>JAWWMO010000175.1:3821884-3833418 GCA_035047845.1 Dendrocincla fuliginosa | reverse complement strand
TGGGGTATTGTTGAACCGTTGATGGCCCATTAGCAGCCACACCTCCTCAGGCTGGGTGTGAAGGTGCTAACGACTGCCTGGGCAGCTGCCGCAAATGGTCCATTGTTTTTGGGAAATGAATAGAGGGGGTATAATACATAGCTTTGATCACCCCCACACAGTGATAACCGGTCCCACCTGCTGAACTAGGACAATATGGAAAAGTCTTTTCTAGTGGAAAGGGACCCATTTACTCATAGGTTACTGACAGATACAGATACAAATATAATCTTGTTTTTGTATTAAAAGAAAACAAACAACAAAAGGATTTCTATTTTTAGGAGGTTTATGCTTTTAGTGAGGGCATTTCCTTCCCCCAGGAAACTAGTAATTGAAAGTAAAGGTGACCTAAGAAATTTCAGCTAAAAATATTTTTAACAGATTTTATTGGAATACTAAATAATTCGTATCATCATTGGCTTCTCAGATGAAATATTAAGTAATGCAAAAGGTTTGTAGAAACATAACTTTTACACTACTTTTTGGGATTACTTGTTAGCAAGAGAGTCCCTAGAATCATCAACTTCTCTGCCCTGCAGTGTATTCTTACACTGACAAAGTCAGCAGGATTGGGTAGACTTTGTGGTCCAGGAAAGCTATTAGCTGAAAAAGGTAGCTTGATTATATTTTCTTACTTCAGTGCACTTCTGGAAAATGTTGGAAATGGAAGAAAATGGGATGTTTATGTTCTTTGCATACAAGGATACCAAGATGTTGGATATTATGTGCAGAGACGATTGGGAGAGAATATCTGAGAAAAGAACCTTTGGGGCTTTCTGTAGCACCTTTTGCAGACTAAAATGTGTTATGTTGGGTGTCCCATGTGAAATCAATCGTTGTGGCCAGGGCGGGTGTCCACCATTAAAGTTTTCACTGGAATGTGTGTTAGCAGTCATGGGCAGAGCAAGCTTGGAGTGTCTCAGTGGCCCAGGCTGAGATAGGCAAAGCTCAGCCATTAAACAGAAAAGGGGAGGCACATTCTCTGTGTGCTGGCACTTGCCTATTCAAATTGAATCTGTGAAAACACCACTTGGTATCCATGTTTTGTGGGGAGGCATTTAATCACAAAGTGAGAGTTTCTGTGTTCCTACACAGGAAAAGCAGGAAAGGGAAAGCAGCAGGCTGAAGGGGAGGGTTGAGGGAAAGAAGTCACCTCATGAATCAGTCTTCAGAGGCCCAGCAGTATGAGCCTGTGCAGGGTGCCCTGCAAATACCTATGCCTGGAGAAGGCAGCTCTCTCCTGCCCAGAGCCTGGGTAAGTCAGTGCTGCCCTGAACTGTCTGCACAGTCCCCCAGCAAGTGGTCATTGTTTCCACTAAAACCATTTTGCATCTTTGAAATCCTTCAGCACTCATCTCAGCACCTGGCCATTGGTGAGCTGTTCCTAGCCCTGGGGTCACCTGTGTCATCATGGTACCACTTTTAAGGCCACACGTCTCACCTATTTCATTTATGTCTACTCTGCATCCGTGCTCCTGTTTTCCTGGTCTCAGAAATACCCCATGCTCCCTGTTTCTAGATGCTGCATCTTGAATGGTTCATCCTGCACAGAATAACTACTCACTGTCTATACCAAAGTTATGGTCGCACCAGCTGATTATACAAAGCTAAGCAAAGCATAAAAAGCCATGTAGTCATTAAAAAATTGCTGTTACAGCTAAACAAGCTGAAATACTGCTCCAGGTAGCACAGGAAAAACCCAGAGAAAGGAAGCCTCAGTCATCACGCTTTGCAGTGACTCTGGCTGGGGACTACTGATGGCAGTGCTGTATGGACTGGGGTAAGGAGCACCCTTGCCCCTGAGCATCCCCACTAGGAACCATTCCCAAGGCTCTTGTTTTAAAGGTGTTTAAAAAAGCTCTTGCCCTTTTGGTCAGTGCCTTCCCTCTGACTGTTGAGGAATGTTGTATCTCTCAAGCTTTGCAATAAAAGATAGGCCCAGGTTTTGTGCATTATATAAAGCAGGACTCTTACAGTAATTTTAGTAAGGAAAGATAGATCTTTTGCCACTGTTTAATGTTCTAAATGGGGAGTGGCAGTCCAGTAAAATCTTAGAAAACAAAGAAGCCATTACTAGGTGCCTGCTTTGTGTTCAGGGAATTGGAACAACAAAATGTTGCCTCCTTCAGTTCTTTCACCCTAGAAGTGACACACTAAATGTTTAACCTGATGGTGGTATTATTAACATACTACATGTGGCTGATAGAAAAATTCATTATAATATGGATGCTAAGAATATAATGGGACACAAGTGCAATTAATGCTGTTAATTGCATTTTTATGATAGCCTTCGGAAATGTTAGAAATAGGAACTGCTACTCTGGAATTAAGAGGAATGTATTGAACAGCTGAAGAATGCAGTGGAAATGCAAGGTAAAGAAGAGGGGGAATTGGGAAGAAGGTTGGTTCTCACCTGGGAGAGGGAAGGAGAGAGTCCTGGGTAGAGCAGTGCTGTTCTTAGGCCAGCACTCAGCTTCAGAGACCTGCCACTCCCAAAGGCAGCCACGGCTTCTAAGCACCTTTACCTGGTAACTGGGACAGCCTGGGGAAAGAATCCATACAGCTGCTGCTGGGAGAGCTCTCACTAAGGGACGCCTTTTCCTTCATCTATTTTTCCTTCTAAAGTTTGTTTCCAGTTTCAAAGAAGTCTATGACTTTATATGTTATAGAAATAAATGTGGCTAACTCATTTCCTTAGCCCTGTCTGGGAATGACAGTGATCCCAGTGCCATTTAGCATGGGGTGGGTACGCTGACCTTGAGGAGCTCTTGGAATTTTAACACCTACATTGTGGCTCACTTGTGGTTTTCAGGTGTTAGATCTGAAGCAAGGAACTTTGTATTTGCTCACCTGAATTTTATTTTTTATTTTTTTTCTATAGGCTATACCAAAAATTCCGCTATACAGGTATCACTCTGTAGCCGCAGACATGAGCATGGATGCACCTATATCTACATGGAGGTGCTTTATTCCAGCAGAGTTTCTCTTGCACACTAGACAGGACTCATTGCCTCAATAGACTGAGTCCATGTGGAGTCTGTACCTATGTGGTGGTCAGGAGGTGGTTTTACCTGTTTGAGTCTATGTATCAGTACAGCATGACTGCACAGATAACCATTTGTTGTGAGAAGTCAGAGACAGTGACGTTGTGTCTTCATAATACCATGCTTACTCTAAATATATTCATCTGGACTGCTTTGTAATCTGCATGTGTCTAGAAATTGCTTTGCCTTCTACTACACTACTGTCTGCTCCTCTCTGGAAGGAGCAGCTACTCAGTGATCCACCATTTGGCACAAACCCATTGTGCCCTGACACGGTACAGGGTGTGTCCCTACTAGTCAAGGCAGCGTATTCCCCTACATGTAGAGAAAACCATGAGAATAGAAAAAAATATGGAAGCATTTTATTTCAACATTTTTTTTAATTTTACTTTTAAAACAAAGTTCATGTTTTTGGCAATCAAGTCACGTGGACCTAAAATATATGGCTATTCCAAAAACCTAAATGTTCTCTTTAAACTGACTTTCATTGTTCATCTGATTGCCCTGAAAACATCAATTTTGGCCAGCGCTGATTTTACATCTCTCCATCTGCATGATTTCTTTAAGCTGTGAGCCAAATTGATGCCAACACGTGTCATAAACAGCAATGTATTTAATTCTGGTTTTCACTTGTGTTCACTTTCATTGTGTTTCTACCCCTCTGAAAGCAGTCTGTTATCTAAATATTTCAGAGAAAAAAATATAAATGTGCCACAGGCAATTTGCAGAAAACAAATCTTTGTAAAGTAATAACTTGACAGAAGATACATCCAGAAGAAGCAATATCACAGCAATAGTTAATGGCCAGAGCCTTGTAACAGCCATGAGGAATATTGTTCCAGTTCAACAATGGATGAGAGTATCATCAAGTAAATCAGATCTCAATAAACAAGAAGCTGGTTAAAAGCCTCATAAAAAATTCATGAATGAGAAAAAGATTGTTGTGAAGCAAACAATTAACCAGAGGTAGAGCTGAAAAGTAGTTAATGACATAGGCATAATAATCACAAGTTGTAATGACAACAACATCAGGAAGACAATACTGCCTGCCCATGAAGTAAGGCATTCTGGCATGGGAACATTTAGAATTCATATTGTATAATTTTCATACAGAATTTTTAGAATAGAGTCTAGTCTTGCAAGTGTATTTCTCTGCTGTTATGATAGCAAATAAAAGTATATTGCAAATTTCAAAAGCAGCAAACCAAAACATTCATTTCCCAGAACTGTGGAAAGCTAAATCTGTAGAGAGTGCTTTTCTCCTAACCCCTTTTTTGTCTAAAGTACTGGGTTTCTTACATATCCCCTTAGTTATATTTTATGAAGTTAAAAATAAATAAAAATATCTGAGCTTATTTCCAAGTCTAGCTGAGAGGCATTTCATTAGACAGAAATACCAATAACAACTTTCAATGTTATTGGCTTGGAATGTTGTATGGAAATTCATACATATCTTTTAATGGAAATGTTAAGCAAAATTATTATTATTAGTAGTAGTATCATTATTAACAACAACAGTTAGTAGTAGTAGTAGTAGTAGTAGTAGTAGTATTAATAACAGCAGCAACAGCAACATTTTTTGGTGTTGTTATTGTTGTTATTATTTCATATATGTTTCCCTGGGAGGGAGAAACAGCTGTCCCGGCATCTAGAGATGCTCCTGGAGGGGTGGCGTGGACAAACCCATCTTGTGTGCCATGTGTAGAGCTGGAAGTCACTGGGCTGCAGGCTCAGGCTTACAGCCTGCATGCTGGAGGAGTTCCAGTCCAACATGGGCCCCTGGGGGCTTCTTTGCCCCTGAGCTGAGGGGCGTGATGCTGGGGAATTTCCCTGGTGTGTGATCTGCAGGACTGGTGCACCCCGGGGCTGCTGTGGGACTGGTACAAAGCAGTGAGCTGTAGCCTCCGTGCTTTACTTGGAATGGGCTTTAGGGTCCATTTCCATTGAAAGAGTATTTGGAAACCCAGGAAAACATGGATGATTCTTGGGCTCTGTCCATGAACTACAGCTTTCTTATTTTCAGCTGTGGAACAGTGAGCGGCAAATGGAGTAAAACCAATTTCCAGGGCTTTTGCAGTTCTCTGGTTATTGGCATTTTCTTTTGATGTTATCAAGCAACCTGTTAGAAAACCTGACAGGTTTGTCATAGGAATTTAGAAGTCAGGATTCATCCTTGCTATGGCATTTTGGGAACAGGGGGAATAATATTCAGCAAAGCCAGTAAGTTGCCACAAAATGTTTTTGCTTCAGGCAACTATTTTTTTGACAAAACTGAGTTTGTTAGATGATGCTCTGCTTTGCTCTGCCTTTGGGGTGACCAAAATTACTCTTTTTTAGAAAATGAGATCACTGGTTACTATTGACTGCTATACATAACAGCTGAACAATGGGGATTTTTACCAATTCAAGTTTGTTTCAGTCTTGCTCTGTTTTGCTTATGCAGCCTCTCATTTGTCTCTGCTCTTCCCTTTTATAAGGTACAGAGTAGACGGCTCAAAATAGATCTGTACATTGATCTTTTGAGTTCTTAGGACACTCCTTAAGATGATGAGCTAGAAATAAAATTAACTAAGATGAGGACTAAAAATAATATTTAAGTTAAAAATTTGAGATGAGATCATAACACCGACTAAAACCAGAGCCCAGTGACGTTGGGCCCCTATGGACAGGATTTTTGACATGTAAAGAAAAGTGTTCTACAACTGCCCTCACCTGAAGTTTCGTGTATTCCAGAGGGTAAATGTATCACACCAGTGAAATACTGGACTCTTCTGTCAAACCCGGAATGATGGTTAACACCATCAAGCCATATATGTAGCATCAGTTCGTGTGTTTTCCTGAGCTAAGAGTCAGAACAGAGCTGCTCATTCTGTGCATTGGGATGGGACTAAGCAAACAGCTCCTGTGCTGCAATTTGCTGCTTTGAAGGGAGGCTTCTCTTGCAGCCTGTGTGGCCACGTCAGGAAATACAGGAGAGGGGATTCATTTGCTCATCACTGTTACATGACCTTTCCTCTTGATGTAAAGCTGTATTTCTCAACCTTGTTTTTTGGTAAATTGCAGATCAATACAAATATATGTATTTAAAAAATGATACCTTGAAATACTTCAGCAAACGGCTTGCCACTGTCTGGCACTCAGAGCTGAAACATGAGAGGAATGCATGCCTGTTAAGAGGTTAATCTGCTTGTTCTCTGTAGTTTTTTGTGTCCCTTGCTTTTGTTGCTTACAGGGGTCCAGAAATTTAATGCAATTAATTTTTTTTGTAACTGTTATCTAATGGGAGCTGACAAGTTCCCAACAAAGCAATCCTACTGAACTTTCTACAGAATTCTGTCCTGACTGTAACTCGTGCATTTTCACTCATTTCAGGAACTGTGCTACCTTTGTTTCAGTCTGTAATGTAGTTTTTCACTGAAATTTTCCCCTACATTTGTGCTTGATCTGCAGGAGGAAAAATAAAATGTGGAAACTTTCTCTCTCAACTGCATTATTTGGATTTAACAGTGAATATATGGAGGGAGCTGTTCAAATGATGGCACTGAGACCACTTTCACATGGCTCCACCCCAGAGAATATTGTTGTAAAATCTGCTAAATAATAGCCTGGATAAAATAGAGCAACAAAATAGAGCCAACAAACTGGCTGTTTCCAGAGCTTGCTGCTCTCAGGAACCTATGGATATTTCAGGTACAGTAAATTTCATTGCTCGTCATTGTCCCCTCCTCTTACCATGTAGGAGAGAAATCTGTACCTCAAAGTGGATGAGGATGAAGAGAAATCACAGAAATTAGTACCTTGTGTCAGTGCTCTTCCTTCTGGGGTGTGTGTTTGTTTTCTCAGCAGTGGTTTCTACAATACTAGAATACCAATAGTTTATATTTCCAGAGACACCTTCTGAAAGGTGAAAACTAGAGTTTCTTACAAATTCGGTTAGAGCAGCAAAAAGCAATGGTGTTAGATCTGCTAATGAGAAAGTATTATCTATTTAAACTGATTTTGGGGCTTTTCAGATTTAGGTTTCTCTGAAAAAAACATTTTTGGTGCCTGCCTATCTATTATTGAAAAATCTCCGTTATAATCCATGGTTTAAATGATCAGTAATTTTAAAATGAACTGGCTTGCTCCCTCTCTCTTCCCCTAAAAGCCAGTCCTGTCCAATTTTGCCTGGTTTTTTTCACATGTTGTGTTGCACTCAGAAGATGGCTATGTCCTATGTTTCCTTATGTATTGTTGTGATGGCACAGCACATCCTGCTCACAGCAGCTGGCAATGCCCCACACTAGTGCTATGCAGATGAGGCTTTTTACCTCTTCCCCTGAGGCTTTTCCCAGTGGCTTCAAGTGGACCAGGGTTTGCATTTCATATACCAGTGAAGGTTTTGCCCTTTGTTAATCAAATGCAAAATGCTCAAACACTTGTCCATTTTTAAAATTTAGATTATTTTTCTCCCTAGAAGGATGATTAGAAGTCCCTGAATTTACACTAAGGTTCTGGATTCTAGTATTCTATTCTATTTAAAAATAGGGAAATAACAAACCAAAAACCCAATCCTCACCCCTGTTATTTCAACCTTACATCTAAGTGTTGCCAGTTTCCTCCTCGGGGTGTTGAAGAAATACAGTGATGTGTGCAGGCAGAGGAGAGGATTTGAGTCTAGAAGGAACGGACAGGGGGCTCATTGGACATGAATTGTCATAATTCATTCTTGATTGCCTCTGTCTTTTTGATTTGAACACTATGTGGGTTGGGGTTTGCTTGTTTGTTGTTTGTCTGTTTGTTTTTCCCCTGATGTGTCTGGAAGGAGAAAAGCTGCAAGGTATTCAAATCATGTTAGGGAAAAGAGTCTGTCAAGTTAAATACCATCAGGGCTAGCTCAGCCATCAGAACTGTCATTTCCTATTTTGATTCACAGTGATTTTTTCTGTAGACGTGTGAGCAGAGGAGTGTTTAAACACTGGATCATTTTACTGTGTATCTGGGTATTTCTTGATTCTGTGATGGTGATCATCTACCCTGTGGTCACTGCAAATGCTAAGGCAGTTAATCCTTTACTGAGGCATCTTTAGATAGATAGATAGATAATATATTCCAGAGTTGTAGCCCAGTTATTTAAGTGGGTTTTGGTTAAACCTTAGTTTTATAGGCTATTTTCAAGTTGAAATGGCCAGGTGGGACAGGGCTTGGAGCAACCTGGTCTAGTGCAAGGTGTCCCTGCCCATGGCAGAAAGGTGGAACAAGACGGTCTTTGATGTCCCGTCCAACTCAAACTATTATGTGGTTCTGTGAATCTGTCTTGATTACTAAAATTCAGAAACATACAAGGAAAAATATAGTATTTATTAAAGAAAATATTATAATTTAGGTGTTTAAAGTACTTGCAACAAATGAAAGTTTGAAAATGTTTGTGTGCCATGGCAGTGGCTACTGTGCAGTGGGAGAGGTCCGGGCTGAACCCCAGTGTTTTGCAGCTCTTTTGCAAACTGAGGTATAAAGAAGGAGAAAGCTATCCTGCACGTCAAGGCCGTGTGGGAGAGCTTTATTAAGCAACACCGCTAATGTGCTCTGGTTCGCAGCTACCTGGTCAGCATGCAGGGGAATGCAGGTTAAAGAATTTATGCTGTCTCTCAAGGGAAGGTGAGCTTGGGGAGAGCTCAGTTTAAACAAATACAGAGTTTCTGCAAATTCTTCAAGAATGTCAAGAAATACTCTACATGGGGGAACGCTTAAAGGTACTATTTTAGTTCTGTTAAGGGATTTTTCCTTATCTTGATTCATGCAGAGGTAGAAATGCTAATGAACCATTTCCTATTATGCTCAGTGGAGTGTTACATGTCAATGAGCAATAGTAGTGGAAGGGGCCCTGGCATGTCCAGTGATAACTTTTGGCTCAGCAACTCAAATATTTGGCAGGTCAGTTTGTAGGGCCCTGTCCCCTCTATTTTCAGGTGCCTACTCAATTTTGGATATTGTCAGCAATACTAGAAATCTTCATCTTTGATGTACTCCGTGATAGCTCTATAGAAGAGCTGTTCTGGGTGGTCTTGAAAATAGCAACTTTTTTTCTGGAAGAGAAATGTTGTATTGAAGTTAGTCTACTCCCTCTGAAATCATAGTGTCCTGCCTGATTTGCTCATAGCTCCAGCCGTTTCCTGGCCGGGGAGTATCCAGATGCCAAGCTGTTGCTTTAGGCTTCCCTGTCTGAGGAGCGTTGCCAGTGTTCCCTGTCCAATAGCTGGGATGTGACACATTCTAAACTGTACAGACTCCTTCACTCTGTCATATGCTGCAATGGCCAGTTGAAAAAGGTAAGAATCACTCCAGCTGCATAAATATCAATTCTGATTGAACCCTTTTAATTTCAAAGTGGATTTTTTAGCTAACTACTTTCTTTTCTCCCTCTAAATGTTTCTAGTAGCTGTTTGATCCTTTTGAAGTCTTTTATTTTTAATTTGATCCTTCTGAAACACATTAGAGGCAGCTAGCAATCCTGGCCAAGCCCTTTTAAATAAATGAGTTAGAAAGGCCTTTACTGTGCTCCTAGCAATGTTAAATTACTGTTTAAATAGAGTAAATTAGATCCAAGACTTAATCTCTCATCAATATCCTCTCATTTGACAGTGTCAACTCAGAATTGCTTTAGTCATTGCAATTTCAATAACATTTGTGTTTGGCAAGAAGGGCTGTTTCTGATACAGAAGGGTTCATAGTGTTGGGCTGCCTTTATTGGTCAGTCTATTTGCATAGTAACTTGGTGCTCTTGGTAATTCTAAGCCTGAGGAAAAATGGTTTGGCTGCAAGATCAGCTCTTCTGATAGACAAAATGGTTTGTAGACACAATAAAATAAATAAGCCTCTAAAACGAAGTGTGTTAAGTTTTGCTTACCTAAAGAACTAAGTGGCATAAAATAAATTATGAGGATCATTCAGAAGGGAATTTCCATTGAGTGTACTTCAGATTTCTCCCATCATTTAAATAGCCACTCTCCCATTCATAGTCACTGGCTCTATTTCTGAAATAGAGGACAGATATGAGTTTTGTGCCTTTGGTTAAATCTCTAAGGCAGTGTGTCAGTCTTTGCTGGACCAGGGTCTCCAAGAAAGCAGGCAAGTTGTATGCTCATCCTGACTTTTTTTAACAATGTTCCCATATTCTAGGAGTGTTGCAGCCCAGGGAAGGTTTGGAACACATAGAGGCAAAAAAGCTATGGAATAATTCACTCTGATTTATCCTTTGCTGTGAGTGTTACCAGATATTTTCTGACAATTTGGGGGGAATTTCAGGCAATATTCAGAAATAAACTGAGATTTCTGTAAATCAAGGAGAGGAGAAACCTCTAGGCAGATCCAATAGCAGCTCTTAAAGTCCTTTCTTCCATCATATAATGGCAAGCAACCATGTAGGAGAAATGGAAACTGAGCAAGACTGATGGAAGCTTCATCTTGAACACCTGAAGTTGCAAAACACCTTTCAAAGTCCTGCATAAAATCCATCGTGCATGAGCAAACACCCCATTCGGATGTTTGTGCCATGCAAGAGATTAAGGACATCACTGATGTCATGGGCAGCTGCACAGGCAAGGAATGTGTGAGGCAGGATTCCTGGGTGATTCTCAGGGGCAGTGAAGGCAAACAAAATCCTTTCAGCATGTCTGCCAATTCTTAATTCCACACCCTGGAGAACAAATTTATTCTTCGGAGCATGGGCAAGACAGCCTACCCAAACACCTGAGGACTTGCCTATAGTGTGGAGCAGAAGCCTATGTCACCCAGACAGTCTCCTGGCAAGGAAAAATGAAACAGCTCAAACCAGCCACAGCAACCAAATTACACCGTGGAGGGGATGGTAGGAAGTAGGCGGCAGATGTGAAGGAGAAATAAACAGAATGTCTCTAGCCTTATTTGCCTATAGCCCTTTTACCTTCTGATGGAGGGATCTATTTAGCTTGTATCAGAATAGTTTCCTGCTGCTTCTGCCTTTCTTCCACTCTGCTTCTTGTTGCAAGCTTGTGCCAGTTCTGTTATCTTTTTACAGTGCCCCAGCAGTCACTGGCTGTCAATAATCTGCTTCTGAACAGCTGCACTTTCTGAATGGGGCAAAATTCTACAGAAAGTGGATTTGCTTGAACCAAGTGAGCTGTCACTGAAAGATTGAGCAGAGACGAGTGAGAACTGGTGGGAAAGGAAAACATCTCTCAAACAGTAGCAGCAGAAGGGAATGTTTCTCTCTTTTTTTAGTTTCTAGAGTTCCTGTTTCTTCTGCTTTGTGTTTCCCTTCAGCGAGGCCTTTGTGTGTGCTGTGTGCAGTGTACAGTGTGGCCCCTCCCTCGGTCTGAGGCTGGGACCTGCTGCTGGAGCTTGTTGGCTGTCACTCTGTTATAGGCAATAGGCCACAATCTTGAGAATTTGGAATATTAAACTTTTATTAAAGCAAAATTAAAGGAAAATGAG
>JAWWMO010000175.1:3801605-3816370 GCA_035047845.1 Dendrocincla fuliginosa | reverse complement strand
CATCAGAAACCTGTAAAAAATTTAAAACATATGTTACTTTGTTCAACTGTGCCTCTGGTGGTTCCCCTGCCATTCCCCCTTTTTGTTTTTGTAGAAAGCGCTTCAGAACACCATGCATGCGTTCCACGATAGCTTGTCCAGCAGGAGAATGAGGGATGCCAGTTACATGGGTGACACCCCAAGATTGCAAGAACGCAGAGACTTTCGCAGACCCATATGCAGGGCCGTTGTCTGTCTTGATTTGCTGAGGAACACCTGCAATACAAAAAGCTCCTTGTCAGTGGCAAATAGCATCTCGTGCAGCTTCATCTGCATGGGCAGTAGCAACAACTGCCGCGTCCGCAGGGAGGAAGGATAAGGTCCACAGCCAATGGTGGGGTGAAGCAGGAACAGGTTTATTCGGGGAGCATGGGATTCATATAGGCTCAGGGAGAAGCTTGGAAAGTGGGAGGAGTTTGGGGTGGGACACGGCAAATATGGGAAAGGAGGGGAGGGACGGAGAGGAGGGGGGAATACAATTACGGGAAAAGGGGGAGTGGCCAGCTTTATGTGATGACGCTGGGTTACATCACAAGCCAGCCAATGGAAAAATAGGGAATACATAACCAATAGGGACGGGTTACCGGGTAGCCACCACCAATGGGGGTAAAACACAGAAATACAATAAGTCACTATCTATACTACAAAACATCTTCTAAAACATGAACTGCTGTGTGTTGAGGTAGTTATCTGTTTTCTGGTGTCGATTACTTGATAGCCAGCTCTATCCACTCATGAAATTGTCCATCGTGGTTGTTCTGGCAGTCCCTGAAACAGTGTTCCCCAACAGTTCCCTTCTTCTTTCTCACTTCAATACTGCAGTTTACCTCCTGGGTTCTCCACTGTCCCTGAGAAGATGGAATAATGACTTGGCAGCTCACTAGGAAGAAAAAAAAGAAAAACTGGATGGAGTTCAGAAAATAGGAACAAAGAAATCGACTATGTATGGCTTAAACAAACACTGACAAAAGAGGGTGTGATTACTGGAAACAGCTGAAGTTTGTAAACATTGAAGGTGAAGTTGCTGAACTCATATTCCCTATGACTGCAAAGGCAGGGTGGGAATTCTTCCCAGCCAGACAGAATCCAGAGAAAAGAAGGTTGCAGACAATTTGGAAGAAACAAGAGTAAAGTACTTCCACCAGTGTGGAAGACTGACATCAGAAGAAGTTATTGGGAGCCAGAAAAGGGTGCTGGACTTGGTAACATCCAGAAGTCCCTCACAGCCACCCTGCAGTTCTGTAGTACAAAAACAAACAAAAAAAAATCAAAATTGCAGACAACCCTGTTATTTGATAGTTTTTTTCCAATCACTTGGAAATACAGAATTTCTTCTCCTGTCTTTTCAGCTGCAAGACCCACACCTGTTAACCCAAGCTCTGTAATCTTCACCTCCACTGCTACGGCTATTTCATCTACTTTTAAGCCAAAAGAAAAGTGCCTTGTTTCACTGCATCTCCCAGTCTTTGTGCTGATGGCAGGGATTCTCTGGTCTCAGGGAGAACTTAGATTTTTTATTTTTTTTTCTTCTATTCTTTCTTTTTTGGTATTTATTCTCTCCATGCTCCCTTTTAGCCTGTATTTCCCAACTGTACTGTATTAGATAACCCAACCCAATCTGACTCAGAAACAATATGTCCCTACCGATCTCCTACACACTAAAACCAGACCCCTGAAGATCTCACATTTCTAATTTTGTTGTTGCCATTAATCTGGCCCATGACTATCTATAAAGGAAGTTTTACACAGCACAGATTAATCCTGAGGAAAAGTGAGAGAACAAATGTCAACACTTAAATGCATACTAGGAATTGATTAACTTCACTGAATGCTAATAAAAGAATGATCATATACCCAATAAAACAGAATTCATACCTGTTAGAGTTTCAAACCTAAGTGGAATTCCTTCCAAACAGCTTGGAGCCAACGCCTCAACGTTGGTAAAGATTTTTAACAAAGGAGACAAAAGACATGCATATGCTGAGATTATCAGCCTTGGCCAGGTCTTTGTTTCGATCTTCCCCAGCAGGGGAGAGAGGGGGAAAGGGGGTTGGTGTTTCTGGCTTTTCTACGCAGGTCAGAGAGCTCAGCTCTTGGCGGAGCGAGGAAGACAGGGACGCACACACTCGGATTCCAGCACCACTGGATACTGAATTTGTGTTTGCTTTTCTCCCTTCTCAAACTCGACTGCTTTCATCTGTGAGTGATCATAATCACTACAAAGCTTGCCGTGAGGAAGAGAGGTGGGAGAATGCCCCAGTTTCCTGCATCTGCGGAGACAGGATTCTTGCTGCTTTCTGCCTTCCTATTTTTCTCACGGGAATCAACCTGAAAAAACCAACTACCACCACCCCGGGAGGGAGCCCAGCCAACCGGGCGCGACATCACCACCTGCTGTCCGTAAATATTACTGCAACCCCTGGGAGAGAGTGGCCCACGGCGGAGGTGCCACAGCGCCACCTGCTGTCCGTGGATATAATTGCATTTCCCCTTTTGGGGGTAGCCAAAAAAAGACTGTTTTGACTGTTTTGTCTAGTTATTTGGGGGGGTGGAGTGGTTTATTACAAACTGTTGTTGTCTGGTTCTTTTCTGGATATATATATATATATTGTGGTTAAGAACTGTTATCCTTTTCTTTTTATATATTTCTCCCTAATTAAAGTTGAGTTTTTTTCTAAATTCAAGGAGAGGGATTATTTCTTGGCTAGCATAATATCTTAGTTCTCTCCTGAACTAAGACAATACCCTGACAAGTTCTTAGGACCCTTGCCAGGGGTGAACCACTAATTACCTTGCAGATTAACATTAGAGCTGACATTGTTTAAAATAGAACTTCTGCAAAAGGTATTAATGAAACATGAAAATCATGAAACATGAAAACCTTTGGAAATCATCAAAGTGAAACTTCTGGGAGGCTCAGGTTATTCTGGCTTACTCAAGAAAGGTTACAGATATGACTTAATTATGGTTTACAACAGCTTACAACATATTGACAGATTCCATTGGAAAATAACCCCGTATTTCAGGTAGCTTTCCAGTAAAAAATAGAAGAAAAAGTTGCAAGTGTTGGAAGCTGAAAGTAACTGCAACCAGGAGGAACTTTCTTTCCTAATGAGGTTTGAAGTAAACACTAGAAAACCACCTCATGTAGGTGTTCTGATTCTTTGTCACTTAGAGCTTTGAAAAGAGGATACATTGTCTACATTATGAGATGCTGTTTTGATACAGAAGGTACATGTTTACATTCAAAGTAACTGCATGGAAGTACCTGATCTACTTAAAATCCTAAGGGTCCTCATGCCTATTGAACTTGCACCTGTACCTCATGTCTTAGTTGCCATTAGGGAGAAACACACAACTCCGTGGTCTCACTGTAGGCTGCTTCCATCGATAATTTATGTCATATGCCCTAATTAACTAGGTGGATAAAAGTTTCAAATACTATAAGCAACAACTTAATCTGCTCAAGGTCTTCAATTTCTGGCAGGACAACTCCATGACTGGAAAGAAACAAAGCCCTAATCCATAGTAGTGAGGTCCATCAGCAGTCAAAGCACAAGCACAATCTGTGCACAGGCAGGTCTCACAGGACCCTTAACTCCACAGAGCGACACCGTAAGTCTAAGCCCTTGTCTAAACCAAGCTCATGAGACAGATGCTCTTCACTGGAGCACCAGGGAGAGGAGTCCCCTTTAGCCTGCCTGGTGACAGAGCAGCAGTAGCAGGAACTGCAGCGAAACAAAGCTAAGCTTTACAGCCAGGTACAAAGGTAGGAAATTGCCATCCAGCTTTTCCTTTCTGGCTCCAGGCTCCTGGGCCATGTTCCAAAGCTTTGTCTGATTTAACAGTGCCCAAAGAGCACACTTAGTATTTTCCCTTAGACAGGTGGTTAGTTCTGAAAGTTTTCCTGGGAAGGCCAAGGAAACCTGAAGCAGGCGGACAATACTACAATCACTGAATGGTTTTGGTTTGAAGGGACCTTCAAGATTATCTAAATCCAACCCCCTGTCATGGGAAGGGACATCTTCCACTGCCCCAGGTTGCTTCAAATGCTATCCAATCTGTACTTGAACACTACCAGGGATGCGGCAGCCACAACTTCTCTGGGCAACTCTGTGCCAGAGCCTCTCCACCCTCACAGGGAACAATTTCTTCCTAGTATTTTATCTAAATCTGCCCTCTTTCAGTTTAAAGACACTGACCCTTATCCTGTCCCTCCATCCCTTGTCTCAAGTCCCTCTCCAGCTCTCCTGGAGCCCATTTAGGCACTGGAAGGAGCTCTGAGGTCTCCCTGGACCCTTCTTTTCTCCAAGCCTGTCTCTATGGCAGAGCTGCTCTAGCCTTCGGAGCATCTCTGTGGCTTTCCTGGACTCACTCCAGCAGCTCCATGTCCTTCCTGTGCTGGGGGACAGGAAGGGCACAGGGCTGGAGGCAGCTCTGCAGGTGGGGTCTCACCTGAGAGGAGCAGACGGGCACAGTCCCCTCTCTTGTCCTGATGCCCACGCTGTGGGGATACAGCCCCAGATTCAGTTGTCTTTCTGAGCTGAAAGCACATCCATTCACCCTTTCATACTGTGCATCAGTGCTACATTTCCTAAAGTTTTGTACAACCTGGTGTTGAAATTCTTGATATGCTCAATATCTTTCTAGTGCCTATTAACCTGTATCACTTCAGATTACAATTTTTAAGAGCTGATGTTTGAACAAATCGTTTGATTTTCAGCTGGCTGCTGTAAGGGGATGACAGAATATTAGCAAATGTCCCCCTGCAGACATTCACAAGTCTGAGGAGATGCTGTGGCAAGCTGTAGTAATTCTTCAGTTAATAAAGAGGAATACCTAAACTGCTTAAGCTACATGTGTTCCTATGTCCAAGGGAATCCTTTATTTCTGACAGTCTGCCCCAGTCAAGTACACTGATCCCACAGCCCAGAGGCTCCTTCCTTACCCCTCTGAAACAGCATTTCAGTTTCAGTGGGATGTGAAGCAGTACCTCTGCTTGTACTATCTCCCTGAAAAAAAATGTTCTTCAGGCACATTCATAGTTGGGATGAATGGTTGATCTGACCATCCTGCAGATATGCCAAGTCCCTTGTCTACTTGCAAACTTTCTCATTAGGCTTAAATTTTACAGAAACACAACTCAACATATGTTCTGCCTGCAATTTTTTGACCAGAACTAGTATTTCAAATAGTTACTGTCTGTAATGTGCCATCTGCACTATCTTCAGGGTCACACTGCATTTTATCTACTCCCTTAGCAGACAGAAGTAATTTACATAAGGAATTTATGAAATAAGCAGAGTCAAATTCATATTCATATTCATGCTCTCTGGAACACTTTTGTCACTAACAATTCATCTAATAGAAATTCAGTTTTCCCCTGGGAAAACAAATCCAATTGTTTAAACACTGTGTAAGCTAATTATTGGAGCTCAAGTCTCACACTGGGTAAATCCGCTCATTGCAACCAAAGTGTGCCAATTTACTGCAGCTCAACATCTGCCCATTTATCCAAATAAATGCTGCAGATACCTTTCTACCGTGTCTAAAGCTTAGCAAGAGGGGTAAACTCAGGGTTAAATGTGGCTGCAAAACCTGACAATGTGTTACCATCCATGAACCCTCATTAAAACTGATGGAGAGCAAACCTCCCCAACTTTGAGTCTCATGATCCCTTGAAGCAGAAGTGGAAAATCAGCTTACCAAGTCACCCAGATAAGGATAATTTTTGTTGTTAGGGTATAATAGAAAATGTAATATCATTATTACTGTTGTAGAAAGATAAAGGAAGAAACGTGTATTGAGAATTACGGGAGCAATAGAAATTCTCAACTGTGAAAGATATCGAGGATGGTCTTTGGTTCAGGCTTGCCCAGACATGGATTAGTTACAAACTACTTTTCTCTGGAAACAGAAGCAAAGACCTGGATGTTCTTCCCAGTTAAAGCACATTTGTATGTGTGAAAGTGGATGGGTGTGTATAAAGGAACTGATGTTTCAGCTTTATTTCAGTCTCAAATGCAATTCATCAACTTAATATTCTTCCATTTTGCCCAGATCTTCCAATGATTCACAGCTTTAGAAGACCAGATTAGATTTTGGCTGCACATTCAGTACCACAAAATCCATAAGTCCTTTAGGATTTCCTACCATTACTTTACCACGGAACTCATACAAACTTCTTCAAAAAAATCTGCCTGCAAATTCTTTCTTAAGGGTACATTTTTCCTTTTTTACACTGACACCTCTGAAACAAACAACAGACTGTGTAAAAAAGTGAAAACACCTTGTAAGCAGCAAGAATTCAAGCAGATATTTTTCTTAACAGTAGGGATGAACACATTTCCATAGGACAAATGTTAGAAGATCTGTGAAATTCAAATGCATAACCAGAATTGCCTGTAGAAGGCAAAAAATAAAGTTAGTATTGTGGAGAAAACCACAAAAAGATATGAAAAAAATTGCTCTAAGCTGTGAAATCATCAGTAGGCATACACTAGGGTTTGAGCTTTGCTTCCACAGGGGAAAAAAGGCTGAGGGAGGCTGCTTTGCCTAGGTTTTCAATCCAGTTATAGCATAGAGAGGAAAAGTGGGCTTCAGGGACTGCTTCCTCCTAGAAGCATTTAAATTAGGAGCAGGTAAATACAACGTCAGCACTCATAGCTGTACCACAGTTCCTGAAAATGATAGAAATGAGGAGAGCCTGATGTTAAGGCAGTAAAAAAGCTTAGCCTCACTGCTTCATGCATATCAGTGGGGTGCCCCAACATGTCACAGCTGGAGAGCTGGATACCAGTTGCCATTCTTAGTTTGAAATTGCTTCATGCTGGAGTATCTGGAGCAGGATATTTAACCAAGCCCCCCCCCCATCAGGCAGCAGGGCCTGGGTTCACTATCATGACAGAGGATTCTTTCACCACTGCATGGCTGCATTCAGTAGAGAAACACAGGCTCTTCAAAGCCATGGGAGACACCTGAGCTGGGGCAGGTGAAACAAGAGCCCTGCCCCAAGGCAGGCACACTCATAGACAGACACAATGCTCTCACACCACAACCAGCCCTGGCACTGAAGGAAGGAAGCTGATGTGCCCTGGACACCACAAGGCAAAACATTTCATGTCAAATCCAAAAGAAAAAGCCAGACTTTATTCCCAGTATGCCCACGGCAGAGTAAAGGCACCAAGTCAAACCTCAAGGGACTGTGTCTTAATTCTGCCTCTTCGCGGCAGGAGAATCCACAAAGCCCATCAGCAGCCACATCCCTAAGCACGAGGCAGAGAGAGGGCACATAGAAAAGTGCTTCACATTGTTCTGTCAAGAGTTTCTCTATAATCTGACACCACAAGGGAGTGCTCTGCTCTGCTCGACGTAGGGTTCAGATGTGCTTGGGAATGAGTGGTGGCTTAACGCCCTGCGTTGCTCCTGGCCGGCAAGAGCAGCACACATGTTAGAGTTAAGATGTGCCTGGAAACTGTGAGATACAAAAATGTCACAAAGGTTGTTTCCACCTCCCTGCAAAGCATCACTGCCCAGTGGCTGAACTCAACTCTCTGCCCTGAACATAAGCTGCCAAATCATTTACTTTTTCTGGAAATAGCAGAATAGGAAGAAACCCCTTAAAATCAAGGGCATTCTTAGTGATGTAAAACTGCTGTAAATGACCCTTAAAACTACAATCAAGCTTTTTGTCTTAATTAAAATCTCATACACATGTAGATGTACACAATTGCTGGACATACTAGGTTTTGAAACCATCAGTTCTACATGGGAGCACAAAACTACTCTGTAAGCTTACCTTTCCTAGTTTAATGACCTATCTTCTAATCTCAAGGCAAAGAGCTCAAAGAAGTTTACTTTCCCAATGCTCTACCTCTTCTCCCTTCATTCCTAATCCCAAAATTTTAGCAGCCAAATAAGTTTAAGTAATTGAATCTGCAGTGTTGAACTTGCTCCATTTCTTTGTACGATAATTTGTTGTTGTGACAGGATGAGAAGAGGTGAAATTTTGCTCCTGGTTAAGATCACATTGTTTTTGTTTGGATTTATCAGATACTATTTTTATGTATTACACAATGTTACTACACCATAAGCTCAGAAGTTTTGTATATTATCAGAAATATCCCATTTCTTTTCTGGTACAAAATCATCAAAAATTTTCAGATCTTTAAATAACATAAGCATTCAGTGTGAAGTGTAAGACTGACTGGGAACTGAGAGAGTTCAGTACAGCATAATGTGGGTAATAATTGGCTTTATGGAGGTGGAAAAACAAGTTTGTTGTTAAGAGATTTTAACATTGGCACATACTTAGCATGCAAATACAAATTCATGCACATTTTTAATTTGTCTGCCTCACCAATTGCTCCATGTTATTAAATCTTTCCTGTTAAACAGACCCTGGCAGGTTTCTGAAAGCACTTCCTTTCAAAGAAATTTTTATTAGATGGATATTCTTGAAAAGATTCCAGCAGCATCTCAGCAACATTGGCAGTTTCAGAATATTTATGACCTTGTAACAAGTCAGCATTAGATGCAGCTCCAAATGCAATTAACATCCTCAGAACAGATATTAAAATTGTATAAGGTACAACTGCATTGCTCAAGTGAAACAATGACAAATACAGCTACTTCTGAAAAATCCCTTTTTCCTTCAGACACTTTTCTTCATGGAATAATTTCAGTGACCAGGAGCAGGGTGACTTTATAGTAAAGCATCATCATATTCAGAGTAATGGACCTGCAGAGGGAATGTCAAATGGAGGTTCCGGAAGGCTGTGCTAGCACTGTAGTTATCAGGGACACTGTTCTAACTCCACTTTTCCTGCCACAGGAAGACATCCAGCCCCACACAAAGGGCTGCGTGTGCGGGCTGGGAGGAGAAGAGGCCACCTGTAGGTATATTTGTGTTGGGGGAAACAATGCAATGTCACCTTGTCCTTTATAACCGTATTGAAAACAAATGCTGAGGACATGAATCTATATCACTGTTCACTATAAAAGTCATTGGATATAACTCTACAGTCCATATATGTGGCAAATACATACACCTTTAGGATTACTTCTGGTCAGAAAGAAATGTCCCTATGCAAGAGGTGCACAGAGCAATGGGAAGATCAGAAAGATGGAAGAATCGGGTCTGCTTAGCCTGAAGAGCAGTAGGAGAAGAGGATACTGCAGAAGCTCTGTTAGACAACAGGCTGCTGGAATGAGGGCAAGAATGACCAGCTCTCTGTGTCCGTGATGGATGGGACATGAGCAGGAGGGACCAAACGTATAGTCGCAAAAGACTGAAAATAAATGCAAAGAAAAAGGAAGAAAACCCCCACAAACATTTTAACATTAAGAACAGCAAAATAATTTCCCTTGCCCAAGGGCAATGGATGGGAAGGAATAACTGATTTAGTCACGGATTCGTAGTTCCTTTTTTTTTGGCCACAACACTGTGCAGGTTTTTTGTGCTTTGCTTGATAGCAGCTTTCCCCACTCTCTTGCCTAGCTTTGAAAGGTCATGAATTTCAGCCACCATGTCCCAACTTCTTCCCTGTCCTCTTTATGTTTGGTTTTGTTACCACCTTTTAAAATTACATCTAACTATTTGGCCACAAGCCCTAAGTTCCTTGACTAGACACCCTGTAGTCCTTTCCATACGTATTTTTCGCTGACTTCACAAATTTATTACAGATGTTAAGATTCTAAAAGTCAAATAATGAAATTAGCAGAAAGTTTTCAGTATCTGATCAGAAGGTTTTGTGTGGTTATTGCCGTTGTTCACTATTGCAAGTGACTTATGACTATTTATTCAGACTGTGAGATGCCTTATGAAATTAGCTTTTCTTTGTGTTATCATGCAAACCCTCTCATTTGTACACAAAGCATCTCCAAAATATTTTTCATTAGTTCCTCACAGCCCATTATTTCCTACAGCTGCATAAATAGGGTGTTTTTCCCAAAAGAGATGTGTTTTAGTTTGCTGTCTTACTATTAAAAGACTATTGGCTTTAAAACATGTCTTTTATGTAATCAAACAAAAGTGATATTCAGTATATTTTCATATAATTCTTAAGTGTTATGAATTTGAGGAAGGGGTAGGGGTAGGGGTAGGCCATACTAAGCCATCTTTCATAGGAAATGGTAAAAAATAAAATGCAAGGAAAGAAGAAAAAAGCTGTGATAGACAATGAGTAAGAGGAGCAGCTGCTTCCTAGGCTATATTCTGTCCATTTGTTGCCTTACATATGTCAAAGGACTTAGGAAGGAGAAGCAGTTTTGCTCAACTGTCATTAATGGTTTTTCAAAATTAATGTATTATTTAAAGGGAAAAAGAATAAATTAAATATTCAGATCTCATTTATTGCTAGCTCCAGGTATGAATCCAAGAAGGTGCTTCAAAACCACAGTCTCTCAGGCAAACCTTCTGTCAGTGTCCTGAGCAGGCCCTGGAAGGACACTGCTCTGAAGGAAAGGAAGAGTAAACATTATCTACATCTCTCAAGCTGATTCTAACTGACTTAGGTAACTCAGGCAAGAGATAAGTATAAATCTGCCATGACCTTGCACCTCCGCTACAAATTTCAATGTACTAACATAGCTCACAAGAGAAAAGAGTACCAGTAACACTTCATTCCATGTTTAGAAAGAGAGGGGGGAAAAACCACAAAGAGGATAACTGGAGAAAAAAAAAGACATTTCAGAATTACAAACATGCAAAGGAGGAGTTTTAGAACTGATATCATCCACTCAAATCCCTAAAACTTGCCTGATACTTTCAGTGAAATTCACCATCCTAACAAAAATTTTTCTAACATGATTTTTGCTATGATATTCTGGTTCATCTAGGAAAAATTTCATGTTTGCTTTCTCTAGGGTAGCAGAGAAGAAGATAAAATTGGAAGAAAGACCCTCACTTAAAGATATAGATCACTTCAAAAAAAATCTTGCCCTTTCCCTGATATTTCACCAATGTTACTTCACATATGGCAGCTGATGCATTCTCCATGCACACATTTTCCTTCTTATTCAAATTAATATTTGCAGATTAACTGTGACACAGATGCAAATATTTGAGCTGGTTTCTTGCAGCTCAGCTAAGATCCCTATGAGTTTATTCACTTAAGCACAGCCAACACCTGAACTAATGACACTCACCAGAGGCACTTATCCACTAATAGCAGGAGAAATCAGATATTGGACAGGTAAAGAATTGTAGCAAAAAAATTAAGAGCCTCTTCTGACAAAGACGACTGAAATTCCTCAGGCAAAGCAAGCTGCAGCTTCCTTGGGAGAGGTGACAGGAAAAGAAAACAAATACACAGCAATTAAAATGTCCTTTCCTTGGAAGATCAAGGGGCCATACAAATGCAGGAAAGCCGCAGTGCTGCAACTGGGAGCAGTTCACCAGAAAAGATTCGGTTTCCCTCTTTGATATTTTTAACCTTCTGCTGGACAACTCTCGAGCTACAGCCCTGCCACCCTGTTAAGGGGGATTATATCAGCTGGGTCACCTATTCGAGCAGGGACTGCTGGTGTGTGCCCTGATGCTTCCTCAGCCTCCTACAGGGTAATGACTCCACAGGGGAGAGAAGGAGGGGTGTTAGCCACAGCTATTTGGGTAGCAAGTAGTTGTTTTTCCACGGAGAATCTCCTACAACCAGTCATGTGCTCCAGTTTGAGAAATGGTCCCAATACCATACTGGCAAGTACATTTTTCTCTCCACATATCCCAATAAGAATAAAGATCATTTTACTTTTAAACATAAGCCAAGGCCAAAGTTGATTTGCATAACATCTTTCATGCAAGGAATACATGTAACATATAAAAAACCAATCCAAAGTTTCACTTCCCTATAATTAAGTAGATTCAGTTCATTAACAAAAACCCTGAGACCTACCATAAATGCCATACAATCTATGATTTTTTTCTCAGTGCTTTCTTTTCCTTTCTCAGTTGTTTTCCCCAGGACAAGAGCTTGTCATAAGAGAGAATTTAAATTCTATGAAAAAAATGTCATTTCCAGATTTGGTTTGGCACACCCTGGGATATACTTTTGCCATTTTTACAGAGCACTAAATTTAAACCAGCAATCAGCAGGAAATGCTTTGCTTATTTCAATAGGGATGCTTTATTTCATTACTTTGGGAACAAATCAGTCTCTTGGTGGGTAAGAATTATAATTAATACTTCATAATTTTGTATAGAAACTCAAAGAAAAGGAGAACAGCAGGTCAGGGTTTGCAGTGCTGATGGAGGGAAGGCTACTTTCTTTTTGAGGACTGGAGGCTGACAAGGATTTTCAGCTGTTTTTCTTGTACATGATTTGGTTCTAGCTTCCTGGGGTGGCTTTTTAAAGGGCACACAGGCTAATTAGGAACATCAGAGACTTCTGGAAATTGCCTTTTGAATTCAGTCACTGAGGAGCTATTATTTACATGCTTTTGTGTTCCTTTTGAGCCAGCATGAACTTTGCTTTAACTTCACTAGTTCTCTTCTGACAAAGCTGCTAGGACTGAATTTCAGAATAAAAAATAAAGAAAATAAAAGTTAAAAATAAGGTGTTTATTGACAAGGATAAAAGGAAATAAGAAACAAAGAGTAGCAGCATGGTGTAGAACTCTGTATTTTATATATAAAATACCTGGAAAATATTTTTGTGCTGGGTTTTTTTAGTTTGTTTGGGTTTTTATCCTCTCTGAAGGACAAGGAAAAAGAAATTTTAAACAGGTAGTATAATACATATTGTAAATACTATTAACAACTGAACAGAGCCCAGGGAATCACAGCAGATTTACAAGTGAATGGTAGGACTTAAGGTAAAATTAGCCTTTCACCTCCAGTGACTAACAGTAAAAATACTCATCCTTTTATTTTGGAAATTGAGCAAGTTCTGTACTACGTCTTTGATTTGTACCACAGGAAGAAAAATCCTCAGCCTTGACTAAGCCATTAATCTGAGTGGGAAAAGGTGAGATGGAACCAGGGAGCAGACCTGGCATCTCCCTGCCTGGAGGAGGAGCTGGCACAGAGAAGAGCTCCAAGGGAGAGCAGAGGTGGGGAGCAGTACAGTTTTACACTGGAGCCTTGGGAAGACTTGCTGTGCAATCACAAGGCAGAAAGCCTGAAGAAAACATCCTACACTTGAGCTGAATAACCACCCTGTGCTCACAGCAGCCTTTGGCTTTGCCAATTTGACAGAAAAGCAACATTAACAGTGACATTCACCTGCTTATTTTATCATGTTCAGTCAGGAATTCACTCTTGCTTTGTTTGTAGGAGTTATTTGAGTGATTTTTTTGAGGATTAGTGAGATGTTTTCCAATCTCAGGACCTGTGTAAGTGTTGCAAAATACTGGGAATGCACATGGTGAAATCCCAGCATTGATGTCAGGGTGAGTTATCCTGTTGCCTTTACCACGATCTAACCAGAACATGTGTTAAAATCCATGTAATGAACTGAGCTTTTAAACTTATCAGTCAGAAGATACAGTGAGACCTGAGCCTGTGAAACTCTCCAACCTGGCCTGAAATTATCCTCCTGCCCCCTTTCTTACTGCTGGGATTTGCTGGGTTTTTCTTTTTAGCTCAAGCAGCAGAGTCTGTCGTATCTCATTCCCTTTGCCCTTCATGTGCAGACACAGAGCCTCAGACAGCTATAGGCCCTTTGGGAGAGATCTTCTCTGAAGGGAAAAACTCAAGGCAGAACACTGAATTTCTCCGTAAAAACACAAAACAAGAGAAACAGGTTCTTTTCCTTTGGGTAATGTCAGGCTGTGGAGTTTGATTGTATTTACAACACATGCATGTAAATAACAATGTTTAACTCTGTTTTCATTTTGCAAGAGGTGAGCTAAATAAAACCACAGAAGCCTTAATTTGGAGACTGAAATAAAATTTTTAGCATCGCTTTCATGAAATTTCCAGTATTTCGTGGGGTTACTTGCTCACCTTTGGGCTTCTCCCAGGCTTTGCGATGTCGTTGTGGAAATAGCACATCATGTGCACTCATCCCTGGGGACAGGTGAGACCCACTTGAACCTTCATGCTGGCAAGGAAGACATCTAGAACTCTATACATTTGAGAACTGAAAATTGGAGAGAAAGTTCTTCATTTCTGGGAGATAAAGCTTAGATATCTGGTGACATAACATAACTCCAGATTTGTAATTACCTACAGAGACTGTAAGTTGGAAAAGGTACTTGTTTTTCGGTTTTATGAGGGAGAAAAAAAAGCAAAAAACCAAACTGAAATCCAAACCAAAAATGGAAGCAAAGGAAGAAATCATGTATGAACCACTTCAAAAAAAGAAGCCATGTGCTTTCAATGTCCAATGCTGGGTTGCCACAGGGGATGCATTTAGGAAGTCTGACAAAGCAGTAAACATTTACCATTCCAAGTTCTATATATGTGACTTCTTCCAATATGAGAATTAATTAATAGTTGTCAAACTATCCCACATTTCCATCAGTAAATCCTTCCTCCACAGTTAATGGCTCAAAATAAAAGACTGCATATGTTCAACCAGAGATGCTTCAGAGAGACTGACTTCCTCCTGGAATATTGCTCCAGAACTCATCTTCATCTATGCTTCCATTCCACTGGCAGCATTCTCCCAGTGCACAATGCTATTAAAAATAATGGTTTAGAGCATCAATAATATACTAAAGTGTGGCGGTTTGACCCTGGACAAATGCCTGATGTCCAGCAAACCTCTTTCAAGGCCCTTCCTCCC
>JAWWMO010000175.1:3781132-3795141 GCA_035047845.1 Dendrocincla fuliginosa | reverse complement strand
GTAAAGTGGACGACTTGTTACACTTTCCATGAGAGTTATTTCGTCTCATTTTGCGCCTTTTACCGTGCCGCGGCAATATATAAAGAAAAAGATAACAGTTCTTAACCACAATACATATATATATATCTCCAGAAAAGAATGAAACAACAAAAGTTTGTAATAAACCCCCTCACCCCCAAACGACAAGGTAAACAGTCAAAAGGTCTTTTTGGCTACCCCCCAAAAAGGGGTAATGCAATTATATCTAAGGAAAGCAAGTGTCTCTGTGGCACCTCCACTGCTGGCCGCTTGCTCTCTCTCAGGGGTTGCAGTAATATTTACGAACAGCAGGTGGCGATGTCACACCCGGCTGGCTGGCCTCTCTCTTAGGGGAATGGCAGGAGCGCAGTTGCCTGGTCAGCTGCCGTGGGTCTGATGACAAAAGCAGTAGAAACCCAGCCTCTGCAGTGTAGGAAAAATAGGCATGTTTCTCTTCTTCACAGCAGTTTCCGTGGTGTTCTAGGGTGATCGGCGAAGCCAGAGAGCAAAAAGACACAATCCTGGTCCTGCAGCAATGTCAGACCTGGTGCGTCCCATCCTCCCTCCTCTGCGCTGAGCCGCTGAACTCCTGACCTGTGCAGAAAAGCCAGAAACACCAACCCCTTCCCCCACCCGAGCCCATCTTCCCTCCCTCTCCCAGGCTGGGGACAGATCAGAACAAAAGGCTGTGCCTAAGGCAGGTAACATCAGGATATGCACATCCTTTGTGTCCTTTGTTAACCATCCTTACGACACTAAGGCGTTGGCTCCAAACCTTTTGGAAGGAATTCCAAACTGAGGTTTGCAACTCTAACACCAGAACAATTACAAGTGGGGAACACAGGAACCACACTGGGTGTTTTCTGAGAAAATAGAACAAGGCAGATTTTTTTCCTACACACAAAGGAAATATTTCTGACAAAATGACATTAAAAGAAAAGCTGTTGTGGTGTTTCCTTGCCAGGGATGACTACAGTGTTGCAAGACAGCAGTTGGTAATTGGGAGGTTTCTGATGAGAAAACTGTAAAGGAAATCTGACTTAAAATTTGAAAGCTGAATGTTTACTTCTGTCACAATTTCCCTTCCCAAGCAATCACCAGTTTTTAAAACACAGTCTACATAAATGGCTGCTTATCCATTAAAAAGACTCCTGTTCCCTATTGCCTGGTAGACTGAGCTTCTCAGCACTCCACTGGGGTATTCCACCTCATTCTCTTTCCAGGCTCACTATTTGATTTCTCTTGGAAGCAGGTGCTATTGCTTCACATTTGAGTTGTTTTGTAATTCTGGACTTTCTGCTCAAAACTTGTTCTTCCAGCTCAAAGAGCCAATGAACCCAAAATCACTCTTTCAGTGATAAAGCCCCTGCTGAGGGAGTTTGCTGGCAACTGATCCTTTCCATATGGGCCATTTCTCCCGACTTCCTCATGGTGAAATAAGCCAATAAACAATAATAAGGTTAATGTGAAATCTATCTAAGTTATCAAAATGCAGGTCTAAATTCCACTAAGATTTCTCCTTAGCTGTGCAACCTGACAATCTCGGACACTCAAGGATTACAGATAACAGTGGGTAACAAGAACAGCTTCCACCTGATCCACAGAGAGAAAGCCAGCAGAGTCTTACTGCCTCCACACATCATGATTGCTTAAAATCCAATGTGAAGGAATTGTCAGGGGGGAAAAAATTATTTAGCACTTCAAAAGGCAAAAATTTGCCTGGAGACGATTTGTAGTCATTTGTCTGTTCTTCACACTGTGTTACCATATGATCCTCACTAATGTGCCTTCCTGGGCAGTATTCCACGTGCAGCATGCAGAACCTTAAGCACTACAAAATCCTGAAAACTATTTCAGAATGCAACATAAATTACATGCAAGAGCCACAGCAAAAGTCCTCTTTCCTCACCTAGAGCCTGCATTTGCCCAGATAAACATGTTGCATTCCTGTAGCTGCTGTTTGAGGTTTGAAATGTTTGAATTTCCATCCCATTAACACAGAGGTATATTCAACCATACAGCTCAAAAGTAATTTTTTCATTATTTTATCTGTCCCATATTGTGTATTTTGCTCCTTCACTACAAATTCTCGTTTCTTCACTACTTGCAAAGTTTCTGTGTCCTTGTAAATTGTTATTTACATGAAGGTAATAAAGGATAATTTCAAATATATATTTTAGACAGCATTAGGAATGTGATAATAATTTTTTTCCCTAAAGAATCAAAAATCATCACTTTCTCAAAGTGTAATTTTACATTTTTTGAAAAAGATTTTCTCTATAAGAGGAGTCAAGAACTTGACTGTGCTGCACAGTCTTTTGTTATTAATTTATAAGAGGATGTTTGGATTTCCAAGCACCTTTTTAGTTTGTTAATAGCTATTTGGGCATATGGGTTTATTGATTTATAAAGTCACAGCCATTTTTCCTGTCTCTGATGTTTACAACAGTGAGTTGGAAAACAATGCTGGCTTTGCAAAAACAGCAGAAGTTTAGAGCAGCTGAGGTAAGATATTATTTTCTGGGAAGGGAAAAGGGAAAATAAGGAAACCTGTTTTAGAGGCTAAACAACAGCCTAGAGTTAGGGAACACTGAGGGTGTTTCAGTCCATAGTTATTTCTCGGATCAATAAACCTTGATGTTCACCTCAGTGAAATCAATATCTGCTTAATTTGTGTTGTTGCTTCTCAGCTCAGTTATCCCTGTTTCCAGGATCTCATTTCAGTGCTTAAGATTCCAAACTTGATCATCATCCAACCTGATCATTGCATTTCCAGAATATCCACCATGGACTCAAATGCAAAAAAAAAGGGTAATTTCTTTCCCTGATCATTGGTCAGATTTTTCCATATATCTCAATCTTTATCTAAGCTGGGGTAAAAGTAAGGAGGCCCAAGGAAGTGGCTGTACAGCCAAAAGTAGGGGCAGGAGGATTAGCAAAGATACTGGCATCCTTCCTAACATCTCATATGTGCTGAAAAGTGGTGGTTTATCTGTTATCATTCTTCTTAATACCTGACTTCTTGTGTGGGGACAGTCCTTATCAGATTGACTTTATAAGCTGGCGGGATGTTCTCAGTCATATCTGCACCCGGTCTAAATCCTCAAATCCTGAGCTCCATCACACCTACTAACAATCCAGCATCGAGCACTGGAAACTCTGGCTGCTTTCTCAGGTCAAGATTTCCATACTACCCTGCAAGGAAATGTCAGCTGAATCCTTAAAAGGTCTGCAGCAGCACAGCTCTTACCAAGCACATGGAGATTACTCTTTCTGCTGAAATTTGAACATCAATTACCAACACTTGTCAACGAATTCCTCTTCTCCTCCTTTCCACAGCTGGACCTGGGTGTTTTGCTAACCTCTCAAACACCAGGAAGCTCATCTTATCCTTTTAACCTTCATCTCTCCTTCTTTCTTTGCATAAAATCGCACAAAACTGTTTTCAGGTTTGCTAAACCAGAGGATGTTTTGGCTGCCAAGCTGCATCAAGAGGAAAGAAAGAAAGCTCATTCATTTGGTCTTATCACAGAACTGATAATAATATTATTATACGTGCAAAGAACTCCATGCTTGTTTATCTGCGACAACAGAGCGATACATGCAAATATACATATGAAAGGCCCAAATAGCTCAAGCTGATGATAGTTCAGTTAGGAATATTATATCTTCAAAATGCAAACAGAATTATTTACTCACATCAAGTGTACTAATGCTTCTCGGTAATTTTCTGTTTTCCTATAACGAGCCCTGCCAGGTTCACTCCTTGGTTTTCAGGGAAATAATCTGAGAAGGAAAGATTTGCTTTCTAAATATTTTGCAGCCTTGATAACGAGCAGCCTCATACCAACTAGGATTATTTATCCTTTGTTGTACTCTAAGTCTTCTACACAATTAAATTTTAAATATAATTCAAACGCTAAACCAATTTATCCTCATATCCACTGCCAAAATAAAAGTTAGAACAAACTTAACAGATATTTAAATGGATATACCTTCAAATCATGGCCAAAAAGAATTGTTTCCTATAGAGTATCTCAGAAACGCACTGTCCTGTAACCACAGGTTTGGTTTGCTTTGCTTTCAAGTTCCTGATTTTATCCATATTCCTCCCTTCCACCCCACTCTTTTTATTTCCCCCTTCAATTTGGCAATAGCTCCCACTCACAGTAACTTATCTGTGTGTTACCACACAGATTTTAGAGTATCCTGGTAATATATTTTAAGATTCAGTCCTATATCAGGTCAGGTCATTGTTCACATGGCAGAATAAATACACAACCTCAAACACTTTTGAGAACTCAGTGGCATCTGGATTTCTCATGCAGATGTTTCACCTCTCCACTGATATTCTCATTATCTCTTCTGTTGTGAAGCCTTGCACCAGCCATCCTGGGGATGGATTGGGATAAAGTATACTCAGATAATTAGGACATCCCTGGAGCAGTGGGGTTATCTTAAAATAATCATCACAGAAAAGTACATTTGCAATTTCAAAAGGTATGGAAGAAAACCTTATAACCCAAATTTTAATCTTTTGCTGACCAAACACGACCCCTTCAGCTGTGCCCCAAACTCCACCTTTTGTTCTTGCCAAGGACACCACTGGCCCCTAATGGAGAGCCACTTTCTGTGATGGGCCTGGGTCCCCACACACTCCCTGCTCTTCCCAGCAGGACACATCCAGTCCCACAGCATCCTCCCTTTCAGGGACACATCAGGGAAGGAGGAGGGCAGGAGTGTCCCAAAATAGACAAGACCAACACCGTCAGAAAAAGCGCTGTCCCACAGACTGGAGAACACCTTCCCTACTCCTGCACATGCCAAAAAGACAAAAGCAAGGGGAGGTGAATCATTCCATCAGACTGAACTGTACAAGAAATGTCCCTTCCAGGAGGACCACAGGTGCCTCCACAGCCTCAGCACAGATGTCAAGGGCTGTGGTTTGTGCCCCATTGGATTGCCAAGACAATCACTGTAAGGCTGGTGGCCCAGGATACCCACACTCCTTGGAGCCTCTGGAATTACACCAGACCCTATGCTTACCAATCAGCACTCCCCCAATGTGTGCTTCATCTGTGAGAGAGGACTGCTTGCCTCTACCAAGAGACATGATGAGTTTCTGAACAATTCGGTGCCTGAGGCAGGAACCCTGGTCCTCCCTGGCAGCCGGGGAGGCACTGCAGCCTTCATTGGGGATTTGGAATGAAGAGGAACATCTGGCACAGATTCTGTCCAAACAAGAGAGCCCAGTTAATGATGAACTCACTGCACACAGGAGTGCATTAAATGAGAGGAGCCTTTCCCCTGGACAAGGGCAATGGCCCAGCTCCTCTGGCACTCAGCTGCCATGCTCTGGCACCTCCGGACAGGGACAAACCCCATCTCCAACGAGGCTGCATAAATCACTGCCTGGGTGTGCCTGACCCTTTTTGCCATCTTGAAAGGGAAGCAAGAGAACAATCTTGGCACTAGAGGCTTGACTTTTAGTTAGCTATGTGTGGGGTGAGCTAAATCTGGGGCAGATTGCCAAAATGGCAAGCAATTCATTATTCATTCACCAAGAAAGTGATGCCAGGGTTGCAGAGCATGAAGTCTACCAAGCACAGAGCTGGACTGCTTCCAGGACCATATTTTATCTTATTTTTTCTCTGGCTCCCAGTGTTATTCTTCTGCCTTTCATCCGTGACTTTCCTAGTAGAACCATTTAATTGGGTGATTGGCAGAGTATGGCTCCACAGGACATGATAAGATGATGTATCGGCTCTGCTGCCAAAAAGGATGCACCCTCCTTCCCAATTTCTCCTCCTGCCCAATTGCTGCTACTACTACCTTCTGCTGGCTCTAGCTGGTAGCAAAGCCCTGTCTGTATGCCCTAACATGATGGAAAACTGCAATAAAGCAAAAGAGTTAAAAAAGGCAGATAATTTTCTGGTATGTCATTGAACTGGCTCATGGCAGGGTGAAGGGGGCCTAGGGCAGGGGAGAACAGTCAGGGGGAGAGAGGAGGGGTGTGCAGCACAGGGCAGGACACAGCTCCCCTCGCTCACTGGGAACAAGCCTTCAGATGAGCTCTACTCCTTCTCTGTCACCAGCCCAACCTACCCAACCTACACCTGACTAGTAGCTTGTGTGATCACTGTGTAGTTAATAGGTTGCAGGGGAAGAAAACCAAGAGCAACAATGTACAGGCTCTACCAGGCTGGAGAGCCCATCAGCTGGGGAGGCCAAGGCTCGCAGCCCTGCTCCCCACCATGCAAACTTACACTTCAAAATTCCCTGCCAGCCCTCACCATCAATTGGCTCATAGCTCTTTCTGCGGTGATTTGTCATTAAACTCTAAGAGAAGAGGGATTCAAAGCTTTACCCAAGGTGATCCAGGAAATTTTAGGAGGTCAGAGACTGAGTTCAGCTCCTTTGGGTACTAGAGCAGCAGGTTAATGAAAAACACATCTTTTCTCTTCAGTGGGGCCGTTGAGAACAGCTCTGTGTTCATGCTTCAATGTGCAACTGGACTTTCTTTAGGAAACTTGAACAGATCTGGGACTGAGCTGACACAACACAAAACTTTTCTGTAGATTTCTCATGTAATTATTTTCCTTTCCTTAACTTTCTGTTTTTTCCTTCCCCTGAAGTGTTTGTGAACACTTTTGTTTTCCTCACTCAATTAATGATCCCTTTTACTTTCTGTGCTGTTCTTTTTGTTTCTCCGTGCCAAACAGGAGGAGGTTTGTAGCTATATACTGCAACATTATTTGTTAACAACAAGCTATCCCTCTCCAATTACTTTGCTGGAATTTCACTACCTTGTCACTATTTTATCTCCAACAATCTGCTGCAATTTTTGGCTGGAGAGAAAAAAGAAAACTTGCTGTATAGCTATGCCCCGGGACCATAACTACAGAAATGCAGAGCTATTCCCAACCAACACACTGCCATTTCTTCCTGAAGCATTTTACCTCCAGTCACCATTGTGTCTGGAAGACTCAAGAAGATCACTGGGAGAGCATTAACAGTTGAATTTCAGCCCTGGAGATTGAGACATACTATTTTAGGCTGCATTATTTTGAGTAACACTTGCCAAGGGCACTGAAAAACAAGTCAACTTAATTATGAAAGACAGGTCATTGATATGACTTGTAACAAATAATTCAGCAAAGCGAGTACAGCATTCAGAGAAGCAGTATTTGTTACTGCACAAAACCATATCATTATTTAGTATGATGTCAACAGGAATTTTGGAAGGCCACTGATAACATCCGTTCCTGGTGTTTTCATCTTTCACTGTCTGAATCATTCTCTCCTGCCATTTCCCCCTCTCTCTCACACAAGGGCATCCAATTTTGCAGCGTGTCACCTCCTGAACACCAACATCCATTTTGCAGAACAGCAGCAAGCTGCACTTGCTGTGGATGCACTAACCTGTGTGCTGAACCTCATCTCGTCTGGAAGTTCAAACACAGGAGGGAGCCTTACCACAGCACAGTTTTGGAATGAAATTTTCTAAGTCCTCTCTGTTGGCCTGTGTCTAATTGTGAGGACAGCAGCCCATTTGCTGGGTGACCTGAGGCTCATTCTCCTTCCAAAGCCTACTCCTGGCTCCAAGAAAACATGCAACCCCTCAGCTGTATTCTGATTTCTCTGCTTACATCAGTTTTCCCTCTAGCACCTCCATCCCACTTCAGTTGCCTTCCTCAAACCCCCGCTTAGATGTCTATCGACAATAACAAGAAGCACAATAACATGAGTTTCAATGGTGGATCTCCGAGGAGTGTGTTAAATACTGTGAATGTCCCTCAGTGAAAGGGAAAAATGGAAACAATGAAAATTGCCTGTTACTGTCAGTAACAAACTCCACTCTAATTGCTCACTGCCTGTACAGAGCAGCCAGTCCTCAGTGTGCTCCAGTTCTGAGGCTGCCCTGCCCTGCTCAATGAACTGTTGGGTGCTACTGGCTCCGTCTAATAAAAATGGCTTGATCTCACTTCAATTAGAAGCACCCAGCCCCATCCACAGCTGAACTGATCCTTCAAATTCTTCCAGCAATTAGGCTGTAAACACTTCAGTTTATAAAAACTTAGAGGTTATAAACTTAAACAATTTCCTTGTTCAAAAGAGGATAGGTTTTATCCCCACTTATAGAGGGAAGAAAGAGAAAATAAGCCACAGTTGTTTCCTGCAAAGAATCCAAGTCCCAGATTACTGGGCTATCTTTCACATCTTAAATACAGTATCTGTTTTCAAGTTTTGCCCATATGGAGCCAGACTCAATAGGTGTGACTCCATCCACCATAATGCTTACAAAGACACATTGATTTCAGCTACTGAACAGGGGGCAGGGAGAAGAAAGGAGCACCATCATCTCCTCGTCTTAACACAGAAGATGCAGCAAAAGCTTTGAGACAAAGCCCAGAATAACTGAGTCAAATGGCTTTTTTTGACCCTAGCATATATTCTACCCACTGGTTATTTTTGACACCTTAACATCCATAAATTAAATCAGTCTAAGTAAACTTAATGTACTTAGATGTGTTATTCAGTATTGTAAAATTAATCAAGATTTAGATTTATTCAGAACAATACACAAACATCAACAGAACTGCCACGTGCCGTGTTTAGTCGATTTACACCCATAATTTCTGGGAAGAAAGGTCCACTGCTTACAGTCCAACAGTGAAACAAAGTTCCATGTTATTGAGGGATTTCCAGGGGAAGGGTGAGAGTGAGAGAGGAAAGAACAGATTTCAGGGAGGCTGGTTTTGGTGCCTATGAAGCAAATGCATGGTTACTTATTCCTCTCTAGCTCAATAAGGTTTTTTGTGTAACAGAATGAACTTGGAATTTATTTACTATGGCTTCTTTCAGATTCAGGGCAATCAAAAGCATCTGACAAGCCTTTTCTTCACCATCAAACTGGGCAGGCAGTTGCAGCAACCATTACGTGTGCAGTAAGAGTTCACACAGCCTGGCACAAATCTGTCTTATCCAAACAGGCAATGCTGGCTTAGAAAACGACATAGGGGCACTACCTGGAATATTTAATGAGACATCAAGGGACCCAGCAAGTGCAGAAGCCTAAAAAGACTGCTCTCTGACTGCATTCCTGTCTCAGGAGAACACCTTATACCCTGTTACACCTTGTGTAAAGGCCAGAGTCCCCCAATGTCCCTCTTGCTGCACCTGGTCCTGAGCCACCTGCCTCATGTGGGACCCCACTCCAGACCTCCTGCCATGACACCCAGGGGTTTCCCTGCAAGGTGTAGGATTTGTGGGAAATGAAATGACTGCTCTCACATACCTATCCTGTACCACCAATAACCTGGGCATCCTTCCGAGTGCCTGACCCTGTCAGCGATCTCCTGAGATGATGAGCATTGGGAGTGCAGCAGAGGAGCCCAGGACAGAGGAATCTACTCAGGACAGAAGATGGGATAAATTTCCTCCATTGTACTCTCCTCAGTACTGAATATCAGAACATCTTAATGCAATGAACTTCCCTCCCACGCCCCAAACCAGGCCATAGTACATGACACTATTGAAAGCTGTAACCTTGTTCTCTGCCAGAGCCCATTGTCACCCGTGAAGCCAGCCCAGAACAGTCCCCGTGGCTACAGCCAGGCATGGCAACTGGGGTGGCATCCTTGCTGGATGGAGCAGGGAGCAGTCTGGCCAAGATTCCCACACTTCCTTGGCAGCATTTTCATGTTTCCCATCCCCTAGTGCACACTCAGCAGAAGCTGTAATGCGAGCCCGTAGCTAAACCCAGGGACACCTCTGAGTGCAACTCCAATGGGATCTTACACTGCTGCTGCTTCCTTAGTAATAAGCCAAACAAGAGAGCTGTTGCTTCAAGCTCTGCCTGGCACCATGGACTCCAGGGGAAGTTATGTGGGAGCTTCTGCTGGGGTGTGCTTAGAGGAAAAACCAGTACAGATGGATGGAGAGCTTGTCACAGTGGTCATCCCTCTGGTGTTTTGTCTCTCCCTCCAGCTTCTTCTTAATTGGGTTTTGAAGATCCTTATCTCCTTCCAGCCTTATTTTGCCCTCTTTTCTCCCAAGGTTTTTTCAAACCCAGCTTTTTAATTCAGAAGAACAACTACCTACACCAGCAGACCATGGGCAAGGCATTCCTGGTGCAAATCACCATGCACCACTTTATACCAACTGAACTCCTGGCCTGTCTTTTGAAAGGATAAACCCAAAATAAAAATATGGCAAACTTTCGTTAAGATAATTAAAATAGAAAACACAGAAAAAAGCAAATCTGCTGAAGATGCTAAAATCAGTATGACTGCATCAAAATGCGACAACTTAGGAAGCCTAAGGATTTTCCTCGTTTTTTCCCTGCTCTGCAAAAATGCAATTCTCCATTATGAAACATTTGACACACCATTGAATACATAGATTTAAAAGCAATTTGTGCTGAGAGCGGCATAGCTTATGCTCTTCAAGCAGCCTGTTATTTTTGGACACCCCCTGAGAGGCAGGTGAGCAGAAGCCAGGTGCAGGGCAGGGCTAAGTAAAACATGATCACCTGCAATAAATTCCTGCTCAGTAGAGACTCTGGGCTGTGATCCAGCATAATGGTGTCAGGGATGGAGCCCCCAGAAGGTGGCTGTGACAGAGTCTGTCATGGAGGGAAAGGGGAGAAAAGGTAACTTCTTGCCCACATTTCAGGCAGGGTATATGAAAGCTGCAGCCTGATGATGTGGCATTGACTCTGCCTCCTTTCGCACAGGTACCTCTCACATTTCTCAAATGAAGCTGCTCCTGCTTCTCAACTAGAGAGGAAACAAATATCTTCAAAGAAGATTATGTTACTGTTTTCAAATAACTGCTTTAAGGCAAACAAATCCTTTCTTGCAGTACTTGAGATATCGCTTAAGTTTCTCAGATAAACTTATTTGGATAAACCTGCCCCAGCTTGGACAGGAATAATTTAAGAACCCCGTTCTGCTGAAAGCTCTGCGGTCATCTGAAAGTGCTAGTTGTCCCACAGTCACTGAGCCATGAGTGCCAAAGCCTAGATCTGCGGCCCTCCCAGGGAAAAGGGGGGTTTTGTGAAAGAATTTTATACTGAAATCTGTAATTACATGCTTATTTGGAATCAAATTACTGAAGGCTCAGGCTCCTTTGGAAGGGTGGGGGCTTCTCATTGAAAAAAGTAACTATGTATTTTCTGATGCTTTTGATGTTGAAAGCTATTCCAGAAAAATTCCAGGTAAAACTGAAATTACAGCAGTATGAAATTGCCCTCAAAGAAGCATTTATAGAGCTGCATATTTATTCTGACCATTTTGCTCCCTTAAATTCAAAATCTTTCACTGTCATATGAGATTTTCAAAATGTTCTCTGCAGATTTCACCGGTCTGGAAACTTCACTTGCCTGCTGGGAGTTTTGAAGATCAAGAAGCAGCACAGAATGAATTCCTATAGCAATATCTTGCTTAATTGAATTCTGCAGCTGCCCCTAAATGAAATAAAGCAAGAGGGCCGAAGCAGATGTGAAAAGTGAACAAAGATGTCTACAAGTTCTGCAGGGTTTGGAAAACTTCTTTTAAAGTTAAATTTTTCCATTAAGTGCCAAACTGGAGGTACAGCTCTTTGCACCTTTGTGTCACTTAGCAAGCAGGCTTCCAAAGATGTAAGCCTTGTAATAGTGGCCCGACACCACTGGGCCAGGGGTTTGATTGCTCAGCACTGCCAGGAGCCCAGTCCAGTGTTGGGAGGCCTCTGATGAGACTGTTCTGCACAGCGCAGTTCAGCTCCTCCAGCAGTGCTCAGGGTGCCAGAAGCAGGTCTCTTTCTGTACAGCTGTAATCCATACCACCTTTGCTGTATCTATCTATACCTCCTTTGGAGACAATGAGGCTGAACTTGAGCCAGTGGTGCTGCCACAACACCTCTGACTCCAAGGCCAAGCAGAACTGTGATAGGAACCAAGTTACCCAAGCCAGGGAGAAAGATGGCTCTGTCCCCTCCAGCTTGAGGACATGGGCTGGCACAGAGCTAACACCGATAGTCAGAGCTGGGTTCATGCCAGGCAGCACCAGACTACCCAGGTAAGGCGGGTTTATAACTCTCTGGATCAAGGAGCTCCTACATGCGCTGTCTGGGAAATGCAATGGAAGGTGTAGGGCTTCATACTTGGCTTTAGGCTATTGGTGAAGGACGATGTTACTCCATCCCACGTGTGTTCCCAGTTGCTGCCAGCCAGCTCCACAGGCTGAACACCTTAGCCTTGTTGGCTGCTCAAATTATGACCTCTGCTTTGTTCAGTAACAGCAAAGCAGACAGGGAGCAAGAGAGGTGCCACAAAAGGAGGAAGAATTCTTTGAAATTTATTTTCTCTTCAAAATGAAGAAGGGACCTGAAAAAATATTACCAGTCCCCTAGCTTCAGAAATTTGGGGCTCGGTGTCTCCCAACAACATCTCTTCCAAAACTCACAAAGTGCTGAAGAACTCAGAGAGACCCCCAATGTACAGTCCAATGGCTCAGGTGTACCCCAAAGGTAAAAGGAGCATATTTACGCAAAGGGGGAAAGTTCAAACCATGACACATTTACCTAAATGCATCCCCAAACACTCCAAGTTTCTCATGTAGATAGATCCCTCCTTTCTATACCCTGGTTGAATGTTTGACTTCGCAACCCAGTCATGGTTTTCTGTAGTTCAGATTCAGTGACTGCATTTTGCTGCCTGTGTGGATGTTCCTCTACAACGGTGTAAAACCTCGACTTTAAGCCTTTTCTATCTAGTCTCCAGCTGTAGCTCTGTGCACACATGAGCTGTGTGAAAGCCTTGCAGCAGGTGTAGCTCTGCTGCTGCTGAACAGCAAAAACTTCCGTTGCACTGCTCACCCACTTCTCAGTGAGAGCTGACTAAGAACTATTTTAAGTGAGAAGCTGTACCCTATGTGATGAAACCCTATGTGATGAACTCAAGGAACATAAAAAGTATGGATAGAATTCAATAGCAAGAACTGATCAGAGAGAAGATATTGAAATGAATCGTTTCCTTTAATAGGTGACTTTTTTCTTATCTGCAAGCGTTCCATATAGGCAAACACACTATTCAACATGTGGCTCCATCCCACTGGCCCAGGACCTGCATGCGAACAGTGCAATATGCATGAGTGCTTTTCAAAATTACCCTCCAAAAAAATAACTTCTGTGTGCTTGCTTATTTCCCTTTGTTCCCTGGATAGGCTGGTAGCTCTTATGGAGAGTTAACATCCATAATGCTGATAATGACCTTGTCTAAATGTATGATAATAGCTGTAGAACTACAAGCAGTGCCATCAGTAGCAATTCATTGTTTGCAAGAAAATTCAAGGCAACTGCGGTATATCCCTGCTTGGAACAAATACAGCAATCAGCAGTTTTCACTTAGATCAGTGTAGAAAATAGATAGAGAAACGTGGTGTCATGTTGCTTTGCTTTGCTGGCTCAAACAAAACAGTATTTCAGTTCTATTAAAATTCAGCTGTGGGAAGATCATAAATTCTTTTCAAATGTAAGATTTTTGCTTTGATTTCTCAAGCAGTAATTTTAATTGATTTCCACCTTGGATACCATGAATCATGACAAAGTTTCTAATATTAGCACAAGCCCCAGTTGAAAATGAGATATTCCCATGCTCCATGAGAATAAAATGGAAGAGTCTTTGACTCTCAGAAGTTTGCCAAGCAACTGTATTTATGTCATTTTATTCAGAAAAAAAGCAGAACTATTATCTGGTTGCTGGCTATGAGGCCCCAGGGACAGCCACAGGTGGCTCAGGACTGCTTTTGGCTCAACCAGTGGATTCACAGCTAGGAAAAGTAGGTTTCACACCATCATCATCATGGCTAGGCTCCGCGAAGGAAGATTTGCAAGGGCTCTACCCACACTTTCCTCAAGACTGATTCTGCATGTGTTCTCAAAGGAAGCAGCAGCATTATGGATAGTGTGTCTCCTTTTCTCCTGACTGGATGCCAGAGTGGACCATT
>JAWWMO010000175.1:3753023-3780917 GCA_035047845.1 Dendrocincla fuliginosa | reverse complement strand
GTTTTTTTCTAAATTCAAAGGAGAGGGATTATTCCTTGGTTAGCATAATATCTTAGTTTCTCTTGAACTAAGACAAGACCACAGAAAACAGTGTGAGAAGTATTTGTATGCAATGTTTCCATTCAACTGAGGTGCTGTTTTAGGCAGAAGGGACATTTATGATCAACTTATTTCTCACAGCAAAACAGCACGCAACTACAGTTGCATTAAATACTGATAAAATGTTGGAGCCCAGTTAATACCCTAGAACAATTAAAGATTTTTATAAAAATTTTGTGCAAGGTAGCACTCTAGTTCAATGATGTTCACTGGGATTAAGAGAGAAAAAAGAGAAATTGCAGACCAAAGGATACTTGTAGGGCTTTTTGTCCCTACAATTTCCCCCTTTCCATTAATCAGAACAACTTCAGAAAAATTCTAAATGCAGTCTTTTTGAAATGAATTCCTGAATCAAACCACAAGATGAATTTTGGGAGCACATGCTGCATCCATGTCTGGGGGCCTCAGCACAGGAGTGACCTGTTGGAGGAAGACCAGAGGAGGCCAGGCTGGGAGAGCTGGGGATGTTCACCTGGAGAAGGGTCCAGGGAGATCTCAGAGCCCCTTCCAGTGCCTAAAGGGGATCCAGGAAAGCTGAAGAGGGACCTGGGACAGGGGATGGAGGGACAAGACACAGGGAATGGCTTCCCATTGGCAGAGGACAGGGATAGATGGGATATTGGGAAGGAATCCTTCCCTAAGAGTGTGGTGAGGCCCTGACACAGGTCGGACAGAGAAGCTCTGTCTGCTCCATCTCTGGAAGTGTCTAAGTCCAGGTTGGACAGGTTTTGGAGCAACCTGGGCTTGTGGAAGCTGTCCTGGCCAATGGCAGGGTGTATGGAATGAGATGAGCTTTAAGGTCCTTCAACTAAAACCATTCCGTGATTCTGTGATAAGGCTTTGCAAGCCAGCTGGGAAAAAAAATAGAGGGAGGGGATCTCTTGCAAGATGTAGTCCACAGCATCCCTTCTAAAGTGTGCATAGGTGTAAGATAGCTTGTATTTTGAGGGTACATGTATACACTCATGTATACATGAGTCTTACAACCCCAAGTTGTAAGACTACACAATCAAATACATGGTCTCTTCAGTCTTTATGAACCTGATCCATTTCTTATTTCGCCATCTAAGAAAGACCCCCCCACACCCCTTGTTGTGGGTATTTCTCATTATTTTCATTCCACAAGAACACTGGGGAGCAACAGAGACAGCTACAGCCCACCTCAGCTCGTGTGCCCATTATCCCTGGCTCCTGCTATTGTCAGAAGGACAGCACCTGGGGTTCTGCTCCCATGCCACAGCACCCTTCAGAAATCACTAAAGGAGACAGTGAACCTGAAAGCTCTGACACTTATCCAGGGCTCTGGCTATAACGTGAATCTGATAATATGTGTAGGAAGATTCTGGAAATCGTTTAGAAACATTTAGAAAGATTCTGAAAAGTGATTATTTTCAGAGCTAAGCCTTCATACTTGCTTGTGCCAACTTCCTGGAGCTGCCCAGACACTTACTCTTCAGCCCTTCACCCTTTCCCACAGGGAGCTGAAGCACCCATGCTTCCAGCCCACAGAGTGTTGGATTTGACAAGGCAAGCACTGCAATTTGACCTGCCAGATGTGTTCAAGGCACCCTTGTACTCACAGCACAGACCTGGCTGATGGAGTGGTGGCTGAGCGACAGCTACATCAGCTCTCACACACTCATGGAGCACACAGACATGCTTTGTGTTCCATATAGCACCTCCAGCTTATCTTTAGGGAAGACTGATGTGACACTCCTGTCATACATAAGTGCAGATACAACATCCCTTCACTCATCCCAATACAAACTGTGTGTTAGCCATCCAAAAAAGGCTGTAATGTGGAGAAAGAGCCAGCTGTCTTGCAGCAATTTCCACAATTCACGATTGCCGTCTGGTTCACCTCAGGAGCTTTAAGTCTGTTAAACTTTACTTACTTGGCAGTCCAAGGTGGAAACAGAAGCATAGAATCATAGAACATACTGAGCTCGAATAGATCTGTCAGGACCATGAAATCCAGCTCCTGTCCCTGCACAACAATCTCACCATGTGCCTGAGAGTGTTCTTCAGGTGCTAGTTGAGCTCTGTCAGGATTGGGGCTGGGAACACTGCCCTGGGGAGCCTGTTCAGTCCCCAACCAGATACAATACAGGTACTGGAGCTTGTATTAAACTTATTCCAGTGCTTGCAACACTGGGGAAGGAAATGTTTTATTTGTTCACATTATTAGATAGCAGGCATTACCAAAGCACACAACAAGCCCATGGACTGACAACCATAACACATGTTTTACCTACACTGAAGTCCAACACTACTCATTTCTCCCAAATCTCTAAGAGCTCTCAGAGGTTATTTGACATTATATTCAAAACATCAAATGGGAGTTTTCTTTCTGCTTTGCTAATTTTTTTCTCTGAATGTCTGACATCACTTTGTTCAACAGCAGGAAAAAACACAATGCAAACAGAGGGAACTGGATGCAGAATGAGATTTCTAAAGTACAAATGGCCTTTGAGTAACCTGGTAATAATGTACATGTCTGATGACTTTCTGTGATGCATTTCCCAAAGAGAAGAAACTTCAGAGTAGCACTATGTAGCTTTTGTATTCTTAGTTTTTCTGAAAGATTTATGGAAGGCCTTTTAAGCCTTTCCTTATTCCAAATTACATTAAAACCATCATTTAATCTGTGTGTTTTCACACATGGCCCAGATTTGCTAAAAAAAAAATACTTACAAGAATTTTGTCTATGCTGAAATTCTGGTTATCTGCTGAAATCTTTATCTTATAAGAAATTCCATGTGGCTCACTCAGCATCAGAGAGATTCTGCTGATCACTACTCCCAAGGAGCTTGATGGTGAATTCAAGATATATTGTCTTACAATTTGGGTTTCCTGGATTATTTTCAGTAATGATTTTCTTTCTCCTGGTTATTTTTTCTTATTGTAAATCCTCTTCTCTTTACTAAGGTGTTTTTATGCTATGAAAGTCATGGCAAGGCACATGTCCTGGAATATGACATATGGAAAAGAAGAATCTTACTATGCAGTGCCACCACACAGCTAAGAACGTGCTGACTCTGTAAGTCAGGAAAGAAAACTGAGCAGTGTATACACATCTGCACCTTATGTTCATGGAAACAAGGCAGGCCACCACCAGGGATATCAAGGAAACCTGGAACACCAGAACCAAAAATCTCAGCTGGTATGAGATCTTCACCCATCAACAATCACAGCTCCAGTTCCCTTTGGATCCTCCACTACCACATACATATGCTGTCTGAAATTCCATACTGCCACTTCCAAGCAGCATGAAACAGTTCTGTTACCAGAAAAGGTACAAGCTGAAAAAGTGTTAGAAACTGTTTACAGCTCTGTGGTGGGAATGCACTGGCAGAAACCTCCCCATCAGTCCTAGAATATGCAGAAACATTAAACTGAGGTACTGTGGCCAATGACAGGCTTACTCCCACTGTTGAGGCAAATTCCAATTGCTTCTGGAAGTATAGAAATAGCAGGAAAGCTAGTTAAGAAATATATCTCATGAAAGCTTTTTTCCATGTTTCCTCAGTTTTTCTTAGAAGCACGAATGAGGGATTTTAAACTGAGCATATTTGGACTTCTGCACATGGTCAGTGCCACACCATCCATGCACTCCTGGTGCACTGCTCACCTCAACATTTTTGTCTGTAGCTGACTAAAGATTTACTGTCTACTGAGAATCTAAGGAAGGAATAATTAGTCTTGTAAAGAGCAGATAGATTTTGATGAAAAGCCAATTTCTTTTCCAGCTGTGCAGATGAAAGCATCACCCTGTATCAGGACAAAAAAAAACCCACCTGCACTTCCCCCAATAAAGAAAACAAAGGGGAGCCATGTACTGGCAACAGCACAAACCCAGGCATTTTATTTCAGAGAGGTAGTTAGGAAACCCCAATCATCAAAAGATGGTTACAAGGCACAGCTAAGTGCAAAGACTTCCAAGAAACATTACTAAGTTTGACAATCTGCATTGTTTAGTGAAGTAGAGGCATTTCTGTGAAATATATCACAGTACTGCCAGCTGGTGTATTGAAAGCTCTGTATGGCCAAACAACAGTTTGGATCTTTACAGTAAAGGAAAATAAAATCATATTTTGTTTAAGATAAAATCTCTAGGCAATGGTGAAATCTTGTACCGACACATAGAGGATATTTTATAAAATGTTGCCCTGCTTAGTCTTTGTGCACACATGCACTCTGAATACCACTTCATTCCCCAGATTAACTTTTCCTGCCTTTCTCATAGCTTAGATCTTGCCTTTCTTTGTGACAACAGCAGACAGCTGGGCACAATGATGTGTCAGGAATTTGCTTCCTAGTTATGAGAATGAAGCCATAAAAGATCACACTTTCATATATGACTGGAGCCTTATTTTTTTCCAAGTGCTGAACTGTAATGCATGAGTTTCTGTTAGTATTTTGACTTTCTTATTGAGTTCCTGATACCCAGATTCTCATTTCCCAGTTCCCTGTGATGATGATCAACAAATAAAACAGTAAAGACATCCTCACTTTCCTGCTCTTTGAATGAGTCCTCTGTTTGGCTGAATTGCAGTACCAGAGGACATCAAGGAAGATAGAGAAAATACTATTCAAAAACCACCAGTTATGGAAAAACAATGGAAAATTCAAATTAAAAAAATAATAAGTCAAGATAAAAAAATTATATATATATATATATAAAAAAATGCCAAGGTGGAGTCAAGTCATCCTTGGAGCATGGAGTGGTGATATGATGGGTGGTGGGTGTAACATTGACCTACAGGCAGGATTGAACCAGGTCCAAAAGTCACAGCAATGGAGTGTGAGGCCACCATGGCAGTTCAACAGCAAAGATCCTGATCGTGCCAATACAAGCTTCACTGAACTGGCAGCTGATCTGTTGGGGAAAGAAAACCTTTCTTGCAGAAGACTTCATGAGCCCCTTCTTCCTCCCAGGAAAAAGAACAGACTGAATGGGGGTTAGGTAAAAATACTCATCACAAGGCCTAGGTCAAAGGCAGGTGGTGTCAAATGGAAAAGCAAGAATATTTTGCCCCAGAGCAAGCCCTTCAGTAGGCAGTCAGAATAAGAAAACAGTAACAGGTCTCTGCAGAGAAAGTACATCCCAGGTGTCTTTCAGCTCAGCAGACCCTGGCTAATCAAGTGGAATTACTCCGAATTAATAATGTTATCATTTACACTGAAACAGAAAATCTCAACCATTGTGATCACAGTCCAAGTATCACACAGGTTCAGGGAGATGAGCCATACTCATTCTCACACTAGACTACTACGTCAGGATGGTGGCAATCAGACCCTAAATCATTAAAAGTATTAGTATTAGTGCAGTCTCCATAATGCCAAGATGAAGCACCATAAACCCCTCAGAAATGTCCTAAATCTCCTGCCTTCAGCTTAGACAACTGGATCAAAACTGAAGCAGCTTCTGCCAGGAGCAAATTCCAGTCACTGAACAGGATTCTGCTGTAACTGAACAAATACAAGAAGTTTTGTACTTAGCTTAATAGTCTGAGGACAGAAAAGGGAAGAGAAAATCCAAACCGACACAACCCAAAAAAAGAATCAAAAACCTGTTGACTGCACTAGCCAGTTGGCTGGACCAGCAGTTCCCAAGCCAGTGAGAGGCTGGCTGGGAGCTGTCGGGGCTGCCTAGCTGGTGCGGTGGGCGGACTGGAGCAGCCTCTGTTGCCGAAGGCTCTGGCTGCTTAGCACACAACACATGGGCCTCCAGCAAGCCTGCTGCCTGAACAATACCAGTGTGCTTGCCACTTGCTGCGTCCTGAACGAAAAGAGGAAGAGGAGGAGAGGAGACAGCGCCTTAAAATGCTCTCCTGTCCCATGTAGGTGTGAGCATTCCCACCACAAAAAAGCATCCGTGGAGTCACACTGAAAAGTCTGGTGTAGTTAGATGCTAATGCCAAGGAAAGGGTTTTATTTCCTGGCAGCCTCAGTAGACAAGAGGCTCACAGGGGTACTGTGTCTGTCTGGATTATTTGCAGCCCAGAGTAGAAACTTGGCGGTCCTCCATCTAATACAAAGTTTCTGAATAATTTGTTATAAGACAAAGTAATTTCATAGCCTGCAGTGCTGTGTTAAAGACTTTGCAAGCCTGAATCAGCATTTGAGGGAAGCTGTTATCAGAACAGAGGCAGTACATGCCTACTTATCAGCAAATGTTTCATGTAAGAACATTTTCTACTACATAACAGATTTCCAAATAAGTGTCTTAGGTGTTTTTTTAATTTATATGAGCAGGAGGTAATATTTTTCATTACCTACACAAATTTCAATACTAATCCACAGGTAGTTTTATAAATAATCATCACCAACACCTTGAATAATTTCTCTGAACAAAAACCTCACGCTTCACAAATTTCTAGTATTTAATTATGATGCAAGTGATGGGAAAAGCCTAATGTCCGTTGGAACTATTCAAAACAATTCAAGTGAATGGTTTGGCCTTTCAGCAAAACATTAAGGAAGAATGTTTTTCAAAAACACACAAAACACCTAGGCTTTGAAAAACAGCTATTTAAGGAACACAAGCAGGAATTCTTCTGGAGTAGGGTAAAGCCATGGTCCTGCCCAAGAGATTTCCAACAAACTGTAATGCATGTGCTAGTGAAATCGTTACAGAAAAATTAAAAATATGTCACTTCTAGCTGGTAGGAGAGTAGACTCCCAGCACCACCAGGAAATTTCTTGCCCAGAGAAAGGAATTTGGTCATGCAAACAGATAGCAAGCTGGAAAGGAAAACACAGCAGCTTCCCCAATCAGTTTGCTGTTGTACAGTTTTGCCAAGTAAATTAAAGAATTTCCCTCAGAGAGAATATTAATCTTTGTAACATGTCACTTTTGGCAATCCAAGAAATAAAGGAGACCAAACTTCTATATACAGTATAATTAGAAGAAAGAGCAGTAAAAGCAAAAGCAAGGGGACATTTAATTATGTAATTGTATAAATATGGCAGGAATCTGGATTTCCAAGTATAAAATACTAGGTTGTGTGTTTTTAAATGTTCCATTTCTGAAACAATTTTCACTCTTCCCACAAACCAGTGATACAAGAAAAAGCCACGAATGTAGATATTGATCTGTTGTCTGGGGAGCTTTTATCATAAATCTCTCAGGAAAGAGAGTTTCTGTTCACTTCTGCTGCAGAACACCACCACTGAACTTTTATATCTGCACACACTGCAATTGGCGCTAGAAAGGTTACCTGAGAATGTCTTTGCAACAGAAGAAACCAAATTGCTGTGCTTTGAACTCACCTTCGTTTCTTAAGTGGATAAGCAATAACTATCTACCTATAACTAAAAGCAGGTAACAACTGTGTCACAAACTTTTTGCAGTGATTTTTGGTCACTAATGATGAGGTACCATCCACTGACATCCCACTGAAGTTCCTTTCAACACACTACTGAGGAATCAGTGCCCTGGCACTGAATAGCACCCTGTTGGTTTTGGGGCACAAGTGTACATTAAAGATTGTCTATATCATAGGGAATAAATTGATATAGAAAACAAACTACCTATCTAGTGTGCTATTAAATATAAAGGATATTCTGAGTGTAGACAATGATTAGGTTTGGGTGTTCATGAAGGTCTCATACTTTTCAGAGCCTTCCAGACACCTGAGTTAATTTAGTTACTGACTTCGTTGACATAAGTCTTGTTAATTGTAAACAACATTTCTTAAAAAGCCAAAAAGATAAGAAATGACAGAAGACACTTTGCTTTGCTATGGCCATCTAAAATTAGTAGCACTACAAAATTACACCTATAAATCAAGGTAACTTTATTTTAGAGACAAAACAGTAAGATAAAGGATCTGCTGAGCAGTGATCCTCTTGTGCAAACTCTGTTCACATTTAAATCCCTGTCTGCAGATGCAGAGCCATTTTTGGGAGAGGCAAGATTGAACACAGATAAATGTTTTCCATGATAGAGGCCATGTGTTATTGATTTCTAGGAAGCAGAGAGAGACCTCCTAAAGAACTAATCTCCTTTGTGTTCATATTTACAACCATTAGAATCATAAGCAGGGTCTTGTTTATCAGGTTGTCTTATAGCAATGTTGCTAATTTACTTGCCGTATTACCTAGGTAACGGTATCACTGAAGTCCTTTTAAACACATTACGTGCAGACAGCAATTTTTCCTGCACTGTTCCTTGAACTTCCTTTCACCCTGAGATTTGGGGTGCTGATGAGGTGCAGAGGCTCTGCAGACCCTCACCCTGCACAAGGGCTGGGAGGCCAGAGGTTAGGGACTGTACCCTGGCAGGCATAGCCAGAGTACCCAAGAAGCCAAGTTCTGGCAGAGCTATATGAGAAATGCCAGCAAGATGGGGCCTCCTCCTCCTCTTCCCCTTTTTTGGCTCAGGAGCTGCATTTACATTCAGGTGTTGTGCAAATTTGTTCAGAATACATGTATGAGATTGCTTCATTTTGGATACCAAAAGGGCTATGAATGTGTGGGGTTTCTGCATTATTGGTACTCTGCAATATTAGTGGTATTTAACACTGAGTTTCCCTGAAATGGAAACTCATACTTAATATGTCAAACAGAACCTGTTAATTGGCTGCAGGCTCACAGCAGGGCACTTGTTAGTTTAACATCTCCATTCTACTCCCCAGTAAATAGGCCCCACTGAAAGGTAGAACAGGTCACACTCCCAGGGTTAGGGTAAGTAGCCAGCTGGTAGGGTAAGTAGGGTATTTTGGAAATATGTGATGACACCTAGAAAATAGGGATGTTTTATCAACCCATGTATATCTAACTCCCAGACAGAGGTCAATATCAAGCTACTGTTGCTTCATCCATCTTCTGACTAAGCTGTTCTACCACCACACTCCCCCTTTCTCTCTTCCAGAAAGGTTTAGTTTTTTTTTTATTCCCTGCACAACAGTTGGAATATTTTGCACCAAGAGGCAAATTTACTAGTTTATTAATAATGAGATTCTTGCTTTTTCAAACTTTGTTTACTAGTTACACTTTAGGATGAAAACACCTTTCCCTGTATGGCAATCCTGGCAGCAAGTATCTCTGATCCTCCAAGGTGAAAGGAATGCTTGCTGCAAACAGGACACAGGTGAGGTTCTTCTTGCCAAACAGCCAGGCTGTGCTTTAGTAACTCAACAGTCAGAAGAATTCATTCCAGGCAAGCAACTACTGTCAATCCCATTCTGCAGGGTTGTGCCCCGGGCGGAACCCTCAAACCCCAAAACCAGTAAAGGACTTCCATAGGCTGCAAATGAAAACTGTCATTTTACCTCATCCCAAGCTCAGCTCTCGGCATTCTGCACTACTGCAGAGAGTCTTTTTTTCCTGCCTCACCAAGCAGATTGGGTAGCTCCTCCATTCTCATCCATAAAACTCTTTTCTGCCCATTATCCTCTTGGAAGGGTTGGGTGGGAGACAAGTGAACAGCTGTTCTCCACTCGGTATATGCTGAAGGAGAAAGCAACTTCTCTGGAGGCAGCTGGATCAATACAACCCCCCCCCGAAAGCATAAAAGCAACATGCGTAAAAGAGTTAGTTCCCTTGGAATGGTTTGATGCATTTTGTCTGGGGCTTATGCACAATGATAAGCGGAAGCATGGAGAAAAGACTGAAAAATCTGGACTAAAAGTGAAAAAAGGGAAGAGAGCTCACTGCTGGTACAGAGGCTCAACCTTCTAAAGAAACCAGCCAATTTCTAAATTATTATGGCTGTTCTGTTCAGAGAGCATTCTACTGTATCAAAGATATATAGGACTCTGTTATTGATTTCATTTTCAAATAAACAACGCCTTCAGATTTTACAATACCTGAAACATCAAGTTTTTTACTCCCAACGAGTGCATTCTCTCTTTATGCAATATATATATATACATACAAAGAAAATACACAGATACATTATAGACATACACAGAGGCATAGTAGGATTGCAATCACAGGGCTGCAAAGGTAGGACTTGTGCACCTTTGGGAAACCTTCATGGGATTTCAGTTGACATTTTCTCTGCTTGCCATGCTTCCAGCGGGACTCTGCATGCCCACCCCATAGAAGACCAATACTGGTTCTACCCTTCAATGCCCTATAAATTGCCGCAATGGCTACACATCAGCAATTAAAAACCTTCAAAAGTTAAAGTTAACTCTCCATCATGGCACAAACTCCCTGAGTATTTCTATCTTCTTTATTCTGCCTCCATGATTTCTCATTGATTGGTATCTCCTCTAGCCTGTTCCTTAGAGCCAGATCCTACAGGCTACTACTATTTTGCTGTATCTTTCTCTGTACGAGAAAGGGAAAGCACACACTTCCAATCTTTAGCGTTATAGTCCAGCTATTTTATTTATTGCTAGTTTGGCCTGAATTATAAATAGCTTGTACAGATCCAAGCACATCAATTTTACCTTAGTTGATTACACATTAATCTCCAGCAGTTCTCTTGCATTACAGAACTTCGAGGTATCAGGCTGTTTTATTGTAAACATTTTCTATTATGGTCTATTTTATTATAAGAATGGAAGATAGATGTAGATACATTCAGAATAAACTATCTGTAATTAAAACAATAATTAAATATTTATTTAATGCAAACAGACTTGGACTCCATCACCATAGCTCATTGAACCCCACAGTCTAGCTTTCAGACCCTTTATGGTCTATACATCAGTAATGATTCACAAAACCCTGTTCCTTTCATTTGAATGCAAACTGGGCATGAAATGGGAGAAGTTAAAAAATAATCCTAATCTCTGTCATCATCTTTTCCTTCTCTCAACACACTGGGAAGCCTCCTTTTCCTATCGCTTCCTTATACTTCATACAAGTTGTAAGAAACAGGGAGGAGCCTGCATAGAATGTGCTCCCCAATCGCCTGCCTGCCTCCCAGCTCTCCCCATGGAATCAGCACACAGGAGACAGTGCAGAAAGGCTCAGCTCTTCCACGCCCATCAGAACTGCAGCTGCAGCTGAAATCATCCTGAACAGAGCTTTAAACTTGTCAAAAGTATCACCAATCTGGTACAGCTTGCTACAGGTATTATTAATAGTAATTCATTCTGTGGTTTTCACCAGTATATTTCAAAACACTTTCTCATTGCTGTTTCTTCTTGAGAAAAGCAGGTGAGTTGTTCTATTAACTGAAAACTCCATCTCTAGCTCATGTGTAGCCTGGAACCCTGAGTTATTTATTGGACATTTAGCTCAACTAATTAAGTGCAAAAAGTGCTTTACAGTACCTTTTGTTACATGTGAAAGGTAATAGTGAAATCCCCATTGTTTTCATGTGGAATTAACCACTATTCGATTAATTTATGTCAAAGGGTACCATTTGTACAGTACAGTAAAACACGCCCACAAAGTTAATCAGCAGCCTGCAGATCAAACAATGCTCTGAACTGAAATCCACTCACTGCAGAAACTGGAAATGAAATTCACAAAAATCCTACTTATGAAACACTATTTTGGAATTTTTGCCTTATTGCCAAGCAATCACTATCCGCTGCCTTTACCTTTAGTTGTTGCAGTTCTAGTTGGCGCTGCTTACTCTGAAAAAAGCAGAATGTGGTCTGCAAGATCCAAATGGACAGGTAAAGTAGTTTCTGAAGGTAGGGGGCTGCATGTTTCTTGCTAGGGGAGGGTTCTGTCATAGGATAGACACAGGGCAGGCAGCCTCAGCCTCCTCCTGATCCTGAATGAAAAGCAGCTCTTTGGCACTGGGAGTCCACAGTTCTGCCTGCTGAGTCTGGAGAAGGCAAAGAGAAAAGGCAGCACCTAGTCATGGAGCTGGTTGCCTGCTTGTGCCCAGAGAAATCCTCATCCACACACTGTGGAGGCTGGAGCCCAGCAACAACAGCTGCTTGAGGCCTGTGACTGAAACAGCCTTCAGAGCTTGTTGAAGGAGCAAAGGAGGACTGTGGGAAAGGAAAAAAAGGTATAGAACAAGAGGAGGGAAAAAAAAGTGATCCAGAAAGGTCAACACTGGTTTTAAAATTCTAAAATAGAAATTTGAAGGTCCCAAACCTCTGCATTTTTTCATTACTTTTGTAATGTGCTGAGACAGATCACACTGTCTTGGTTTGTCTGATTCATACATACCTTTTCTTGCCTTATCACGGTTTTGAAATTTTTATCTTTACCCTATAGGATTGAAATACAGGATAGAAAACTGGCCCTCATTTGGACGCCTGACGTTTTATTCAGTGGTCTGATCACTCTAATGAGTTGCAAATCTAATGTTCAAGTCACTCTATTTTTTCCTTATTAGTCTCTCTATCACCTAATTTTTCCTGTGCAACTTACTATTATCGCTGACTCCTGTTAATTGAGCAGCTAGATGGTATTAAAGATAGAGCGTAGCTAATTCCCATTTCATCTTGTTGAGAAAATGGTATTTTCTTTCCTTGAGGCTTGCACTGTTCCTTCTCTCACATCCATACATACAGACACAGGTAGATCAGTCTGCAATGAAAATGTACAGTCTCTGTTCTGCAAATGAACTACAAATCCACAGCTCAAACCCACATGGAGTGACTTGCTAAATCCCACAGTTCTTAACTGAGCCACACTCCAGCTATTGAAGCCAACAGGAATTTTCCCAAATGAAGGCAGATCTTTGCTCAAGAACTTATTGTTAATCCAGGGAAGCTATCACTTACTTGAAACTCACTGCTGTGACAGTGTGTTTGGAAGCTGTAGAGCCTGGGATGAGGGTCCATGTAAAGTAGTTCCACTGTCTGGCTGTCATGGTGATTCATTGCTATCATATATTTCCTAAACTTATTTGCAGGCACAAGCTGTCAATGGGAGTTTTACATTTAACCATAGGAAACAAATGCATCTAGACAACAGACTTCTTACATCTTTCTCTGGCAGCCGTCATAACACTTTTAGGGAATAAAAAATTATATCAAATTAGCCTCTTGCTACGCAATTCTTTCAAACATTTCACCTTGCAGGAATTTCCATCTTTCCCCATTTTCTTTCATGCAATCAGAGAGATACTCTACGCTTATAACCCTGTTTACCAGCATTTCCCCTTAGGCTGACAGTTTTCAAATCAAATTCACAAGGCAAGGACTGACACCAGAACCAAATGACATACAGTTATGTCAGGGCCATTCATAGCTTTCCAAAACATCCAATTGCCTTTCCTATGTAACAGTCCACAAAGGTTTATTTTGATGTTCCCTATAACTGCCAGGAAACAATTGCTCAGGAGCCACAGAAGTTTGTGGGCCTGCACCAGCTCACACACACAGATGGGGCTCCCAAGTGCTTGTCTAGAGAGGGGGATGTGCATTAACCAAATGTGTAACCCTTGAGTCCGCAGGCAACTCAGCAAATGTCCTGTTCTCAAGCATTAAAGAGACTGCAGGAGAACTTCGGGTTCTGCTGACATGCTCCCAGGTGTCCTCAAAGTCAAACTACTCCTACCTTCTATTTGCCAGCCCAGCTTAACACCTGGATCTTGAATACACTGCTCTAACATAAGCCCTCTTGGCCTGTCACAGCCCAGCATTACCTGCAGTGCTAAAACAGGCACAGCTGAGCCAGTGCTCATCAAACTGTTCTTGGAACCTATTCCAACCCAAAATTAAAAATTTCATATGCATCAGACATCAGAGAATTTCTATAAAATTAAACAGTACCTGCTACTGTTATTCTCGTGCATCCCCATTTTCTGAAGGGTGAAAAGCAGACTTTATAGTGTTCAGATGGAACCATCATCTGGGACAGGGCTCCACCCTTCCAGATGGATTTTCTGGCACATTCCAGATGCAATCACAGCACTGATGACCTGACAGTATCTGGGTGTATCTAAAGAGTGACCTGGCTCTTTAAACCAGGCAAAGCTATTACTCCTCTTGCACTGAGTCCGTTACAATATGTCTGACAATCCTACACCAATACCCTAAATCCTAAGGTTCCCCTCGGACACACATCTACCAACACACTGCCTGCTGTTAGGAATGTCCCTGGCAGAGCTCAGACACTGCAGTGCTTGATGTTGATGTCCTGGACTTGACCTGTCCACACCTGTCACTTAGACTTGTTCTCTGAAATTAAACTTACAATTCCAATATGAGATTAAATAATGGTTTTTGCCTTATTTTAAACTAAGCTTTAAGTGGTCTGGCACTTTCCCCTCCTCAACCCCTGCTTAGTAATTAGAGCACATACAAATAAAAGCAAAAGCTTTTTGCATCTGAATCATTTTGTCTCCTGGCAAAGAACCTTTGGCTCTCCAGGTCTAACCTGTGTATTTTTCTGTGTTGGTTATAATGGCCGTAAACCATGTAAATTCCAGTAGCTCTCAGGTAATTTTGGTCAGTTGTTAGGAGAATAAAACAAACTCACAAGATGGATAGTGAAACACTGGAAAATGCTAGTTAGAGACTTTGTTTTTGGAGGGAGAGCTGTCAAGACAAGCAGCGGTCAACGTCATCTGTCTGCCTGCCCAGTTCCTATCCACCGCCCCAGGTTCTATGATACCCACAGCTCTGTTATGAAAGAAGAGACAGATGAGTGAAAAGTAAATAAAATGGTCATCATAGGACATACAATGCGATCTGACACAAAAATTATGAGTAGTTTAATGTACAGATGCAAACATGCTCTGAACTGTCATAACTCTTAACTTTTCCATGTTAGAATTTGGCTGAAAATGAGAGTTTGGTATTACATGCATGAGTACAGTCCCTCTACACCTCCTCCAGGAGCATGTTATCAGATGTATTATCTTTGCCTTCTGGTTAAGCTGTGTACTGAGTTAATGCTGGTAACTGAAAAATTACACTACCAATAAAAGAACAATCCAAATATAAACATGTCTATCTAACCCAGCCTTTTCATTATCTCATCTCTCAGTCTTTTTAATAGTGACGCCAGAAAGTCTGGCTAATAAAACCACTCAGAGACTTTGTATCTTTGAGTAGCAGGTATTTGTTTTAAACACAGCACTGGGAGTAAGGGGAATAGCTTCGCCTAACTCACTCACTCCTCTGGGAAAAAACTTAAACATTTATACATTTCGAAAAACAGGGAGTACTGAATGAACAGCCTCTTCATGTCATTTCACACTTCTGTTTCAATTACATCAGTCCCTCTCTTGGGGCATGCACAGTTGTCTGTCACGGTGGTCTTTTCCTCTTCTTCATCACCATGGCGGTCGCACGCTGTAGTCGTTGTCACCATGATCTCTTCACCTTAGGTCTTGACACATGCTCTGTCCACCTACTTTCACTATTTCACTGCTCAACAGGCCTATTCTGGCAAAGTTTCCCGTTTTTCTCTTTTTGCTGCATTCTGATTGATTACAAAGTTACTACAGTGAATAGAATTAGTGATTTCTATATTCTTTCTACCAGTTACATGATTTAAACATCCTTTCCAGGTATCCTGTTGTATGTTAAATGTTGGGAAAGACTTCTGCCACAGCATATGCGGAGCAGAGACAGAGGATTATTCAGACTGCACATCATGGAGGAGGAAGCCCCTGGAGACAAGACCACCACTGTGACAACTTCCAAAGGACCAGAGACTTTATTAATTCAGCATTACCTGCATCTTTTATGTACAGTTTTCCCCCTGTTTAGATTGTAACCCCTAGAAACCCCCTGCACACATATGAAAAGAGTGCTCCTTTTTCCTGGGTATCCAGCCCCACTAGGTTTTGGTCCTCCTGCTCCCTTACTGGTCCTTGTGCCCCCAAATCCACACCACTCTCCCATAACCCTTACCCAATCACATCCTACATCCCAGACCCTGCCCAAAGGGCTTAAATACCCTGGACACCAGTAATTAAAAGCTTTTTTAATGACCACACAGTCTCCGGCTGCTACATCTCTTGACTCCTGACCATGTGGGGATTTCGCAGTCCCCTCCAGACCCCGGGAGGCCACGGGACAGTAGAGGAGCCGTCTCCTCCACCACAGTTGTTAGTTAAAAAATTCATATATTCTAATATAAAAATGGCTTTCTTAAATCAATAGACACTATTCTGCCCCACCAGTACACTTTATACAGAAAAGGCTCTGTTTTGTTCTGGGCTTACTGTTCACTCATGAACTAAAGAGTTCATAACAGACTCACTGTAAAGATAAAACAAGCTGGGCAGGGCAGGAGACAAGGATGCTCACAAGCTCACTTCTGTAAGAACAAGATACTTTCCTGATATGTTTACATGTTTACAAATGCAAATGACTGCTGTTTTCTACTAGGTACCAAGCTGACTATATACGCAAATCATATCCCTCTCTGAATCTTTGAAGCTTAAATATCTTTTCAAAATTTTATCCTACATGTTTAATTTTAATCCTACCCTAATATCTCTATTAAGTGTATGTTATGCTTAAATTCCATTGACTTATGTTCCCCTGACCTCTGCCGTGAGGATTTCATGAAGCTCAGCACTCGTCTCCTCTGGTGATCATTGAAGGGTAACACCTTGGAGGACATTCGCCTCAGAACATGTGTGTGTCAATAATGAATTTTGGCACTGTGTGCAAATTTAACTCAAGTGACTTTCACAAAAGTAATTCCAAACCAGTTGAAACATGGATTATTCCCTGTGCTTGTCTTAAAGACCAATTAAGGGAAAACACACTGAGTTTTATGTATAGAGCATATTTTCTTCATCCCTACATTTAACCACCAGTCATGCCAATCTTCATTATTTCCTTCTGAGGCAAGAATAAAACATTGGTTGCTACTGTTCAGTTACACAAAAGGATGATGGGTACAGAAGCATCTAAAATCTGTGCCCTTTGAGCCAGCCCTTAGTGATGCTGCCAGCAAGGACTTCTTCAAGGAGCCATTGCTGTGTCCAGTGTCACAGAGGCCTGAATGCTGAGCCCTTCTGCAGGTATTTCCACAGCCCCAGGAATCACTGCGGTGGCTGTATGACTTGTTAGGACTTGTATAGATCAAGTCTCTCAAGACCATGATATCATCTGTTAGTGCAAGAATTAAGAACAATTTAGCACTTATGATATAAGGATTTTTTAATAAAATACAAGAGAAATCACTAACAACATCCATCTTCCTCCAGTAAAACATGAGAGCAAAGTACGCCTTTTGCTATATACATGTAAATTTTAAGAAGTTATTTTTACAAGAGCATTCTTCATTTTTCATGGAAGAAAACCCTAGACAGAATACTTTGATTTTGCAACACTGTCCATGAGGAAGATGGGGATTAAAATCATCCTGGCTACCTGCATTTTTGTCTCAGCATCTCATCATCAAAGTTATATTTACAACTGGAAAAAATCTGGGGCTTACTACATACAGTTCTTTATGAGCATATTTATAATTACTTGAAACTTTTGATTCCAAAGCCTATGATTCCAATATGTCCCTTGCAGAAAAACAGGGATTCAGTCAAGTATTAGAGGAAAAGCTTTGTGAGGGAGGGACAGAAAGAAACCTCAGATTTCTTGTCAGCTCCCAAGCAGTTGGACTCAAAGGGCACTGTAGGTAAAACGGCCATAGTCTGTTCTATTCTGTTCTAGCTTGAAACCTAAACAGTGAGAGATTTCAAACAACATTTCTCTGGAAAGGTGACATTTTACTTCAAGATTTTTTAAAGGCCAGATACCCTCATCACATTATGATGAAGAAAATCCAGAAAGATCTTCAACCATTGTCAGAGGCTAACTTGAGGCAAAACAAATCCGTATTTCTTGGTGCTTTTTCCTGGAAAAAACTTTCCCTTTGGCATTCCCTTAAGTCACTTACAGAGTCTCATGTGGTTTTCTCCCTTCTGTTAAAATTAGAGTGATTCCAAAATATTCCAAATTCTTACCAGTGCAGAGTTCAAGGTTAATAAATCCAGGACCCATCTGGAAATAAGTAACCTGCACCAGAACGATGTCCTTCTCCTATAAAATTTCAAAATAACAAGTTTTCCTATTATCTCAGGGGTAATTTCAGAGAGCTGTGGTATGAGCACAGAAAACAAAAAGAAGAAAAAGCATATTCACTTAAAAAAAAAAAAAAGAATGGATGAGGAGGATCAAGATTAGATTGAAAAGAAAAGAACTGCTGGGAAAAAGGAGAGAGACACCAGCACAGCTCTGCCTGATGCCAGAATCCTTGAGGAACCCCCAGGCCCTGTTTCTCAGCTGAAATGCAGTTATTTCTGCTGACCTTAGCAATGCACTGAATGAAATATGAGCCACTTTCTTTCAACAGGACCAACTAAAGGCACTGACGCAGGTTTAGGTTTTAGCTTTATGGATATTTAAAGGACTCAAATAAAAGTTTAAAAATAAAAGAGATGGATTTTAAAATATATCTGGCATTATGCAAGAGCTTTGGTACTTCAGTGATCTTTTTACTGCCTTCTATCAGAGGACACATGCAGGGCATTTTCAATTACTTTAATTACGTGTCAGGGTTATTGATGCACTGAATCCTACTAGACATTCCACAACATTATCTTTAATCGCTGGTGTTTTCTTATCTGTGTTCCAAGAAAAACTACTTTCACTTCTTTTATTGGATGAAAAGAGAAAGAAATACTGCTTTTAAATTGAATTTTAAAAGATAAAAAGCTCAATTTTATCACTCACTATAATAAAATAATTATCACACTGGCATTATTTACCTTTGTAAAAATTCTGTAGAATCTTTCTGGCATAACAGTAGAAGTAAAGTTTCTGCAATTTAATACCTTACAAGAGACCTTGAATCCCAAAAGTTCAAACACCAAAGAAAATAGCAGTAACACTGTCTCTACTACCGATCCAAACTATCCCCAGATTTAATGGAGGCAAAACTCTGAACTGGCTATATGAATTTCCTTCCTCTTTCTCTTTGCAAACCATCTGGGGAAAAAAGGGTTGTGAGATGAGGTCACAGGTGCAAATCAGCACAGGCCCACCAAAATCACATTTAGGCCACTGAAATGTGTATATATGACTAGCAGAGGTTGACTTGCTGCTCTCGGAAAAATTCCCGGGGAGTGCTATAATGGCATCCACCAGTCTATGTGCCCAAGAGCACTTGCATGTTATGAAGTTAGATGGCAACAAAATGACTTCCTCTTCGAGGAACTGCAGAAACTAAACAGGAACCCTGAATTGAACCTGCCTGCACATGTCCCTTCAGCCCCCTGCAACGGAAGGATTTGATAGAGCAGAACACATGAAAGGAGGGAACTGCTGAGGGCATTGATAGAGTGACCAATACACCCCAAGTGATTGCTGAAAGAAGAGTGGGAGGGCAAGTGATGTTTCACTGTGTTTATGTCTGGCAACCTCAGCCAGGAGCTGACCATGCCCATTCCACAGCAGAGACCCTGTCCTCTCCTCCTCAAGGTATATTGTTTAGGACAGACAAGGACAGTAAGACAGAAAAAAGGATGGATTTTGGTAGCAGTGAATAATACAATATCTTGACATCCCATTTTTGATAAGCAGCATAGGATTTGTATATTGTACTACATGCTCAGATTTAAGGCTGTTATTGTGGAGGACAGTCCATATATGACCACTCTGAATTCGCTGCATCCAACAAGCCCTTGTCCAGTAAGATATTTTACAGTTCTTATTATACAATATCACAGGTAAAGCCTATTTTGGGCTTCACATAGAGGGCTATACAGGATGTGTGTCAAGAAATCAAATTACTTCTACATCCTTCTGAGTCCAAGCACCTCCCAGGATCTCACCAGGAGGCAACAATGCCTCAAGGGAGTCAGAACCTACCTGGAGCATAGATGACTTCACCAATTTCTGCTCTTATCATCTGGAAGCCTGCTCTCTCTAGAACTTAAATAAAAATTTACTTTTTACTGAGGAAACACCAAGCAGCCAAATGATATAGCCCTCTGACACAGTGGTTGCACAAAAATCCCCCAGCAGTGAGGTCTACCCCTGCAATAGCTACCATCCAAAATTCCACCTCATTACGTATTCCTAAATCACCTCAACAGCAAATTATAATTTCCAGTTCTTCCAGCAGCAGCATCCTCATTTCATTTATAGAACAGTAATTCCCATCCACTCTTAATTAATTGCTAAAATAGAAAAGGATTGTGTGATGCAGGTGCACAGAAATAATGAAGCAGTGCAATGAACAGAAACCCAAGTCCAGTGTCATTAAGCATATGGCCTCGAGAAAAAGCCAGTGCTAGACATCTAGTCAATGTTCTGCAGAGTGCAATTGGATTTTGTAGTGTCATACACACATCTCATTTGCACAGACACCTTGTAGGTAGGTTAAATCCTGTACATTTCAGAAAAGAAAGCTGAGAAAGTGTCCTGGGTGGAAGGGAATTCCAGCCTTACTTGGCAGAAACACAGTTCTGTATCACCTAGTTTGCATGAAAACATCAAAGTGAAAAAACCCCATATTTATGTGTATTTGTGTACGTGCCTTTCTTTCCCCAGAAAATCACCTGAGCCAGTATGTCCATAGTAACATATTGGTGTAACAATAAAATATTTTTTCTTGTAAGACTCGTGTACTCAGAGGCTTTTGGTCATCATTTCCACAGTTATCAAACATCACCATGGTAATCTCCTGGGAGCTATCGACACCTAACTGCAGTTAGAGTTTGCATTTCAAACTGTGAGCTGGCAAGGTAAGGACCTCTCCATCACATTCATTTTCTAATAATGAAAAAATTATAATCAACTGTATGAGGGGGAAAAAAAGAAAACAAACATCAACCTCCCCAAATCTCTTTGAAACAGAGAACATGTACATTCACTTGGGAGCTGAGGAACTGCATTATGAAAAAAAGCAACAATAAAAAGAGGGTAATGGAGAATTAGCAAGAGGAATAATTATGCCAGTAAATAAATAGTGAACACCTGATGGACACCACGGTAAAGATTCACCAGAGAGATTCAACACAAGAAACCTGTCTCCAAAGCAAACAAATATCAGCAATGTATGATAGTGTGTGTAAAATCTTTCCCAAGAGACTATTAAATATGTAAAAACCTGCACCTAGTTTGCATAATGCAGTTTAGCACGTATTTAGCTTATTTCTAATCAAGTGTAATACTTAACTACAGACTTCCAAGAAGTAATATACTTCCGGCTTTCTATTCCTCAGATGAAAACAATTATTGAACATGAACCCCCCTCCCCTCTGCATCTGCGGTTACAAAATGCTCAAGCCATCCAGGAGTGACACTCAGAATTACTGTCTTCAACTGGAAATTAGAAATCAGTGAGGCAGAGCAAAAGCTCACATGCCTCAGCACCCTGTTCTGACACTGAGTGGATGCCCAGGACAGAAAGTCACACAGCCCCAGACATATGAAATCTCCCAGAATCTGGATTAAATGAACTCAGATTTTTTCCACAATAAGAAGCAGAACCCAGAATGATACAGGAAAGGAACAATTTAAACCATATAATTTTCTGTTTGCAAACAGCTGATACTAAACTCAGAAAGAATGGGGGTGCAAAAAGACCTTGTTTTGTGTTGTTTTCAGGACACATCAAGGAGGTATGCTCGTTGCTGCAGCAAACAAAAACTGGGTTTCTGGGCTATAATTCTTCCTTGTGGTTTTCTGGAGGATATAATTTCTCTCCTGTCTCATTCTACCAGGTGCTAGAGGGTGGAAGCCAAGGCAGGTGTGGCTTAAGACAACAAATCAGGTACTTGTCTGGGTGGAGAGTCTGCTTGAAACCACAAAGACATTTCCACCCTGCTACCTCTTTTGCCTAGGACAGAGTCCTGAAGGTGAGAACTGTAAGAGGTGCTTGGATCAGGCCAAGACACTTCCAGCATCAGCAAGCACGCCCCAGCCCCCACTCACCCATCCCAGCACCATTGCCTTCCCCTCTCCCCTCCTCAGCCCTCTCTTGCAGCAGGATGGAATACAAACCCAGCACTGCCAAGACTGTAGCTCCATGCCCTCAGCGGGGCTGCTGTGTTTGCTGCAATGAGTTGCCATCTTCAGCTCTCCTTCCCCTTCCAGGGGTTTGTACAGAGCATTTCATACACTGTCCTCATGCAGTGCAGTTCTTTTCCTCCCCTTTTCCAGTGAAGCTGCAATCCCTTCTCCCTGGATTTCATTAGCATTGCTGCTCAGCTCTCTGTGGAACTGTGTTTGCTGCCTTGTGGAAGCAACTGAGGAGCAGGGATGCATGTCCTGTGGTGCTCCTGTGTCACAGCAGGATCATCACCAGTGGCTGCTGACAACACAGGATATGCTGATGGCTCTGGCCTTGACATTTTTAGACACTGTATAAAGACTGGACTATCAGAGCATCAGACCTGGTTCCATGAGTTACACCAGACCTCTAAATCTCATACACGTCTCAGACTGGTTTAGGGGCCAGTTGATGAATATGAGTACAAAGCAACAAACAACTTTTTATGAAATAAACTTAAGAGTACTATAGTTGGCTCCTGGAAAACCTTGCTGCAGCTCTGAAATACTCTCAAAAAATCTGGGGTATTCAAAGTTGTCTTTATGGAAAAGCTGAGAAACATACAACAATTTAGCAGCTAAGCCACAGGATCAAAAAAAGCAAAAGAAGCCCAAGCATATCAATAATGTCTGACATAGTTTGTAAATTCCTATCAAATGCTTTTGTCCAACTATGAAGCATCACATTTTGTGAAGAAATTTGCTATGAAACTATTTAAGAAAACTTTAAAGTTGTTTTGTAAAAGAAAAGCTCTCAAGCCCAGTTTGTATTTGTTCATGTGAGGTTGTTTTAGGGAAGAAGAGAAAGGTGGTAATGTGGGCCCTAAATCAGTGAAAGGCAGTACCAGCAGCTACACAAAGGGGAGCACCATAGTGCCTTTACCTTCACTACAGTTGTCACCCCTTTGTGCAAATACAAATATTTAGTAGAGATGCAGAGCCCGGGTGTAAGTGCAGAGAATCCAGCCCTGTCCGTGTGCCCTGGCTGGGTGATGGTGAGTGCCAGGCACTGGTGGGAGCCCTGGGGCTGGGGCTGGTCTCTGCAGCACTGCTCTGCTTCCAGCACCAGAGTCCCTTTGACCCCTTTGCATGAGGGGATGGCACAGTCATTGGTGCAGCTTATAGTGGCAGTAGTCCTGGAATCTTCAATGGAAAAACATTGAAGTCCCTTAATTTACCTTTTTCTAACAACAGCAGCAATATATCCAGAGTAAGACCTTGTTTATAAAGTCCATAGCCCCAGTGTCAGTGTATGCATTTTTTGATAAAGGATTAAAGATAATGTTTTCCTCTGTTCACATCCTCCTCAAACAGTAGTCTTTGTCTCAATGTTTGAACAAGCACCGGTAATAATTACAAGCAGCACTGGAATTACAATTAGTCTCTTTAAAGACACACTTGTCACAGAAGGGTTGCACGGTATTTCTCGTTAACTTTCTCTTATTCATGTATTTTATTATACTTAGAAGATACATTTTAAAACATCAATGCCCAGAATCAATATTTGAACCTCAAATACCATGTACCTAATTCTAGATGTTTAAGCACAAAAACTAAGTTTTAAACCTACTGTTCTTTATGAATATGTGTATTGGTTGGCACAAAGTTCTTTGACCAGACACCCTCAGTAGACACCCACCCTGCTCAATTATTTCATTTTTCCTAGTGATCAGATTCACTTTGACACCATTTGTTAACCTGGGGTATTTGATGCAGCTGCACTGGAGTCCTTTATCATGTATTGGATATTCTTCAATGGTCTTATGTCCTTTATATTTCTTCTGGTTTTATTAGGTGTCTAGTGCAACTGAATATTTTACCCTGAGGAGTTTCAATTATTTATGAACATGGAATATTTGCTGGGTTTCACAGTATATGGTTTCCATTCACCATCTAAATGACTTTGTACATGAACAGAATAATCTGTGCTTAATTTTCCAAATGCTTTTGCAGATCTGTTTAGAGCTCCCAGTTCACCTAATTTTCTTCCTCAGTCATCAGCTTTAATTGAGTTTTATGTCTTTTATGAAAGAAATTGAACTAAGTAAGGTGGCTTGAATTATAACTTCCTATGTCCTTGCTTGACTAAATTGAGCTCTCTCATAAAAAATAAAATCTTATATTAAGTAAAATGGGGCTACTCTCTAATGATTTCTAATATATCTGCATTTTCTCATCTGATAAACGAACAGCTTGTGGGTTCCTCAGTTATGTTGTGGATGTGACGCACTCATCAAAACCGCGGAGCTCTTTCAAAGCCAGATTTCAAACCACTTGACAGGAAGCTGTTGCCATCAATACCAAAAATTATTTTAGCAGGACCATTCACAAGAATGGCAGCTCATAAATTTAAGAAAAGACTTTATAATAACTTGTGATCCACTGATCTTTCTCTTGAAATGCTGTGAAAATTTCACTAAAATGAATTCATGAATGACGATTACAGCCTCTGTTTCAAAATGGTTACAAGAACCAATATCTATTTTAAACATCTTTACAATGGCTGAATTAAATAAAATCAAAACCACAACCTTTTCCTCTCCATGAACAACACAGTTTCCATATAGTTATGAAGCAGAAACCACAGAAGGGTGGTACCACCCAAACCACCCAAATCAGTAGACAGATTCCTTTTGTATGCTCGTTTTCTGAGCATCACTGCTAATGTCAGCATAAGCTAAACAGTTTAAACCAAATCTCCTCCAGTGACAGGCAACCTTTCTTTTCCAGCCTCCCAGGCTGCACAGCTTTCTCCTACTTATTTAGAACAACTAACACCTCTCCAACAGGATTATCACCTTTACAGCACAATCAGCTGAGGAGGACACTGGTGGCCCCAGGCAAACCACAGCTAGGCAGAAATATATACACACAGGGTATAAAAGTCAACACACTTTGCACACAAGTACATGCAACTGCAATTCATGCCCCAAACCTGTCAGGCTGCAAACCCAAGCCCACCACATCACTCTGATGGTATCTGTGCTCAGTCTAACAGGCTCAGCATTCCTGCAATGTCAGAGGGCAAAATGAATTTTCCATTATAGAGGCACAAGAACATCCAGAGAAACATCTGTCACTCCCTTGGGCTGATGTACTGAATTTAATTGCCCCAGGTCTTCATCCAACTTCCACTGGGATTTTTTTGGAATTACATCATACTACTACGCATCACCTGGAACTAATTTTGGACAGCGTGCTCTCTTTCAGTACACAGCCTGAGTTTAAAGCAGAAGGGAGAGCAAAAACAACTGAAAGGGAATTTACATCCTACATCCTTTCTCTTCAACAACATCATCATAAAGGTTTAACTCACTCACTTAAGTCACTAACACCAAACATCATTGCCAGCTTTTTCCTGAGTAAACACAAAACCTAACAAAACCCCACATATGTAACCGATAACTTCTATTCACCAATGCACAAAAGAGCAGTGTCTGCTGATTTTGTTTGTCCTCTATGAACCACTACAGCCTCCATAAGCTGTACAGACAGTTTCATAACCATTGACATTTGAATTCCATTTCCTGCACTTTTCTGTAGGAAAAAGGAAAAATAGTTACAGGTATCACCACTATGCATATGAACAGTCATGAACAGATAGACAAAAAAGTGTAGTTCATCCAGGTAAGAGCAGTCAAACTATTACAGGGATGAGTAAGGAAAGTTACCTCAGCTTATATTAGATTTGAGGTAAACTTATTAAATATTTTAAGTATTTCCCTATGTAATAGGTAGTGCTTCTGTTCATTCTCATTGTTCTACAAAACAGCACTAGCTGCTGGAAGAAAGATTTAAATGTGCATAACCCCAATCAGGCACAGGAGACTGGCACCTGACCTGCCTTTAAATATGGGCTTTACTGAATACGAGACCAGTGCTGGTGTAAACGTCAAAACTACCTCCTGATCATGCTGAGGGCCAGTGCTGTTGGATGGCGGGGCACAGAGATACACACCTGAAAGGGAGAAACACACTGAAGCAGAGGAGAATCCTTCCTGGGAAGTGTCCTGAATACACCTGTCCTGCACAGGGGCCAAAGGTCTGGTTAATACGTAACATGCTAAACATGTAGCAAGCAATTTGCTGGACATTCCTGTCTTTTCTAATGTAACTAATTTCAAGGGTCTATTTTTCATTTCACACTCTTGTCTTCATAAACTTTTACACATTTTGCATTTTGTAAATAAACTTTATTCCTTTTTACCATAACTGGTCTTGAATACAGCTGGTTTTTCAAATCCCTGATCTGCACCAAAGCACTCGAAATTGCAAATGTGATGGCTGTTTTACCTAGCACTATGGACCAAGCCATTCCTCAGCCACAGGCCATACCAAGACCAGGACATCTGAAAGGAGATGTCTTTTGTTCTCCAGAAGAACTGGAGAAGATCTCCAGAATGAGTCGAGTCAATAGGTGGGACACCCATCATACCCATACCCAACAATTTTCATGAAAATGCTTTCACTGATCCAACACATTCCAGAAATAGAGACTGACAACACAAGCCAACACTTCAGGCAGAAAGAGGAGTTCAGACTGAGTTCACATTAACAGAGGAATAGTTTGTAGCGCACAAAGTGGTGGTTCAAGCTGTTGTGACCTTAAATGATCTCATGCCTTCTTCACCCATCTTCATGATTCCCTACACACTGTGATACCTTATCACTTGGGCAAAGATACCTAAGTGAGAGGACATCTTTTGTTCCAGTAAGCCGCAAAGGTAAAAATATTCACTACTAAAATGCCACAAGCGGAATTCAATTAATGAAGTCTGACTTCTGGTTTATATCATGAAGAATCTAAAAAGACTCACAGAAGATGCTCACAGCAAAACACAAATTTAATGTTATATTTTTCTATAACCCCAAATTTAACCTTTTTATAATTACAATGACTGGAATGTTCTATATAAATAATTACATTTTGGAAAAAATCTTAAATTTATCACTTTGATTCTCAAGCTGGTAACGCTTAGGATGCACTCAACCACTACATCCTTGCAAAACTGACTGACGTGTTGCCTTATATGAAACTGATTAAACTGCTGCTGTTCACCAGATGGATGGCTTAAGTCACTACACTGTTAATCCCAGAGTATAACTGTGTGCAGAATCTGCTGTCTCACAGATTAACTATGAATGCCAACTAATACTGCTGGAATACTTTGTATGGCACAAGCAGGATGCTTGTAGGAGATGTCACTGTGTTAGCCACACTTGTTTACAAGAATGGTCAGCCACTCTTTTTGTCATTGTGCATGGGATAAGTGCCCTGCATGTTACCAAGCAAATATTCAAAGCAACAGGCTAATAAAGTAGACATATAATTAATCTTTACTAAGACTTCATTACCTTGATTAAGCTTTACTTTATCCCTATAGTGGTATCACTTGACAACAGGGGAGAGTGGAAGGAGAAGGAAGGAAATTTAATGAAACCAGTTCTGCTGCTTTTTCTTTAATATAATCAGGAAAAGAAAATAAACGAATGACCAGGTTGCACTTCTGAAAGAAGTGAAGCATGAAACATCCCACTGCTGCCCAAACTGCTCATTCTCCTGTGATTTGCCCACCTAGCTGGGCAAAGAGAAGCCCCTGCAGAGAGGGAACCGTTGAGAAAGCTGTCACCAATGCCTCCATTCAGCCCTGGAAGAAGTGGGACTGCCACTTTGACAACACCATCTGAAACCCTGAAACAATCTGGGGTCAAGGAGAGGTGCTTAGTCAGGGAGAATAGGTTTCAGCTCATATTGTGTTTTCTCTTGGTATTGATCAAGTATGCTGCGCTGCATTATTCGTTATCAATACACAATTAAGCAGTGTCCTAGTTCAACAGGAGGAGCCAGTTATCACTGTGTGGGGGGTGATCAAAGTTATGTATTCTACCCCCTCTA
>JAWWMO010000175.1:3706263-3745705 GCA_035047845.1 Dendrocincla fuliginosa | reverse complement strand
GGTGTGGAATACTTCCTTAGTTACAACCTTGCTACCAAGGAAGGCCTAAACCAAACCCAGGAAAACTAAACCACCACCCACGTACCTCTTCAGACTTCACTCTTACATCACATCTCTGAAAGCTCATGTTCAATTGCTTTCCAAAGTTATTTTCTCCCAGCTTTCATCTGCCCAAAACACAACCAATGATGCATCTAGCAGTTCCACTTACACACAACAAATAAAAAGCTTCTTTCCATGGGAAGGTCAGCTTCTGAGTCTGCAAGTCTAGCTTGACTTGAAAAATCTTGCAAAAGCTGTCTCACTTGTTCAGAAATGTTAACACTACCTTGAATTGTGCTTGAGTGTGCTTTCACACATCACCAAGAGATTTAGAGGAAGTATCCATAACCTCTTTAACTTGATCCAGCCAAGGAAGGGCCTGGCATTCCCCCCTCTGCATCTCTAGCAAAAGCGAGAAAGCTTAAGAAAATGTTCACAGTGAGAACTCTGACACGGTTATGGCATGTTTCAGCAATATGTAACATTTACTCTCCAAAATGCAAATTACTATTCTGTGTTAACTAACCACAATCTTGAAAGTTTTCTCACACGGGTAGAAAATAACTGGTGCCTTTATTTCCCTTAACACAGAAACTCTCAGCACTACAGTAAACAGAAAAGGTTGTAAGACTGACCTCTGTATTTTTATCTCTCCAAGTCCATCATTATTTGTGCATTTTATTTGTTCTTTGAGGTACAATAACAACAGCTCCCAATGCTGAGGCCAAAAAGCCACTGCCAGCTCCCAAGCTTCCTTCCAGAACACCAAGGTGAACACCTGGGACTGTCCCAGTCATACACACTGCCCTGCGTGATGGCTCTGCAGATCACCTGCCATGGCCTTGGGAGCAGACAAATGCCTGGCCTGGAAAATGGCCAGAGCTCATTTTCAGCAGAGCCACTCCCAAAACCCCTTACAGAAAGGGTAGCATGCTTCTATACCAGTCAGGCAGTCTAAGCAGCAAACTGCCAGAGAAACACAACAGAAAACATTTCTCTCCCTCTTTTCTGTCCCACGAGTCCTCCTAAGGGCCTCCATGCCAGAAGGCAATTATCCTGAACAGGGTCTCAGGACACATGAAATATTCCCAGCTAATTTCATTACCACACTCAGAACACTGCCAGATATCCCTCGAGGCACCTCCTAGTCCCATGCAGAACCAATATACAGTATCTTAAAATCATACTGAAAATCAATGCCTAAATGCCAAAATCCAATTCATTTGGGTACTAGGCAGAAGGCATTAAAAAAAAAGAAAAAAAAAACAAACAAAAAAAACCACAATAAACCTCCACAACAACAACAAAAAATTGCCCACTACATCAAACTCAGTAATACTGATTTTCCCTTGTTTTGGCTTCCTCGCATTTCATAATCTCCCCTGTCAACTCTGATTTTCATTCATTTAAAAGACCTTGTATGACATTTTCATGAATGAAACTCCTTGTTGCCTGTTGCAGCCAGGCAGCCCTTCTGCAGGCTGTAATGCCTTCACCTCACAGGTATTGGGGGGCAGGTGACCATCAGGGGTCACAGCTGGCTTTGAAGGCTTGTGACGCTGAGAATCACCATCCAAGCAGGAAGCTGAATAATGCTGGGACAAAACCAGATTATGTGGTGGCTCTCTAGGTGAGCCCCAAAAGGTAATGACTTCAAACAGTCTACAGAAAGATCTTGTTTTTCCTCATGAATATGACATAGGATTAACAGTCAGACATCTGTCACTTTGATATGTGCATGGTCTCCAGAGCTGCCTAGCTGACAAAACAACATCCATTAAAATACACCCTAAATAAAGAGAGACAAACAGCACATTATTCTTAAGGCTGCTATGTGCCAGACAGATTTGCAATAGGGGTTTGACCCAGTCCCAGACATACCTGTGACTCACCGCTAGAAATCAGAACAATGGGGATCAGGCTACTGTATCATAAGAACTCAGAAAAACATCATATCATTTCACATTCTTCTGCATGTACTATATTATCAGGATTTCTTCTGAAGAATGTAATTGGTTTCCCATTATAGATAATTGGAATGTGTTTTTTTCTGAGTGCAATGTCCAGTCAAATGAAACAGAGAAGGGCATGATAAAAAAGAAATCAAAGCACCTAATAGGTTTTTCCTTTCACTGCTCATGGACATACTCTGCATTCACTTTTTTCTAATTCACTGTCTTTATACATGCAACTTGAAAACAGCTCAGGCAATGCTCATTCATAGTTTTAATCAGGTACAGCATGCCCTGGAGTGACAGAAGTAACAATTAAGTAGTAACTCATTAATAAGAAGTAACTCATTAATAAAAATCACACAATTTTTTTTTTTTTAATGACAATGTTACCACACCATGCTGTGCTTCTCCAAATTGGCATATCTCTCAGGAAAGAAAGGAGCACATACAGTGACCAGCTCAGCTGGTTACCACACGGTGGTAAAAGCACCAAGGCTGTGGGTTTGATCCCTACATGGGCCATTCACTTTAGATTTGGACTAGATCCAGTGGGTCACTTCAACTTGAAATATTCTGTGATACTGCAGTAGTTGGTTAAAGCTCAAATGTTATTAAAGACATTACAGTGAGCTTTCATCTGGCTTTATTTATCCAAAGCACACTTCTTCCTTCCCCATGAGCCTCTTCCCTGCAAGATCTCATTTCACTCCTCTGTCTAAAAAAAATGCTTCAAGAATAAAGACATGCAATTCCTCACCTCCACAGACACAGGCCAGAGAACTAATTCCCCTTAGCTTAACTTTGATTTCACGTATGGTTCAGCCATAAGGTATCCTTCTCTAATTTGTTCAATCAAATCCGTTGTGGAATATTTGCAGTGTCAGAGAATATATTCTCGTTCTGCCTTTTACTGAAAACCCACTGAGGCATATGAAACACCTTCAGGTGTACAGCAGCATATACTAAACCAGGGCAATGTGAAAAGAGGTGATGCTACCACTTTCAAAATAAAGCAAAATATGAAAAACAAAGCATGTGCTACCAACTACTCCTGTTTGTTGGGTTTTTTTAAAATAGAAAACTACAGTCAATACAGACTCAATACCAAGTACAGCATTTCCTTCAATGAAGCAGATTTCTCTAAGAGACCTACATAAAGCAGCTCCAAAGCACAGGGCACACCTGGAGGTTCAGATACTGAAAGTGGAAGGAAATTATGCAAGATGTTCCCCCTCCCAATACTTGCTACTACAGGTGTGGCTGAGTACTGTTTATTTTAGGGCTCTGCAGCTCACTTCCAGCAGGCAAAGAAGATGAGGACTAGGCAAAGGGCAGTGTACCTGAGGATCGTCTTCTCCTGGAACATTCCAGCTCTACAGCCTTTCAGTCCTTCTACATTTCCTATTTTGAGAGCATTCCCTCACTGCTTTGAGAGAAATTGTGGCCTCTATACACCCACTAAATACTATTAAAACAATAATAGCATGATTGCTAAATGATAGGCATGCTATCATTTTCACAAGCTCTGTGCAAACTTTGGTTGCACTGATCTGATGACCCTTTGATACAATCACCTCAATAGGCAGCAGAGACCTGCACAAACCTGCTTTCTGAAGTGGTGCAGGAAATGTTTCATCACCAAGACAGTCAAAAGTGTTCAGAAGAGTATCACTATTTTTCCCCAGGGGACTCAGAGAGCCCTTGAGTTAGCTTTCTTACTGGCTTGGATTGGTAATGCTGAAACCTGTGACTGATTCAAGCTCAGGTATGTTAAAGGAGAACTACAGACATTCAAGTTTTAGAACAATGTCAAGTGGCAATTAGCAAGTCAGTATTAACAGGTAATGTCCATCATCACTCTAATTAGGGTAGAAATAATGAAAAATTCTTTTTCTCTTCTATAAAAAGCTATAGCTGCACAAGATCTCAAGGGAGCTTCACAACTGTTCTTTCCAGAAACAGTGATAAAGCAAGATTTTCTTGTCAATAGCACTCATAATAACTCTCCTACAACATAATAAAACATGAGCAATTGCCAAAATGACTATCAACCCTTCAACAGAGCAGGAAGGAAACACATAATGCAAATATCAATGGAGTCAAGAGAGGAAAATATAGGGCTAAAGAATAACTTCTACAAAATGTGTAAGTAAGGAAATACTGACATTTGGAATTCCCAGTTATTTCATGTCCTCCATAACAAAGCATTCAATAAACCACTGTGTAGTATAAACACTGCATTCAAACAGAACCAACTCAAAGTCAAGTCTCAGATGTATCGTCCAGACCCTGAGGTAGAGAGGAGAGTGAGTGACAACATCCCCCCACACAGGGAGAGCAGGAATTTCTACATGTTATTGTGACTGAACCCCTGTTCCTACAGTTGTTTATAAAGCTCCTAGAAATGAGATAAGGATGAGAAGCCTAATTAAAGCCAGTAAACTGGGGTCATTCAAGCTCTACTGGAATGATCATGAGTAGATACAGAATCTCTCCAGTTTGAAATCCTCTGGTCAACTAGCAATGACACTTTGTAACAAGTTTATCTTTTCTGAAGCAAACTACACATGTCTCTTATAACTTACACCCTTATATTTTACTGTGGTCGCAATGGTTTATAGTCACAGCAAGGTGAGGTTTGCAGGTAAATAATATTCTCTGTATTAAACAAGTGACATCACTTGAAGGATCACAGAGGTTTTTGGGCACAGAAGACCTACGTAAACCAGGGACTGGAACATTTCTCTTGTATACTCTTCATGCATTCTTTAACTGTAAAGTATCTGCTTTTCCAGAGAGGTCACAGAAGTCCAGTCTGTGTTCCAAATTTTGCATTCTGACTCTAAAGAAGAAGGCCTGTGCTCATTTTCAGTTACCAGTATGGCCCGGCCACTATTGACAAGTGTTCCACATCAAAACTTTTTAGCCTCTATACCTCTCCAGGCTAACCTACTAACAGCTCCCTCTGGGCCCAGGATCACTGCCACATACACTGAGTGGTACAAGGCATCTAATGCTAAATTCCACAGATTTGCGTTCAGGAGGATGGGAAACCTGCTGACCCCCCTCCTCACAGTGGCTCCCTATGTCCTGCTCAGAAGCAATGCATGTCCTTACACTTTCCAGTTAGGAAAACCAGAAATGTGTGGCCCAAGCAGAAAAATGCAGGGGAGAAGAAACACCAGAATTGCTATTTAAAAGAGAAACTCTGTAAGTCAGTAGCACTGTGAGTCAGCAAGGTGTGCGAAATAGTCAGTACAAAAACACAGAGGTTACAAAAACAGCTTTCACTGGCACTTTCTGCATGTTTTTAAATTCTACCCAGCTGAGAGCAACTCAGTAGGGTGTGGGGAGATTTTTTTATTGTGCATGTCAAATGTCTTGAACAGGATATTGAGATTTGGCCTCTACATCATGGGCCTTTACAACCAGTAATTGCTACAGTAATCACTTACCAAGAAGCATTAGTTACACTTATATTTTTAGATCTCCAAAACGCAATAAGGGTAAGGGGTGAAACTGGCCCATCATGCAGAAAAGTACTGAACAAGTAACAAAATTATAACATGCTTTTTAGTTCATTTAGTGCACTAGAGGACTGGTGCAAAAATCGGTTAAGCTTCAACAGATGTACTGCTTATTCTAGTATCAGCATGCTCAACAGATTTCTCAGGCAAGCTGCTGAAAATACTTTGGTAAGAAGAAGTAGGTGACCTAGGTGTCCATGCTGTTGCTTTAACAATAGTAAATATTTTTATTTTATACCATTTACTTCTGTCATTATAGCATAAGACTTTGAAACAAGGTGAAATTGAAACACCATTTCTGAGGAATAATAAATTGAAGATAACACCTACAGTGTTAAAAGGAGATATGAGCATTTAATATATTCTTGATGATCACTGTAAGTAGCAGAGAATAAAAGAAGACGTGTTCAAAGCATATGCACATATACCTTTGTGTAGGATATCTTTTTACTCTCATGATGAATCATACTGAATCAAGCATCAGTGTACAGTCAAGCTGGACAGCCTGCTCTCCAGTTACATGAGCAGAACTCAGAGATAAATCGGGTAAAAATTAATGGTCTCAAATAAAACTGCATGACTTGAAAGGGGGGCATAGATTTGTGGGGGTTTTTTACCTTTTTAGGAAAAATATGGGCTAATATTGGTGAGCAAATATAAATAACATTGTCTGACTCATAAACGAGTATCAATGCCCCAGATTAGAAAAACATTTAAGGGTGTCTGCAGCACATCTGGATATAGTACAACTTATACAAAGGGATAAAATTATCACTATTTTTTTCTATATCAAATTCTGATAGGAAATTCATGTTTGATTTCAACATGTGCTGCTTTTACAAGTCTGGGTTTTTCTTTTGGATATATGCAAATATACTGCAAAATGTCAAGACATGAGGCAGTCTTAATCCAATACAGAACTAATAAATACATTCTGAACTCTGGATGCTGGGACAGTCTCGGGGAGCTGCATGTAGTGCTCACTCATTTCATAAACACTTTGGTACCTTCTGGAAGGAAATAGCATTGAATTCTTCTTCCATGAAGAATATACCACTGCTGCTGATGGCAAATATTTTTGTTGCCTTCTATAAACATATGAAATATAATCAGTTAAATATTCCAGTGCTGCTATTTATTCTCAGCCTCTGCCTTTTGCAAGTTCAGTGCAAGATGCTGTTTTGATTCACAAGACACATGTCAAAACCAGGGAATTATTTTTGCCTCTCATGATCCCTAGAATCAGGCACTTTAAACCAGTGAAATACTTACAGTAATCTAAAACTTCTGAGAATCAGGCAAGGTCTCTTCAGCTTGAAGTAAATTCACAAAATCTACCTGGCTTCCCAAGATAGCAAAATAATACTGCAGCAATTATATAAAGATGTTGATATTGTTTTGTAGAAACAAATAATACTTGTTAGTTCTGTTCTTTACAAAAAAGTCCATAATGCCTGTTAGCTTCTAGGTAATCTTAGTGCAAGACAATTACTGAGTGTATTGCTGTAAACTAAAGAAAAAAAATCATTTAAACAGGGATATTGCAAAATACCTTTTCCCTGAAAGGAAGCAGCAGCCAGAAGAGCAACTGGACCTCTGCCAATCATCAATCTGTATAACAAGTTGTAGTAACAATATTCTTCTACATTTCATCCCAAGTGTTAGTACAGCATGTGTCTGCAATAAGCTCTGAGATACAGCAGGCCTTGGAATTGAGAAGAGTGAACAAGATGGGGACAGGAACTGGCCAACACTGTATGAAACTGAAATATTTAAGCAGACAAAGTAGTTGGCATAAACCACTCAAATTAAAGGTAAGCAACATTCTACTGAGGCTGTTAACACTGTCATTGCAGGTATTTTATTTGTGATATTTGCAGACCACAAACAGCCAAACCCTTTTATTGCTTCCCATCCTTAATGTAAAGAAAATAAATCCAAATCTCACTGCCTAGCATCACTAATATAATTAGTTCACTACCATTCTTCTCTCCCTAGGTCTACTCTATCTAAAATGGAAGAAAATCTTTCTCAAAACTATTTTGATCTTTTCTCTGTTGAAGTTCAGATACTGACTGAATATAATCTAATTGAATTGCGACATGTCACAAGGAAGTGATGCAGAACATGAGGAACACAAACATCATTAAAAAGATGGCACCTCTCAGTTATTAGCTTGGTATTTGTCTGAGAAAAAGAAATACTTGCTTACAACACACAAAGACATCCTTGTCTTCCACAAGTTATTCCCAGGCTGGCAGACTGCAGAGGAGCCTTCTGTACCTAGTAATGGCAAGATTACAAAGACAGCCAAGATCACTTACATAAAAAACTCTCTAGTATACCAAAAGTATGAGGAGGAAGCTTTTCCAGGAGGAAGTTGAAAAGTAACCAAAGCATAAGAAGCTGCCTGTCCTCTTGGCACAACTGGGATGCATTGGTCTGTCCCTCCTGTTAGCAAGATCCTGGTCTAGGGAGGTGTTCCCTAATTCCCCAGAAGCTTTCCATAGCTATGGCTAAACAAGCCCAAATTCTTCTACTCTAGACTGCACTGCACTACAGGGATATTGTTGTGGATTACAGCAGACTCTGAAAGGGACAGCAGTCTAGAGTTTTGACATATTTCTCCGGGCCATTTGCTCCTGAGATGTTCTGATTCTATAGGAGACAGAGACTCCCTGGTTTTTTTCTGACAAAAATATGAAAATTAGCCGTGGCGCCTCTTCTTGCTATCAGACATTCCACAGTAACATTTTTTGTGAATGTTTTAGAACATTGTAATTAAATATTCACTGACATTTGCTCAGAAAATGCAGGTACTCTTTCACCTGTCTAATTAATGCAGTCTATAACACACAGGGGACATTTAACTTCTAGGACTTGTTTTATTGCCAGTTCTAAACATACAAATTCAAACTGCAACACTATTTTGTAAATTTTTACTGTGTCACACCAGACTGTTAAATAAGTTGGATTACAAAATGAATTCCAAGAGAATAAATTTATTGTTTTTTAAAAAAATCACAGTTCTCATCATGTAACTGGTAAAGAAAAAGCTTTTACATTCCTGTACTTGTTTCAACATTTCCAGCTATTCCCTCATATCTTTCATCCCAACTTGGACAGCCGATGAATTACCCAGTTCTTCTAATGCAAGATGCCTGGCACAGCACGGTAGTGGCTGCAGCGACCAGCTAAGAGGGAACTGTTAGATACATAAACCCCCTTTTTCCTGAGTGAGCATTTTTTGCTCCAACACTACTGAGAAAATCATTCTATGCAACGTAACAGCATCACATACCTTATTTCAAATTGCTGTATAAGCAAAGCCTCATTTGTTTTAAAAAACAGAATGAAATGACTACAGCAAGTGATGTTAATTCTCCTTGTGCTCTGTATCATTCTTAGCAGTTCTTCTTCGAATCGCCCTTATTTTTATACTTACCATTTGTGCAGCTGTTTACCCTAAAATTACATCTACTAAGAAGTTGTTTGTGATTATGTGGGTACCTCCTCAAAATGCCAGAGGCGCCTCACTGTTTTACTTTCCTGCCTCAGCACACTCTCTTTTCCTCAATCTAAGTCTGTTAGAGAAGTAGCAGCAAACCTCTCCATGCTGTCCTAATTCCAAAAACTATTTGCCAGGCAGATGTCTCCTCTGCGCAGAGCTCTCTATGTCATTCCCAACATGCTTCCTGGGCCAAGCTGGGCAGCCTGGGCTGGTGTACTGGAACTGGCTGTTTGGCTCTCAGAGACGCCATCCGTTCCTCCCCGTTAGGGAACAGACACATTTCCTTCCTGCCACTGCTGTGCAGGTTTGGCTTCCAGGGGTCATGCCAAACATTGTGCCTTCAGAAAACTGCCTCACTCTCCCCTCTTTGCTAGATTTATCCTAATACAAGCTCAAGCATTCATTGGTTTATAAGATAACACAGATGAGGATGATGTGAAGGCTCAGTTAGGCTGCGCAGGCTTTTGTGGTGTCAGGAGCAATCATCAGTATATTTTTGTCCTTGCAGGATGGCACACTTTTATAAGATTATCTGCTCAGCACATTTTCCTTACTCAACAAATGGCAAAGTCTGCTACACAATCAACTCTCATCAACATTGCTTCTATGTAGACAGCAAATACAAGAAAATATATAACTTATATGCTTTTTGACAACATTTTTTTCTGTTAATGAAATAAAAAAACAACTAGGAAAAAAACCTGAATAGGCAATCTGTCTTAGAAAAATCAAGCTGCACACTGGAAACAAGGATCAAATTCTTGATTTACATACATTGAAAGAACATTTTTAGAAAGTACTCAGGAGACTACACCATGAAAATCAAAAATCAGAGGATATTGACGACAAGAAACTTTGCTCATGAGCTAACTCCAGACAATGGCATACAATTCATAATCAGATATCACAAACACCTAGGTGTTTCTTTTTCTAGGATTCTCTGAATAACAATTACAGAATTTTATAGTAGAAAAGTACACTCAGGTTTCTCACAGCAAAAAGAATAATCCACCCATTTGTGAAGTGTTTGTACGAGACACAGGACATCAGTTCTATTAAAATGTTATCAGTTACGTGCAAAACAGAAGAAAGGACAAATAGACATTTAAACTTTAATTGGTTTTATCCACACTGAACAGAACTGGCTGCAAAATCCCCTGCCATGCTTCATTTTGTTAAAAAGATGTTTTAGAATTTAAAATAGATACGCTGTGGTAGGCTCCTGGATCTTAACTCTGAATGTAAATATATCTATTTCAAAATATGTGAAGCAGCATAAAAGGTGGCTAATGCCCCAGTTTCCTTAGCACTTTACTTCCAAAAGACAAGAAGACTTCTGGGGCAAGGAATGACAAATATGGGTACTTTTGTGAAGCTACAGTCATCCGCTGATGACACATAGGATGTAACTCAGAAACACATTAATTTATCAACTTGTATTCAAAGCTGCTGGGCCAATGCTCTGGCTTAGCACTTAAACAAACAAGCATACAGAATCATCAATTAGCTGATCATGGCCCACTGCACAGACTTTCTGTCCCAGGGCCTTCAGCTCCAAACCACGGGGCAGTTTACCAGCTCCGAGCTGGTTGGTGCTTTATCCAAGCTCCCTTCAGACATGGACCTCTGCTGTGCCACAGCCCAGGGGGCTGCTGTGGGGCACAGAAACATCTATAGTTGCCAAATCACTGCTATTAGCACTGTCTGACTTTCAGAAGGGATCCAGCCACTCCTGGGTCACTCAGCTGGCTAATTTATTCTGAAACCAAGTTGATGGTTCCACCAGACAAAATATAGGACCAAAATGATACCCATAAGTGACCTAGCCAGAGATTAACACTGAAATCCCTCACAACCCTATCAGCAATATAGAGAAATTACTGCTCACCAGCACCTGATGATCCTTAAGTTGTGGTGACTCACAGGGAGTGTGTGTCTAACCCAAGGTGTCGAAGTCCCTTTTTCCTCTCAGGCTTTTAAACTCAGCTGCAAGGACTGACACATCTTCTCATCCTCCAATAGTCCCAAAGGAGAGCAGCATCTCTCAGCTTTTTTGCCAGCACTGAAAGGCATTGAAAATTCTTAAAATCCAAATGTTTATTTAGTATGTTTAACTACAGTTTTAATGGGCTGTTTGCTATCCTCTGTATTTCATGTGCTTTTTACACACTAGAAATTTATTCAACATTAATGCTAAAGAAATCTAGTCTTGGTTTTTTTAATCTTTCACTGACAGACTGAGAATGATTTGCTAAAATACACACTCTGAAACTACACATAGAGGACCCCACCTGGGGAGGCACATCTCTCCCTCCACTTTAATGGGGACCAGCATCACTACTCGCTCAACAGACTGTTGGCTTTTCTGAGTTTATTTGCCACACAGCACAAACACTCAGTGCTGGAACCTGACAGTGTGAACACTCCTGATGTGTTGTTTCAGCAGAGGAGAATGTATTGTTCAGCAGGACACAAACATTTTCCTCAAAAATAATATAACACCCTAGGAATTTTCTTGCACTTACATACAGCATCCACTGTTTTCATATAACAAGTCAGCTGAGCAGAACATTCTGATTTACTTACTGCACTTAGGTTTTTGGCTTTTTGGTGGATAGCCAGGGTTTTACAGAATGATAGAGAAACTGAGAAAGAGAAACTGAGATAGAGAAACTACCAGTCTCCTAGTCACATAAGACAGGTGGATGAGTTTCATTTAAGGATAAATGTTGAGAATAAATCAGTTTTGGAACAACCATTTCCTTCATTGTACACACACACACAGAAACAAAATATATAAAAAATACATGGATAAATAAGCAGATTAGTAATGAGCATCAAGATGATAGTCAACTTTAATGTCCATTTCTTAAACTGGACATAAGAGTATTTGAAAATCAAGAAAAACATAACCAGAAGCCTAATTAACTTGGAACTTCATTTGTGCATGACACAGAGTATTTGGTGTGACATTTCAAGCACTGAATATAACAAAATTCCTTTTAAATGTGGTGACTACTATAAATTCAAACAACTCTTTGATCTACACTTTATAACAATGACTGACTGAGTAAATACTTCTGCCTTCGCCTCATGTTTTCTAACATATTCAATGGGTTCTTGTCCTCTAAATCTTCACCCTGCAGCTTCCTTGCTTGATGGACTGTAGTGGGAACCCTAAGAACAGAATGTGGTTTTATGTCTTTAATACCCAAGCTGTTCCACAGCACTCCTGAAAATAATGAATTCGCTGCCAGTGCTGCAGTGACCGCAGGTAACTATAAAAGTGATTACATGCCCAGGAGGAGCTCTCAGACAATACACCAGTATAAACAAATAGAACAAAATAATTACTTTGTATTTCTGGCATTTGGGCTGGGTAACATCAAGTCAGCATGCTGTATTTTTGACAAATTTCTCTTAATTGCCTTGTCTATAACATTATTTCTGATATTTTTTCTCTTCCTATTTACATTGTTTAGTCATGTATGTGCAGTTACCCTCATATGAGTGTTAGTCATCTTGGATATCCCTCATTATTTTTTCCCAACACACGTGTCATCTTTATTACTTGTAGAGTTTTCATCAGAATCCATCCATTACTTCTGACTGGATTTGCCCCTAGTGTTTTCCTCAGTGCTTCACAGTAGGTGGTTTTCCATCTGCTCCCTAAATGACCTTGCCATTTGGAAGCACTTTACAAATCTAGTATCAATGCTGCCTGTTCCACTAGACTATATCAATATAGTCTGGTGGGACTCAGAGCAGGAACCTTTCATTTCAAGCCTATTAATCAACATTCAGGACAGTCTTCTAGCACAATGACTCTTAATATTTTCCAAGACACTGTTCTTCAGATTATCTCTTTTCCCTATAATGTTTTTGAGCCTGTACTTTCTTCTACAGCATTGTTGTACACTTCTGTGTTTCAGCACTAACTAGCACGTATTTATATTTCGTATTTATATTTTCCTTCTGTACAAGCCTCGATCATTCCACCCTCATAAAAACCTGTTGGTTTTTCCACTTTAAGGTATGCTCTGAAGACACCTAAGGGAAGCTAACAAAGTTCCATTGCACTGAATAAGTGAGGTGTTTCACATGGCTTTTGTTTTTAGGTTTTAGTTTGTTTTGTTTGCCTTTTTTTAAAACCAGCTCCCTAGAATTTCTCTTTATATTTGTGGTTAAGGGTTACAGGTCTCTTAATCCCAGAGCAAATAGCTTTAACTGATAGTTTTCTTGCACCTACAGAATATATAATATTTTGTTGCTTCCTGTAGTGTTTGAACCACTCTTATAAGGATGAATTACCTCTTTTCCAGCTGTCACGAAGTATTTATTTTAATGTCATATACACTTAGCTCTATTTTCTGTTTTGTCTTGGCCACTGACTTCATTTACCCAATGAAAGGTTGTGCCTTTCCATGTGCTTCTTATTTCATTTTCTATACCGCAACTAAGTTCTCCACCGTTCCTCATAAATTTGTTCTGCTCTGTTCTATTCACTCATCACCTTGACAGCTCTGGATCTGATGTTCCCTCAGGCAGCATCATAAGGCAGTGATGCAGTGTTCCCCAACCAGCTGTGGGAAGGGCAATGGCAGCATTTCCCCAGGCCCTAATACAGTGAGTCGTGGACCAGAACTTGGTGGCTGCTGGGTAATATCAGGATTTAAGGGAATAATAATGACTGTAATGACAACAGCTACCGTCACCGGCCTTCGCTGATACACTGTCTCAGGCTAAGAACTGAATGGTTGTTAGACTGGGGTGTGCCAAAAGGAGAAGACCCTCATTTCTAGCTAGAGTCATGGGGGGTTATGGCCCCGACACATAAATGAACAAACTCACAAAGTAATCACTTCTCTGTGGAGCACCTACACGTGGAACAGGAGAGCTACTAAGACCCCAGGTGAAGCACATTTTAGTCACATTAGAAGACTATTCTTGTAATATCTCCACTTCCATGAAGAAGAGTTAAACTATTGTTCAATGATAAAGTAACTGCTCCTCTAACATTTGCAGCATTAAAACACATTAGCGTTCTACATGTTTCCTGATCTTATTAAATTTTATTACCAAAAACTTTTGCATATCGGTAATTTTGGTGATCTACAAGAAGCAATGAAATTACAAGAAAATCATGGTAAAACAACATTAAAAGGAAGAGTCATTCTTAACTGCAGAGTGTTGAAAGCTGCAAACAAAACTCCCATTAAAAGTAAATACAGAAGATTAAAAAAAAATCCTACATATTTGCCAAAATACACTCAGTGAGATTTCCATGCATTAAAGAGGACCATAAGATTTCAAGTTATTTTTTTTCCTCACTTTCCTGGGCTTACCTGTTGGTGCTTACTTTTAGTATTTTAATGCCATGACCAAATGTTTTAAATTTCACATGCCGTGCATATAAACCTGTGCACACCTTGAGCTGAAGTGAAGAGTTTCTGAGCTGGCAGGAGAGTGTTTAGCCATGTGTGCTGTGCCAGGTCATTAAGCAGACTGCTTTACAAGGCTGATCGGTGAGTAGTTGCAGGAGCTGGATAGAAGTTCCTCAACTAAAGAAATCCTGAAGTGCACAGAGATTTTGCTATTTTAAACAAAGTAAGAGGAAACCACCAGAGCAGGGCAGGGAGGTGAAAGGTTTCATGCTGGATGTGAAGGGCTGATCTAGGGGCTCTTCTGTCTCACAATGATTCGTAGGCTCCTTAACTAGAAACATATGTAATTCAGGATTTCTCATAGCAATTCAGGTGGAAAGTCCCCAGGACAGTGATTTTGTGGTGGGTAGCATACAACTGCTCCATTACCAGAGAAGGGACTGGCGTAAGAGTGTTCACAGCCCTCCCAGGCTGTGGGGTGACCTTGCAGGGCAGGCTTTATTACTGAGGAGCTCAGCACAGCCCAGCATAGAATCAGCAACTTAACCTCCCATGTGTATTTTTTCACTTGAAGACAATGTGTCCCCTTTTTTCCCCCTGCTTTGAAATTATCATACTTTTGACATCATAACAGAAAAGAAAAAAATTTAGTACCTAAATCCATCATTCCAACAAGTTTCCCAACTCCTTCATTCTCTTCAGTCACTTTTGAAAACATCTTTTAGCAGCAGCCTGAAAGTAAGATTTTCCAGCATGCCTCTGCTTTCCTTTGTTTTAATGTACAAACAAGCTTAGAAGACATTCACCTTCACTCTTCATAAAGAGCGAACTTCAACTCTGCCAGAAGCCGGAGCAGCTACACAAATTAAATTCCGCTTGTAAGTGAGACTGCTAAGGCTTCAGCTCCATGTTCTCCTCCCAAAGAGCAGCAACTTTCATACTAAATGAACTTCCTGATAAACCCCGATCAGCAGACAATCATTTCAGATCTGACTCCTGACAAGGATTTTTAGTGACAACAGAAAATGACAAAAAAGTCCCTAAGCATTGTAACAAGCCATCTGTCAGTGTATGCTCTTTCAGTTATCATGTAATGCTCATTCTCATTTTCAGCATTTCATTCCTACTGAAATATTCTGAGAGTTCTTCCATTTTATTCATAGGCTAACAAGGTTAATATTTTCTGAAGACAAATCCTAGCTCACTGTTTAATATTCTATATATTCATTGACACATGTCTTTTAATCTAATACCTAGGGCTTGTGTAATACTTAGAGCCAAAAATCCCTGACTAGCTGGAACAGTCCTGAGGCTTCAGAATGCATAATGTGAGAACAAGTTTTGTTTTGTTTTCAAACAACTTTTTAAAAATTCAGAGGATGGATTTAATTAAAATGCAGAGTCTTTTCCAAAATTCCTCATAGTCTTTATTGTTAACCTACCTCATGCATATCAATTCTTGAAAAATTGACTCCCTTTCCCTAGCAACATTTCAGGGAAAAATACTTTGTGAATTAATTAGTAAGGGTGGCACACATAGGCAAATTCCTGGAAATTAATTTCATTATCTACAAACATAAATTTTCAGATTTTCCTCTGAGTTTTCCAGCTTTGTCTGCTCCCATGTACAAACAAATCCATAGCTCTAGAAAATACCAAAGCCTGCACAAACACAGCCCAAGTTTACCTACATTACATTGCTTATGCCGTTGCTTGCAATTTTCTCAAGATCAGTAGAAATCATTTTTTATTAAGAACATCAAGCAATTCTTGAGCAAGTTCCTATCTAGGAGCCCAGGGATCAGGTATTCTTTGTGCTACATAAAATGCTTTAATAAATTTAAGCATTCCTCACACAATCCACTCCACAAGTACACACCACAGATACATGGCAGAAATCAAAAGAACAAGGCTTGTGCCATAAGCAAACTTCAAACATCTGTTTTCAGAGCTCAGAAAAACATTCTCAATTCTCTTCCAACTCCTTGAGATGAGACTTGAGATTGTAAAAGGTGTGACAGCTGAGAAAGGTGGGGGACTACAGAGGTTCTAACTCCCAAGTTTTTAGTAGTTGTAACAATTTTCCTCGGGAAAACTGATGTATGAAACCACAATCCTGTATACATGCAGAGCAAGACTGAGGAGTGCCCTCAGCACTGCTGCCCCAAGTGACACTCAAGACACCTTCCTCTCCTGACTTTAGGTCCATGTGCCCCCATGTGCCCCCACGTGCATCAACACTGCAATGGAAAAGCCTGCACAAGAACTCGTTTAGGTATTATCCTTCTCAGCTCTTCTCCAAGCATCTCTTGCACTCAGGACTGCTCCACACCACCGACTACCATGGCGGGGAAACCTGGTCCGCCCCTGCAGAGAGCAGCTCCCTGGGCTCCATCGCCTCAAACACACATCTGCCTTTCAGTCTCTGCACTCCAAACACTGGAAACATGAGGAAACCTCTCTGTGATGCTTCTCGGTGTTCAAAAGGAAACTGAACAAGCTCCTTTACGTTATGTCATGAGGACACTTGCTGCTTTGATTTTCAAAGGCTTCTTTTCTTTCACTTCATTTCTCTTGTAACATGGAACTTTCATGTTTTGTGGTCACAAATTTCTTTTAAGGGAATTGGCTACAGTTCGCTTTCATCCCCAATGCAGAACAGTTGCTCACACACCCTGAAAAATTTATGCTACCTGCAATGTCTGGGAATCAGTGTTTTTTAACACAGACATAGACAAAACAGCAATCTTACCTGTACTTGTTATACATTTCTTACAGAAAATATCTCTATCTCTTCTGAAAAGCTGTTGGTGCATAAAAATGAAAAGGTTGTCTGAATAAAACTGATTGAAGTCAAAATGAATAGCATTTTCTTGTTCCAGAAAAATTACACGTACTTTCCCTATTTTAACTGGTAGAGATGAGGCAAGTCTGGGAAATCTTACACCTGAAAAACACCATATTGTGAGAAAAATCTCCTTTATTCAATTTAGTTAGGATACAAATATCTGTGATATTAAGAAGTTTAGCAGAAAAAGAAAACTTCTGTTTCAGCACGTGCTGGGTGCCCTGACCACGGAGGTCCAAAAAACACACCCCTGCCCCAAAACTCATGCTTTTTATGTGTCCCCAGTGTCCCACCTTGTTAGTATAATGAGAGGAGTTGGCCTCTTCTTCTGATTTGATTTGGCATGCCCCCTGTACAGGGTGACGGGGTCTCCTGGTCAAAATGACCACTTTCCTCTGCACACAAAGGATTTGCCACGTGGCGGGGAGCCCCTTCCAGCCATATCTCTATCTATTTTCATAATTCCCTATTCCTGAACGCAAATTGTCCCTGGCACCAGTTCCACACAGGACCTGGTACCTTACAACTCCCACGGTATGCCTAAAGAAAATAAGTCCTGAGTTAATGAACTATTTGCTTGTAATAAACCCATATTTTTTATTCTCCACAATCTGTTTTCAGAGCTCAGGAAAACATTCTCAGCTTTCTTCCAGCTCCTTGAGATGAGAATTGAGACTGTAAAGCTGTGACAGCTGAAAGGTGGGGAGACTACAGAAGTCCAGAACCCAGAGGATCACAGCAATAATTCAAGATTACAGAGAGTTTTGTGTCCAGGTCCTGCCAACCTGAAGAGCCTTCTGAGAGGTGATCTGCAACATCCACCAGTAGAAGTTTTTTATTTCTTGTGAGATGCTAGTGAAGAAAAAGACAATTTCAGGAAATGCTGTGCAGGAATTCAGACGGATGTCAGCTCTTGTGCAAACTTGGCTGACTAAACCTGTGGTCTGTATGAGCAGCAAACAAATGACTTTCCCATCCCAAGCAAGCTACGATGTCACATAATTGCTCTTACTGCAGCAGAGGGCTTCAGGAATTTTTATTTTTCTTTTTTTATCAGGACAACAGACCGCCTGCTCCCACACATTTGCCTCTCTCTCAGTGACCTCTCTGTGCTAGCTATTGCACTGTGCATCAAATAAAAATATTCTCAATCAGGGACTTGAACATGCACTTTCCTTTTTGAGAGCCAATGCTATAAACATTGGTGCTTTTAAGTCAGCTGCTTTACTAGGAAGGAGCTGTAACATATCCAAAATGAAAAAAATATATATAAAACTAAAACAGAATCTGGAGAACCTTCTCACAGTCCTTCCCATGTTAGTGATGACAGCGATCATTTTGCCTGAACTACACTCAGACTGTTTCAAGCAGTCAATCCAGAAACCAGAGATGATAAAGAACATCACAGTTTCATGTATGCAATTTTAAGTGACTGTTATGGTTCCAGAATCGCACTGGAATTCCTTCCAGAGCTCAGAGTTAACACCCGATGTCCCTCTAGTAGCTAACAGATGGGCCGATGAATACTTGCATTCTAATTTGATGGTCAGGTGAAGACTTTGTTCTTTCCTCCTGGGCTTCGAGGGGTGGGGGTTAACCTTTTGGGAGGGAGCGGCTCTTCGGTGTTCTTTTTGGCCCCTTCCCCCCAAGTCCGTCCCCCCCCCGCCCAGTGCCTGGGATTTCTGAGGAACTCTTTTTTTCTTTCCCCTTTCTTCCACCCCAGTTTCTGGACGACACCAACACATGTAGGGAAGCTGCTGCCATTTCTGCCCAGCTCAGCAGAAAACTGACTTTTTTCGTTCAGAGTGTTTATTACAAACTGTTTGGTCCTTTTTCTGGACATATATAGATAGATATAGTGTGGTTAAAAACTGTTATCCTTTTCTATATATTTTTCTAATTAAAGTTTTGTTCTAAAGTTAAAGGAGTGGGAATTTATTTTTTTTTCTTTTTTTATTTTTTTTTTGTCTGGCCTTCTTGGGGGGCTTTTTCCTTTTTCTCTTGGTCAATATAGACATCTTAGTTCTCCTCTGAACTAAGACAGTGGTGACAGGGACCCTGTAGGCCATGCTGTGCTCTCCAAGGCAGCACAGCCCACCATGGCTCAGCACCTCTCTCCAGGCACAGTGTCACCAGCCTGGCAGAGCACCACCAGCCTGGCACAGCACTATCTGCCCCAGCACTGGCCAGAGGCAGGGCATACCCATGCTCTCCACACTCCACCACCTCCAACAAAACCCCCAACCCCAGGGAGGGACCTGGAGTGAGGCTACTGGTACCATAAACTAGGAGGACTGGACACGAGGACATGTCTGCAGTGAGCTGATACTCCCCAGGAACCAGTTCCTGCCACCTCTCCAGCCCTCTTGTTCCTCAGTAAACCACAGAAACCTTACGGTGAAACAAAAGCTGCTGAATGTAATAGATGGATTTATAATTTGCCAAAATCAAACGAATTAAGTATTTTTTAATATCTTTATTTTACTGAGTGTAGAGTTTAGGAATAGTTTAAATTACCAGTTTTTGCCTCAGCCATCTGCTGCGGCTGTTTAGAATAGATTAAACCCAAAGGTTATCTTTTATCTGCTCTTACTTCTTTGGTATGCAAACAGATACCTTCTGTTTCTATTAGCTCTCTAAAGCGCTCTTTGACCTTCTTATCTCTACAAGATTGCCTCCCTTCCCTGGGCATCCCATGCTAATTATCCGGTATGGGGGCCTCCCCGGAGAGCAGGGGAGGCGACCCCTCTCTCCTTTCCCCAACTCGGTGTAGCTCTAGGTTAAGCAAAACTGAGCAGAGCCCCACTGACTCCTGTCCTGCTAAACCCTAATTAAAAGATTTAACGGAGCAGCATCTCCGGCTCCAGCCCCCCTCTTCTCGTAAAACCTTATCATGTCCTTCCCTTTGGTATTCGCAGACACATCCTAAAATCTCTGGTGCTCGGCTCTTCCCCCTTCCCCCACCTTTCCCGTATCTCCCACGTACGAGCGGCAGCGCTGCGGCCACATTCCCATTCCCCTTCCTACCCCCCGCTCTGTCCCTCATAGTCCCGCTTCCTGCTCTTGTATCACACCCCTGTACCCCAACACTAGCTGCACGGCGCAGCATAACCTCTCTGCTGCCCCCCAAACCCTTCTGTGTTCCCCCATTTCTCTGCGCTGGGCAGCCCCAGCTCCCGGCGGGGCCACGGCTCGGCAGTCCCTGTTCCCCCATCCCGGTCCCGCTCCCCCCCTTCCCCCCCCACTCCCCAGAACTCTCATTCCCCCGGGAATCTTTTACACTGTGTATTCGAACGCCCCAGAGTTCAAAGCCTCCCAAATTCCCCAAACCCCTGCACGACACCTAAAAGCCTCCCGAATTCCCCAAACCCCTGCACAGCACCTAAAAGCCTCCTGAATTCCTCAAACCCCTGCATGGCACCTAAAAGCCTTCCGAATTCCCCAAAACCCCCCCGGCACGGTACATTCCCCTAGCCCAAACCCCCGGCGCTGCATCCCGTCTGGTTCCCCCAGCAGTCCCCCATTCCCAGAAGCTCCAGGTTCTCCCTCCCAGCACCCCAAAAGCCATCTGTACCCCATGTCCCGTTTAAAGGCGCATTTAGTGGTTTCCCCCACACCACTGCAGTCACAGCCTGGGCTCCTTTGTCCAGCTGCGGGCGACAAGAGAGCACCGAGCCAGCAGTTTCTGGGGAACGTGCCAGCGTTTGAATCACCAAAACTGGCTTGAGCCTGCAGCGGCGACACAGCAGGGGTGTCTGAGCTGCCGCTACTTTTTCACTGCAACAAAGCCGTCTTAAAGGAGCCAAGGCACTACTACAAGCATGGCAGAGATAGACACCACTACTACAAAGTCTCCAGCGTCCGATGGGACCCCATAATCACCCCAGAAGCGAGAGCACCCCCAGAACTGTGGTTTCTGCCCCCCCCCTCAGGAATGTGCCGGACCTGGTTGAAGACTTGGACTGTAAGACCTAAGCCCAAACAGAGCATGCTCAGAGAGGCGTGGCTTAGGGCACCAAAAGTGAATAAAAAGCAAGCACTGGAACAGTGCCAACGCCGTTCAGGTACGGTCTTGACTGTCTTGTCTGCCCGGCTGAGAAGCCGTTGCCTTGGGCATACCCTCAAAGAGCTGCTATCACTGGCTATAGAGCTGTAATCATTCACTGCTTTTCCTAATAAAGTTTACTCACTGTTCTTTTTTTATTTTATTTTTATTTTGTTTTATTTTAATAAATAAATACTTGTTTTATATAAATAAATAAAATTAATTGCTGAAACCACTCATCAATTCACGCCTATAACATGAGTTTGTCTAGTTCCAATAGTCAGCCAGCATTTTAAGTTTCTGATTTCAAAAGGATGAAAAGCTAACACTGAAACTGTACTGTGACACAAGGACAGTCAAAACAGTAAAATATTTAGAGGCATGAGGGAAGATTGTCTCTCACTATTTGAAGAGGACTCTGGCTTGTGGCGATTGCTTCCTCACAGTACTGAAATTAGTTCTTTCCATTTGTTAGGATTAGTTGACAAACCAAACTCGACTTCTGTGAGTTCTCAAACAGGAAAAGGCACAAATCAAAAATGTATATATTTTATGACCTTACAATCACCTCTGCTGACTGTCTCACATCATAAAATCCTTTTTTTTGGATTTTTTTGTAATTTTTTCACAGGAAGGCAAATACAACTCAAATTGAAGTCTTAGGTCCTTTAAAAAGACATCCAGAGTCTTGATTTAAGTGCTTCTGGTACCAAAAACTCTGTAGCACCACATTGTAGCTGCTGCACAAGTTAATGAATGTGCATCTTTTTTTTATTTTTGATTAGGTCACTTCAATTTCAAGTTGTTTTTTTGACTCTCTTGTCCAGCTCAGTGAGAAACCCTTTGGCTGTTGAGTATCTTCTCCTGGTTTTCTTACAATCATTTGAAAGAGATATAGAAAGTGAAAAAGATCTCTGCTGCAGGGGAAAGATCTCTCCTGCGATTCTGTATTAATTCAGACCGTTTTGGTTTACTAGTTCTCTGTTGAGTTAACCACCAGAAAGGTTAATTAAAGGTTTGGGAATTGTTAGTTTCATCTGGAGAGAAAGAGTCTTCAATTTTGAAAACAGAAGGCAAAACCAGCAATGAAAGTAAATGGGCATAGAGAAACCAACAGAGATCACCTAGGAAGCATCTGTAAATACTTGATATAATCACATATTCTTCCTTTAATCAAGGTCATCTCTGCCATCCTTCCTTTCTCTGCATATTTTTTAGGCGGCCATAATATAATTTGATAAGAGGACTGAGCAGAAAAAAGGTATAAATATTGGGAATGAAAGGTCACCTTCAGGAACCAGAAAGGCTAGAACTAGCATGAACAAAACCACATGAAAAGAACAGCATGCCTGGCCTGCAGTTACTGCTCATCCAAAGCAGAAACTATAGAGAAGAGATGATGTTTCAAGAGCTGCTCTCACATGGGTTGGCCCTTGGTGGGCCATACAGCAATTGGTAGGTGCCATCTTGCTGGGCCAGGACAAAGGGGATAAACCTAAGGAAACAGCAGCTCTGTGCATGCTTCTTCACTGAGAAAAAAAATATATATTTAGAAAGAGTTGAATGCACACGTTTTGTAATGTGACCAAAACACTATTCAGTGGAAAGAAGAATAGCCATGAGGTGCCATTTTTTGTTAAAATTGACAAAAAGCTAGTTTAGCTGCAGTGATATACAAATTTTCAATGCAGCTGTATTTATTGGACTGCTGTACACTGTAGAACACTCAAAATTCACTGACCTTTAAAAGCCTTAATGATTTCATTACATGCTCTTGGTGCTGCAATCAACTGTAGAAGTTTATTTGTAGCAATGAGTGTGTTGCTTAGTTAGCAAAGCACAGCTCTTAGAGAAATGAACAGAACATAACCAGTGAAGTAATCAAAGACTGAAAATACCCCTCCAATTCTTACTGTTATTTCACTTGGAAAACTCTTCAAGCTGAATGCTACTTCTGCCATGTTAGTTTTCTTACTTCTGCATTTAAAAAAAAAAAAAAAAAGAAAAAAAAAAGAAAAAAAAGTGAAACAAATCACAAGAAAACCCCAGCACGACCACCCCCTCACACACACTGGCAGTGTTTGTGGCTTTGGTTCTTACTGTTTTGTCGGGCAGGCTGTTCTCCATGTTTGCACAGAATTTACAAAGGCTTCATCTGCAGATAATATTGACACAGCTGGCAGATCATCTGACAGGACAAAGTAAGATCTTCCTTTGTATGGGACTGCACTTGTGGTATAAGGCAACTTTGATCTTGTTTTCTACTCCATTTGTCTTGGGTAGTTCATAAATCATATGGGCTTCTGAAGCTCCTTTAATGAAAGCAGGAACAGCACACAACAAAGGAAAACCTGCACAGCACAGCTGAGACTTGAGTGAAAACAGAAGGAACCCTGTCACAGAACACCCGCTGCTTCTTTCAAATATTTTCAGTAAAAAGCTGTTTTTATGTCTGTGCTTTCCAAATAAAATTTTTTCAAAATAAATATTTCCAAATAAATGTTCCTTGAGAGATGGCTTGTGAGCACAATTGTGCACCACAGCAAGTGGTTCCAGGGGGTCAATCACTATAGAAGAACTGGGTTTATCTTGTGCCTGCACTTTATTAGCTTTGAAATCCTTTAATGGAGCACCAGTTCCAAAAACACAGGGCTACCTTTCTCACGTCATAGCCAAGATGCTGGCAATTTCTCCACACCACAAGTTCAGTTAGGTAGAACATGGCAAAGATTCAATAACCAAGCTTAAGTAAACTGAAAAACAGGAAAGTTCAGTGTCTTCGGAGAGCAGATAGCATCAAGCACTTCATTGTATTAGTGTTTTGCAGACAGTACAATTTTGCAGGATTTTTAAGACTCTAACATGCAAAGTATTCTTTGTTGTCCCAGAAGGGCTGAAAAGTAAAGTTAAGGGAATTTTGATCACCAAATGACAAATAAATCACACAAACCCATGCTCATAAAAACTAGCAAATACAAATTCTTCCCATTTCATCATTATTCTGGTCATTAAACCAACAGGAGTTTAGAATTTAATAAAAAGCCATGCTTTGCACAGCTGCTGCCTGTGCAGTATGAACCATAGAAGTATGGATAAACACCCTAAATTCCACAGCTCTCACTGAAGCCTGTGGCACACACACATTAGCTTCTAGGTGTCCATAGTGACACCCTTACAGTGCTTGTTTTCAGAGGACTGGGAAACTCGGGAGTGGGAACTTCAGCTGCAGTTCTGCTGTACAGGTGTTGATCTCATCTAGGCCTTCAGACACTTTCATGAAAGCCTGTAAACAAATTGGGTCCTTGGAGTATTGTCTGTATTTGTATTTCTTTAATTTCAGGTGACTGGGGTTATTGCATCATTCAGCATTTGTCAGAATGAATCATTCAGTCAAGCTGTACATTTGAAGTCTTCTACCTCAATAATATATTGCAGGAAGCTTTGTATATTTAAAAAGAGACTACATTTTTTAAAAGTGTAAAACACCCACTTCATCCTTCCCAAAAAAATTATGTGAATGGATGGCCCTGCACCTACCTTTCCCAAAATTGGTATCCACGCAGTTTCCTGCCATGTGATTTAAGACTATGTCTTAGTGTTTCAGTTAGAAGAATGTCCCAATATGAAACCAATTTTCTCTGTGTTTCAGGAAGAGCATTTCTGTGTTTTAATACAATCCAAGCACCTGAGTTTTAGAGGTCATTTACTGGACCCCTGTGGCTATTCAGAGAACATAGGAGGAAGGAGGGCTAAAAGAATTTATCTTCACTAGTTGTAATTAAAAAATGAAGGAATGAAAAAGAAAATAACAAGAAGACAAACAAAGAAACAAAAAAACCCAAACATGTTGACCTTCAGCTTTAAGGGAACGGTTTTGTCCTTGGTATGTAAAAGCTTAATTTACCAGGCAAAGAAATTCAGTTCAAGGCATATCTTGTTTTCCTCTGTATTTTAGCACCAGTTGTTTGAAGGGAAAGATCCTTAAGTTCCCTGCTGGATGAATGCTTCTGTAGTATAAATAAGAAGACCTCCTTGCATTATCAATCACAGTATAAAATATCTGATATTCTAGCCCACAGTGTTCATAATTCAGCATTTTAAATTACAATTCTGCCTCAAAGACTCACAACAACCTCTTTCACTCTGCTTTTGATGTTTTTCACAGTTCATGAAGGCTGTAGGTGAGATCTTAAAAAAATAAAATATAAAAATAAAATCATCTCCATACCTCCGACAACTTCACAGAAAAAAACTGCTTTCATATTCTTGCCTTGCTACAGCTATCAGAGACTCATACACTGAGCTGGAAGGGACCCACAAGGATCAGAGTCCAACCCTCAGCTCTGCACAGGACCAGCCCCAAGAGTCACCCCCGGTGCCCCAGAGCATCATCCAAACCCTCCCGGAGCTCTGGCAGCCTTGGGGCTGTGCCCACTGCCCTGGGGAGCCTGGGCAGTGCCCACCACCCTCTGGGGGAAGAACCTTTCCCTGAGATCCACCCTAACCCTGCCTTGTCACAGCTCCAGCCATTCCCTGGGTGCTGTCCCTGCTCACACCGAGCAGAGCTCAGTGCCTGCCCCTCCTCTGCCCCTCCCCAGGAGGCTCTCCCTGCAATGAGGTCTCCCCTCAGTCTCCTCTTCTCCAGCTGAACACACCAAGTGCCCTCAGTGTCCTCATATGCTTCCCCTCCAGGCCCTTCACCAGCTTTGTTGCGTCCTTTTAACACTGTCTAAGAGCTCAATATCTTTCTTATGTTGTAGTTCCCAAAAGTGCCTCAACATTGCAGGTGAGGCTGCCCCAGTGCAGAGCAGAGCAGGGCAATCCCCTCCCTCACCGGCTGGTGACACTGGGCCTGAAACATCCCATCTATGTTTATGCATCCCTAGTTTCATGAGTATCACTCACTGTTCTTTGAAATAATTCTTACTGCTTAACAGAGAAACAGTGCAGCTCCATACAGGATGAGCAAAGAGAGGGATCAACTGACACTTGCTGCCACAGGTTTACCAGGTGTGACAATCCTCTAAGCATTACAGTTACATCTCCCATGCCACCTTGGATAGTTTAAGGTGAGAAACTTTTAAATTCTCTTTTTACTGTACCTTGCTGAGAATTATATTGTAGCAATAAATGTATCATAAAAATAAAGGATCAGGTGAACCCACTAATGTTCCACAGAGCAACATACCTACAATGGCACTGCATTCCTGTATGAAACCCCTTCCACACCCTATGCTGAAGAAAAACTGAAATGGAGCACAGCAATCCTGCAGATCTACTTCTTCCTAGGAAAACATTCACAAGTATGGGTGTGTTTTCCAAATCTGCAACTAACACTATATTCGTGGCCTCTTGAAGTAACCTGTCTTCCTTTCAATTACTTTTCATCTCCACATTAATACAGTCTTCTCAAGTTCACTCTGAAGACCCTGTGTAACACAAGCTTTCTCAACCAACATGGCTAAAGAGTTTAATTTTACTTAACAGCAAAATTTTTGCATTTCAGTGTCCTTTTCCCCCCCCCATCCTTTCTCCTTATTAATCATCTTCCCTTTTAGAGGTGGAGGGGACAGGCAGTGGTGGGGCAGAGAACGAAAACCAAGAAAAATTCCATTTCATGCTTTCTAATTATGTGAAAATGCAAAAGTTACATTAAAATCCTGTATCTTTGGAATAGACATGAGACAAAACAAATCTGGAGAAACAGTTCTAGTAAGGTTAGTCTTCTATCTGTATTTTAGTTCATCTAATGCTGTAAACAACCTGGTTCAGATTTCTAAAGGGTGTGAATAAAAACCTTGGGCAACATTTCAGTTGTTATTAACACAACTGAAATCTGAATGATCATCAGACCCAAGTGGAAAGCTGACCATCTGAAGCTCCTTTGCTTCATCAATTCTAACCCCCGTTACAGTTAAAACTAATTTTCTGCTTTGCCTCTTAATTTCTCTCTCCACTTTTATGTATTATTTATCCCTGTAAATATATAATTTAGCTCTGTGGTTCCATTATTCATCCTGCAGATACTATACAAAGTGCTACCCTGTACTGTATTCGTGCTGTGGTGAATTTCTGACACACACACAGAGGGGAACTCCAGTACCTGCACTGCAGATGGCTACAGCAGGAATGGTTTGGGTGCTGCAGGGTATCCATGGGGCTGTAGAGCATGTAGAAACTATTCTGTCTGCTACTGTGGCAAACACCTAGTATTAAAACATAGCTGCTAGAAGAGAGCTAGGAAACAAAAATGAAGGAGAACAGGAAATGTTACAGAAAAGTTCCAATATTTGATACAGCAGGAACACGCCCTTCAGAACAGAAAGCTCAGAAGAGATTTGCTGAAGACATAAGCAGTGGAGATGGAAATAGAAACTGCCTTGATCTCCAGTCCTTTAAATAAAGGGGGCCTGGAACTACATCACTTTGATACTTACTTTTAATATTGTATAAACCCTTGATCTCAAAGAATTTATTTGCTTACAAGATAATGCCTAGCTGGATGGGAAGGTTTTCTGGCTGGGATTCTATCAAAGAAGAGAAATATATGGGCTGCTACAAAGCAGATAATGGATGGATGTTCATAATACATCCCTTTTTCTCCTCTTTGTAGAGTTGCATTAAACTGAAAGAGCTGACACAATTATTTCATCACTAAACATTAGAATCACTTGCTTCATGATTTTATAGTTTTGTATGCTGTCAGCATTTTGACTGGCAACTTCTTCACATTTTAATGCTGTCACTGTATAAACAACACATATAGATTGATTTTATACACAGCATCCATCTTCCCTCATTAGATGCTACAGCTGTTCCTGTATTATGGCATCATCCCCTAACTTGCAAAAATAAAATATTTAATACATTTATTCCTTTGTTTATATCACAACAATTACAGATAAAATACCTCAATAAATGTCTTAACTGCACATTTTTTGCCAATATGCAGTGACAACAAGCAAACACTGGGTTTGTATCCTGACATCCTTACTCTGAAGACAGCAGCCAGCAAATGCGAAATTCCCATAAAAGTTTTACTGAAGACTTAGTAGAAATAAAGACAAGACCCATACTGTCTCCTCCTCTCCAGCTGGAAAGAACTACTCCTTCCAGAGCTGTTTCTAGACACCCTTGTACCTCACTGCCTGAGACATGCATCTGAAAAGGTGGGGGTGGAACAGAGAAGTTCCCTGCAAGGATATGTAAACACAGAACCTGGAGAACAGCATCCTGCACATACCTGATGACCTGCCATGGTCCTAGGTACATTTCAAAGCCTGTGGTTGAAAAGGACCTTAAAGGAAAATCCCACTTTGTAGTGTGAACTTGTGACAATAAAGTGCCCTGTATTTTTTCAAAACCCTACAACAATGTGTGTTATGGGGTATCCTGATCCAACACACACAAGCAGTCACTGCAGAGCTTCTGCTGACTCAAGGATTTATCTGCAGGACCCAGAAAGCAGCAGGCAACCTGGACAATAAGTAACAGTGTGCTTGAGGAATACAGATGGTATTGGAGCAAGTGTTATTGTCCAGTGCCTGCAATTCCAAAATTCTTTACATGTGCTGTTCTCTTGTTGCTGCAACTACTGTAGAGTCACAGTACTAGAAATTAAACACAATTTAGCAGCCTAGTTTCAGTAAAAATATACAAACTTCCTTTCAGAAACAGAGAGGATACAGAAATAAGTCTTACATATGACAGCCCATTATGTCAGATTCACAGTAAGAGCACCATACTTTACATCAAGACATGCAATAACCTACTGTCAACTTTTTGAACTCAGAGTTAAAAAGGAGAAGACAAAGAGTACTATATTTGACTTGGAAAGAAAAGATAATAGAACAATGAAAAAGAAATTATTGTGTTATAACTTCTACCTCTACAGAGTTGTCTAGTCACTTGCAAGCATTAAAGGGAGACAAAAATAATAAGAATGTGATAAGAGATGTGATAATTATCACTCCGCATTTATAAAAAATGCATTTACAGCCATAAAAAGTTATTGCTACTATACAAAAGCAATGTATAGTCATATTCAGAAGATCAGATTAGAAAATACATAATCATTTGCTATTGGCTGCTCAGGAAGAACTCCTCCTGAGATGGAACAGAGACACATCACTTACTTGCTCCATCTCCAGCTTTGGCTTAAACAGAAACAACAGAAACTAGTTGGAAAAGTTCCTGTGGGGCTGCAAAACAGCCTATGCACCTTGTGGAAGTCTCTGCTGTAAACGTGGGGTGGCCCAGAGAGGTCATGGGTTAAAGGTACCAGGAAAGAACCGCAGTAAATAGGGAGCCAAAGGATGAGAAGAAGCCCACAGGACCCTTCATAGGGTGGAGTGTGACGTTTTATCCAATCCAAACAACAGTCTACTGCATTTTTATACTCTACCATTTGAAAAACTACAAAAGCTATAAAACTTAGCCTAAGGCCTTTGTGAAGAGCTGGCTGATGCTCACAAATCCCCACTGAAGGCACAAGTGGGACTGCCTGTGAGGGTACCTCTTCTTTTCCTCTAGCTAGGGGTAGCATCTGCAACAGCTTGACTCCTAATCTGGTTGCCTCAGGAAAGACCTAAGCTTAGATGGCACAAGTTGTTGGAGGCAGGCTTGTGAAGCAATGAGACGACCCAATATGAGTTGGCTACAAAGCTCAGTTTTTTAATGGCATTTCTACAATTATAGTGTTCTCTAAGTGTATGTGCACTAACATTATTGGTGCTCATCACACGCAATCACCCATTGGCCACAGTTACAAAACTACTGTCTCTGTACAAACTTGTCTTCTGCTGCTCCTGAGTTCTCTCAGTCTCTGCAAGCTGTTTATCTTCACGAGCACAGAGCAGTCTGGCCAAGGTCAAATTCCTCTTGCTCTGTCAAGAAATCCACAGGCCTGGTAGTTTCCCACAACAAGTATTGTCTTAAAGGAATTGAACTATTGTCACGTTAAAAGGGAAAGGCAGAAATGCAAGGATTTCTTGTTCTGTCCCCACTTGTATTAATCTTTTTTTATTAGCTATAAGTGTCCTCAGAGTATCAAAGCCTTTTAAAGCTCAATTCAAGTCTGTCTGCATCCCACCTAACAGGGACCCTCCACTGGGACAGATTCACTGGTTGAACAGGAATTTTGATACTCCAATGAGAACTACACTTAATAGCAAGAGAGACCCTTTTCCATCAGGTTCTCCTAAAAGTTATATTGCTGCCAGCACCAGAAACAGACTGGAATAAACTCTAGAAGTTCCCCAAATGATTTTTATTAATACAAGGATGTGACGCGTATTGTGGGTTTCATGTTGCCGGTGATAACATTAGCTGCATGATTGTATTTAATCAATAACAAAAACCCCAAAAGAAACCAGCACAAACACACTCTACGAACAGCACATCACCCTAAGCCTCAATACAGACTCAAATGACATCCTCCCCTCAGCATGTACTTAACTAACACCAGAAAAATACTAACCAGAAGCATAACAATCTAAAACAAAAATCTAAACCTTCTCAGTAACACAAAGCAAAGAGAAGAACTGCACACAACACTCTCTGTAACACAAAGGAAAAAGAAACAATATAGCTGCTTCCCACTAACAAACATGTTAAAAGGAACTACACACCTTAAAGGAACACAATAACCAATACAGAGTAAGATATGTAACCCACACCTTAAAGGAACACCACAACCAATATAAAGCAAGATGGTGGGTAATAACCTGGTGGGTTATGAGGTATAATTGGTATAGTGCTTATGAAATAAAGATGTTAGCCAGGTTAAATTAGTAAATAAAGGTAGTTATGGGGTAAAAGTGAAAAGTATAAGGCATAAGATATAAATTAATAGGCATAGCCTAAGGTATAAGGGTATAAAGGACAGTATAAAGTACAGGAGGAAAAGAAAAAAACAAACCAAAAAACCCCAAAAAAGAGTAAATGATTGCTCACCCATTCATGGTCTCAAGGTGTGGGAGGAGAAAGGGCAGCTTTCTCTGTAGTTACCCCCACAGACACTATCCACTTTCTCCCAATTTTTGCTCTTGTCCAATCTCTTTTTCTACCTTTTTTTTCTCTGGTAGTTTGAGTGACTACAGTCAATAATTATTTTTGGGATGATAAACAGATGACATAGGCCTAGGTAGCTTCCTATGTTTCCCCAGGACATGTGAAGAAAGGCCATGCTATCTCCATAACACTCCATCCTTCGGTAATCCTATCAATCTGTTGTTGGGAGCACATTCGGGAAGCCACCAGGGTTCTTTCTGTCTTTGTGTAGGCCATTAACATCTGACAAAAGTTCCTGGGAACAGCTTCCAGGGGCTGAGGTGTAACCCAACAAGGCCTATCACCCCATGTCCTAGGTTTCTGTTTTTTGATAAGGAGAAGGGTGGCTTGTGTTAGAAGCTGCTAGAAGTTTTCCCTTATCCTATGGAGCCAATAATAGTCAGGTCTAGGAAAAGCTTCTTGCTTTTGATCTGCCCCTGTGTGAGGACATATTTAAGAACAGGAGTTTTTGCGCAGTTAAAATTAGCAGCCATGGATTAGCAATGCAGACATCAAGATCAGTGCAGGTGGAGGGGGAGGAGGAGGGACTCCATGGGAGCAGGGGAAGGACTCAAAGCTATGATTTCACTGACGACCATGGTGATGACCATGGTGATATGAGCTGTCTCCTGGAAGCTCATGGGAGGATATTGGTGTGTAAAGACCCCCCTGCCAGAGCAGGAGAATGCATGAAGGAGGCTGTTACCTTGTGGGAGGCCCAAGATGGAGCAGAGTCTTGGAAGAGATTTGTGGCAGTGGCCCATGAGAGAGAGCTAAGCAGGTACAGCTTATCCATAAGAGACTCCACCCGATGGAGTGACCATGGGAGAGCAGAAGACTGTCTCTCATGGGAGGGACTCCACAGAAAGAGAAGGACTCAGAGCTATAATCCCCTATAGCCATGGTGAGGACTGTGGCAAAACAACCTGTCCCCTCAAAGCCCACAGAACCTCAGATTTAGAAGAACTGCTGCCCAAAAAGAGTCTTGGACTTTTATGTTAGAAGCGGCTGAAAGCAACAATAGGGAGCAAACTTTCCCTTCCCTGTCCCATACATGGTTGGGGGGAAGAGGGAAGCATGGGAAGACTGAAGGGTGGTTGGAAAAAGTGTTTCTAAGACTGTTTTATTTCTTACTTTAGTTCTGAGCTCGTTAGTAATAAATTGAAGCATTATTCTGAGTCTGTCTTGCCTGTGGAAGCTAATCAAGGCCCCTCTGGGCTCTTATATCTACTCGTAGATTCTTATCTTAGCTGTTTGTTTTTTTCTTTCCCTCTGGAAGGCGAAAGAGGGGGGAGGCTCAAAGCGGTTTGGGTGGACAAAAGGCGATCAGCCAGGGTCAAACAGCCACACCCCACAACTGTGTATTGGGTCTGGCTGAGCTGGAGTTCATTTCCCCACAGCAGCTCTCCCAGGGCTGTGCTTTGCACTGGGAGCTGAAAGGGTGTTGACACCACACCAGTGAGCAGGGCTGGCACAGCATCAGCACTGTGACATTACTTCCCCAGTGGAGGGCAAGATCCTGGGAGGAGACACAGCTAGGCCAGCTGACCCAAATTAACCAAGGGGATACTCCGTACCGTATGATGTCAGCTAAGATATAAAAGCTAAGGAAAGGAAGAGGAAGGGGGTGCATTCCTTATTCACAATGTTTGCCTTCTAGAGCAACCAGTCCACATGCTGAATTTCTGCTTCACGGGAAGGGACCGGACATCACTGCTGATGGGAAGTAGAGAATAACCTTTCTGTTTTCCTCTTCGTTTGTGCATGTGCACACTTTGACTTTTGCTTTTTGAACTGCCTTATCTTAATCCACTAGTTGTTTGCCATCTTATCTTCTCCTCCCTGTCCCACTGGGAAGGGCAGTGATAGAGCAGCTTGGTGAGCATCTCTTGAAGCTGAGCAGAGGCTCCAAGAGCTAAAAGTTAGCTTAGAATATCGATGCTGAGAACTCTCTAGGAGAAAATGCTTAGTTAAAGAAAAATTCTGGGTCACTATGCCCTGAAAGACAAATACATAGAGATAAGGGAACTAAGGAGGATACACCAAAAGAACACAACAGGAACATTAAGAGACAGAACAGGGAACAAAGGCCTAAGTCCAAGATTCTTCACAAGAATCAGCAAAAACAGAGAAAGTTGAAAGGTTCATGATGAAGAGGAGTGAAGATATGACCTTCAGAAGATGAAGGCAACAGGATGTACCCCTGCAAAATTCCCCAAAAAAGACAACCACGCCCAGGCTCCACCTACTCTCCACCTACTATGAATATTATAATCAGATGTTGCAATATTATGAATATGCATGAAAAGATGTTGTAACCCTATGCAAAATTGTATAAATAGTCTTGCTTTTCACTGAACACTTCAGAACTCTTTGTCCAGCGCGAGCTGGGGGTTCCCCAATGTTGCACCAATAAATACCTTGATGTTTAAAGGCTAAAAACTCTGTCTCTAAACAGTTTTATCCAGCCTTTTTGGGCTTCACTCTCATCCAGCCAAGGTCAACCCACCACAAACTAAAATTTCAGCTACAGAGAAAAACACACTGGTTTATGTCTTAAAGGCCTGTACCTCATGAAACAGTAAGCACAGAAGGATTTGGACACAGCTGGCTTAGGTGCAGAGGACAGTATAGTGTGCACACTATTTTTATAAATCAATAATTAAATACATTTTGAATACAATCTTTCCTATTGCTTCTACAGGAAGAGGTCCAATTACAGAAAAACTCAATAGAAATAGCTTGTATCAGAGAGAGATAACACATTTAGGAAAACAGAAAATCAAACACTTAGGGGTTTTTGCCTTAGTAACTTTTTTTCCAAGAGACTTTAGGGAAGAGCCATTCAAATGCAATTTATTAGAAAATTCCTTGATTCATTCAGCACTACTGGCAATCTAACCTATATTCAATAATATTTGTGATAAAGGAAAGCTATATAAATAAAGGGACAATTATGTTTTCTTGTTAATTTTTATTGCTTTGGTAATAGAAGTGCTTCTAATAGCGTGTTTTCCATTTTTGACTTGTCTCTATTGCTTCATTATGTGATTTTACAGTTTCCATTAATGAATCAAACTAAAAGTTAAGCAATATTATAAATGTAGCAAGCAACCATCTGTTTTGCCTTAATTACCAAAAAACTTCAGTGCATCTGTGTAAGCCTCTTTTGAATACCGATATTCTCATTTCTTTGTGAAAGAAAACTGCTATGAAGCAACAGGTCAGAAAAGGCAGATTTGTGCAGCAGTACCAGGCATGGATCTAGTCCAACTGTCCTTTTCCCCATGTAAAAAGTTGCAAAAAGACAAGAAACTGTACAAATATGTGGGTTAGTGCTTCCATGAAACCACAAAAGCGTATTTTTCATACTGTCACATACAAATTTAATTTAAATAATTGCCTGATGATGTTCATGGAATAAGGAAGGGGAAGAGGAGGGAACTCAGCCTCAATTTTAACCACATGAAGTTCAGCATAATAAGATACTGTTTAGAAGATCCAAGGTACCTTCTCAAGGCAGTGGCAAAGTAGTAGTTTACACAGATAAAACTACCTAGACACAGGACAAAGCAACAGATGGTCAAAACACTACCTTGAAAAACAGTGACAGAATGGGAAGAGCAGAACTGCCTACCTTCAAAGATTCATTCTTTAAAATTATATATAATGAGATCCTGCAGGTCATGTCCAAGTTCCAATTAGACAGCAAAGGGCAATTCAGAAGTCAACAGTAATTGCATGGAAGCCAAAAAGAAAGAGCACTGTGGACCAGTCCCAAACTGGACACCTTCCTAAAATCTTGGTGTTTGAAATCTAAAGCCTTTTGAGACTTCTGATTGAACTGAACAGGCAGTCAATTAAAGGTAGCAAAACATACCTGTTACTAAGAGCTTTCCAGAATGCAAATGTTCTGCCCATCTTTTTCCATTCCACCGCCCTTTGGTAGAGGTCTTTGAAACTTTAATTTAAATACTAGTTTTTTTAATATGGGTTACCCCTACGCCTGCATAGCACCACTAATCTTGAAGGACAAGAAATCCTATTTAAATGCATTGAAGTGCATTAGCATGAGACAATAATGACTCCTTACTGCATTCTAATTTAGAAAGGTGCACTTAAATTAGTTATAACATCTGCTGTCAAAAAAAATCTACCCAGACAGGAATATCTACAATAGAAATCTGCTTTGCATGTTTCTGGCAAACCGCCCTACTGAGCACTCATGACATCACTGTTCCAGGACCTAAGAAGGAGTCAGGGGCCAAAAGCCTTGGAGTTTTGCTCCTTTGCTTCACATTCAGTCTCTGTTCCTTTCTAACTAGCCAAGAATTACTCTGCTCTCTCAGGTCTCCACAGGGAAACTGGTTCACTATGGGCTAAGAAAGTTGATCCAAAAAAAGGTGTACTGAGAAGCAGATGTTACCAACACATGGGGAGGGCTCTCAAAGGTGTATCTGTTGAACATCTCTCCAGCCAGATACATCTGCAGTGAATTAGTCCACCATTTTGTATGAACTTTTGAAAGCAACCTGCCCTGTTTTAAACCATCTGGAGTATTGACTCAGTGAACAGAGAGAACAAACTGAGGCCTGGTTTCCAGAGGAAAGCAGTGGGGTAAAAACATACTGTAACTAAAACAGGGCAGATGAAAGAAGAATCAAGTTGTTTCAACACAATTTTTCCCCTAAGCAGCCCCCCAGGAGTCTCCGAAGTTACTTTGAAGGCGCAAAGCTGTGCCATGAGGCCATCAGACTGGTGTTTTTTCCCCTTCTTGTGAAGTGCTAATTTCCTGCCAAGAGCTACTCCACCCAAGAGGAGGACTGTGTTGAAAAACTCCTGCCCAGCTGCACATAGCTCAGCCACCTTTTCAGACCTTGCAGAGCCAACCCTATTGAGTTCCACAAGTCTGATTACTAAAGCAAATTGAATGGCCTCTAAGTATTGCCTATTAGGCATGCGGTTTAGACTTCAGCACACTGAAAACAAACCACAAGAACCCCAGTAGAGAGTATGGAGAGAAGAGTTATTTTTGCACACATCTTACAGAAGCATTTTCTTTCTGTACATGATTGTGTGAGGTAAAACTAAGAGCTGACCAGTAGTGGCAAATGACAAATAACAACTCAAAAAAAATAAAAAGATAAAAAAATACTTTCAAAAAGGAAGAAATGTGAAAATAGGAAAACAAAATGGCTGGGTGTGAGGCCTTCCACAGCACAGCAACAGCCAAAAGTTTTCCTTCAGATTGCACAAGAATCATTTCATTGGTACCAAACTCACCAGTCCAACACAAACACAAACTTATTTGTTCCTAATTCTGTAGATATTGACTCCTGCTGCTGGCAGAAGACCTTCCAGGATTATATTGCTGGATTAGATCCCACTCTTCAAAGTTCAATGATGCACAAAGCTTACTTCTGGATTTGCAAGGTTAATTTTCTGAATTGTACTTAGATCACCGATGAAGCTCATTTCCTTAATAAAAAGAGAGAGATTTTTCCAATAATAATATAAGTCATAATTCAGGAAGTTGATCAATATTAATTGGGCATGACCTGGCATACTTACTGCAGTGGAAAAAAGGGAAACCCAACAAATTAAAAGGAACAACTGTACCCAGAACTATTAAAGACTATTAAGAACAAAGCCTGAAAGGTAGATGCTGGGAAGAGAGTGAGTTACTGAATTCCCATCTTCTGGCTATAAGAAGAAAGAAATGGCAGCTACAGAAATAGAACAAGCACACCAGACAGCATTCAGAATTGCAGGCTAGTAACATGATCACAGCTAGCCAGAGGGTGCTATTAAAATTAGCAACCTGACACTAAAAAGTTAGTTTTTAATTTAGTCTACAGTATTTTTAAAATCCTGTAGAAGTGAAAAAAACCTCCAAACCCCCAAAACTACCACTTTTCTGGATTGCATTTTCTTTACAGAATTCTGGTACTGCAAGATGCAGTACAGCCCCTTCCCCCATCAGCTGCAGTGCACAGTGGGATTCTGTGATGTGCTAAACCCTCCATACCTAGTGTACCTTGGGGATCCTCATCTCCTCATGCGTACAAGCAGCACTGTGTTGGATAAGGATTGCCTCCTTAAGAAGGAAAGGTGGAACCACAGTAGTGACTGTTTGAACAGAGCTGTTGCTCCTACCAGGTAAGAGAAAAACCTGTCTGAAGAATACCAAGCTCCATGTTCAGCCTTCAGAGGAGGAGAATCCAGGGTCACCTAACTGCAGGCTTCCAGTACCTGAGGGAGCTACAAGGGAGGTGGAAAGCAACCATTTACAAGGGCAAGGAATGACATGACAAGAGGGAAATGGCTTCAAACTGAGAGTAAGTTTAAATTGGATATACTGAAGAAATTCTTCCATGTGAGGGTGGGGAGGCCCTGGCACAAGTTCCCAGAGAAGCTGTGGGTGCTCCATCCCTGGAAGTGTCCAAGGCCAGGTTGACAGGGCTTGGAGCAACCTGGGCTAGTGGAAGGTGTCCCTGCCCATGGCAGGGGGGTGGAATGAGATGAGCTTGAGGGTCCCTTCCAACCCAAACCATTCTGTGAATGTATGTTTTCCTGCAATAAATTCCCCCAAGAATTGCTTCTTGTGATATTTGATTCATGGCCGTCAACAGTTTAGTTTCAGTTCCAGTGGAAACTGAACTATTAAAGTTTGGCTTCAAGTGGCAAAGGACCTTAAAACAATATTCTTTGTAAAAAATATTTCCCTCTGGAAAAATATATATGCACCAGAATCATGAGTGTTGACTTCAAGCCTACAGATGAAGGCCAACAGATATCATACTGTGAACATTTATCCACTAACATTAAGATGGGACATACTCACACTCTGTTGAAACATAATGAATGCTTGTAACCTAAGTCACCCCTGCCCTTCCCTTAGGAAGAAGGAAGCCACTTTATTGTGACGCACCTTGATTGCGTTTTCACTGAAAAGCTCCTGCACCACACCACTTAATTCTTTTGCTTATTTACATTCATATCACAGAAATACGATGGAAAACACTTATTAAATCCCAGGTAGGGGACACAATAACAAACTGGAACTGTGTCCCCTATTCACAAAAAGGATAGAATCCTTTTCACAAGTGAAACAATCCAGTGCTTTTCAGGAACACATTTTAGCTTAGCTTATTATCACTTGCTGCTTTGCCACTTGCCATTTTTCTAACTTTTAGGCTTTTCCCTTTTTTATCTCACACTGAATGGTTGTATCTGCACTTTGTTTTCTCAACACGGCCAGTGCATACAAAGAAATCACTCCAGCAGCTTCAAGAACCCCCCCAAATTCATTTTACTCTGGAAAGATCATCATTAGCATCTCTAATGAAAGATGTACTTTGATCAAGCAATTCATTTGGCTCCAAGAATTCTTGGATGCCTGCTGTAACTTTTTCAAAAGGCCAGATTCTCTGCAGAACACTGGACATTTGTTCCTGATTACCAGTGTCCAGAACATCACTTTCATCTCTGCCTGGAAACCTCTCCTGTTCATAAATAAGATTCCTCTATTTTCAGCATGCTAGAGAGTTCTCTAGCGAGATTAAAAGGCTGAGCAATGACCCTTCTAGAAGCCAGTACTCGCTTTGAACCAGTAGAAAATCTAAAGTCACTTCAGCACTTCTTGTTATCACATCATAGGCCAAAGGCAGTTTTCCTGCATTGCATCATTTTCAAAAAACACAGGAAGTCTTGTTTCAGATACTGTTTCTCCCCCTGTCTTAAGAAGTATTTAGAATCTGAAGTTTCAGCATACCATAAAAGTAAGGTTATGTTTGCTTCTAAGCCTACAGCAGCAACACCTGCAGAGAGCAGTGTCTGCCAGTGCCATCAGCACCTCAAAGAAGCAGAGCTTCCTTTAGACAAGAGGTGTTGCTGTAGGGACACGGAATGATGCAGTCTGTTCACCAAAAGACGTGAGAAGACAAAGAGTCCTAGAAAGGATATAACCTGTGGAAACCTGGGGACATAGGCTGTTAAATATCTGTGGTAGTTTAGTTTTCTTGGTTTTGGTCTGGGCCTTCCTTGGTAGCAAGGTCATAACTAAGGAAGTATTCCACAC
>JAWWMO010000175.1:3684317-3702143 GCA_035047845.1 Dendrocincla fuliginosa | reverse complement strand
AAGAGGAGATACAAGGACTCCCTGAAACAATCCCTCAGCCTTGGCCATATTGACCACCATCAATGGTCCACTCTGGCATCCAGTCAGGAGAAAAGGAGACACACTATCCATAATGCTGCTGCTTCCTTTGAGAACACACGCAGAATCAGTCTGAGGAAAAAAGGCAATGCAGGAAGAACCGTGCCTCGCCAGTAGTGCCAATGGAGACTTTCCGCTGTGCCTTTTGCAATCAGACTTGCCTATCTTGCATCGGCCTTTTTAGCCATCAGCGCACTTGCAGCAAGTGTGGGTAGAGCCCTTCCCAAATCTTTGCAAAGCTTAGCCATGATGACTTAGAGCAGCATTAAGTTCTATTTCAGCACATGGGGGCTGTACACTCAGTCTTACAGCAGCCTAGAAGATTTCTGTGGTGTTTTTTAAATTTTAGGGATCTCAGGTGATCACTCAGTGAACCTGTCATGGCAATGCAAGATGTATTCCTGTTCAAACTGGCTGAAGAGATTACATGTTGTCTTTCTGCTGACTACTCCTGCAGAAAGCTCAGAGGGATTGCCTGGGAAGGAACACAAATCCATGGCCACTATCCCATGTGAGGGAAAGCCAAGAGCTCACCAGCATTTAAATGCTATGAGGAGTTACCTGTGTACTGGAAAGCCTCACTAGGTAGAAGTCCAAGTAGCAGATCTAATGCTTTATTTACAACCAGCCACTCCTGCTCCTCACAGAGATTTCAAATGCTAACACAAGCAGTTTTCCCAGCAAGCAAAAAAAATGGAAATGTTTCTGACTGCATTTCACAAAACAAAACCCTTTGTTCCATCACAGCCCATTCCCAAAAAGCCATGACTTGCTCCTGGGAAGGACAAAGAGGCATCCTGCACCTGGATATCTCCAAGACCCCAGGGTGCTCCTGGGCCCAGAGGCACCTCACTCAGTCCTGACCACTGTTGAGAGACAAAGCTCACTGATGAGCTCAGTGATCCTCAGCCAGGCTCTGTTCTTTGCAGTGCTTTCTTAAAGGCTCAGGGACCAGGTCTCTACTGGGAATTTTTGAGGAAAAGTGCCTCATCTGGTAACAGGGCAATACCATGAGCCACAGCTGCCTTCTGCTTTATTGTCCCCACATCGTGCTCACTGTGGGGCTAAATACAAACTGGGGCAAGACTGGAAATTCAAAAATTCTTATACATTATTTATACATCAGCACTCTCTAGTTCAGAATACAAAATGGAACCTTGAATAATTCATTAATTCTTTCTTTGCTGAAAGGTTTTAAATACTATTTTCAATTAACCATCAAATATTAAAATATATTTAAAAATCCTTGAAAATAGCTGATAATTTTATGACCAAGCAAGCAGTGGAGTAGGCCTAAATACAATCCCCATTATTTGCAATATGCTACTCAGTTGAAAACAAATGGTCAGCAGCTACGCGTCTCCCAGTAGATGGGAGCACAACAAAAGATGAGCACGGTGGGTTACCCAGTGGGTGTCAGCACCTTTGCCAGGGATCGTCTGACACTGAAGGCTGGAGAATGAAACCATGGCTCTGCCCTCTGCCCGTTCTGCCCAGGGGACACCAATACCAGTGGGAGCTACAGGGACAGTTTCCTTAGGAGGGCACTAAACAGAGCTTAGGTTACACATGTACAGTCCTGCTTTTCATCAGTTTTTAAATGATCTGTTAAAAAGAGAACTAGCCAGTACTATTCTTACAGTGAAAAGAAAAAATGTTAAAGAAAAAGCAAGTAAGTATAATCAAAGTGTAGGAAAAAAATACAGGTCACTACTATGAAACTAAAACTCCGATGGAGCCAGACTTTAAAAGCTCAAATTTCCCCCTCCCCCCACTCCAAAAGCCATAGCCAGAAGTGTCTTCTGTGCCAGAATCTGAATCCACAGGAAACTAATCTTTGTATAAACCTGTGCCTTGGGACACTCTCTCAGCAATAGTCATTGCTTTTCTATTGTGCTGAAGAAACATTTTGGTGACAAAAGTACTTGCTGAGCCTCTGGTTGGAGAAGTTTACAAATCGTAGGTCTCAACTCTCCTGAGACTGAAAATTAATCAAAATAAGAAGCAGTAAATCATGGCTTTAATAATAATAAACAAATTGTTACTTTTTTAACCACTCCCTGCTTTCACTTTTTTGAAAGTCGTCTTTGCTTTCTGTGCCCATCCCAGTTCCTGGGTAGAGGGTCATACACATTTAACATTGCTAATAGTCAGACAAAACAACCTGAGACAAATCCAGAGGGAAACTCTTAGACCAGAATCCTCTGAAGATTTATATGTCTTATTTATGCAACTTCCCTATGTCAATAAATCTCAATTAGAGGCCAGGCTCCAAAGGGAAACCATAGTGAATTTTCCATGGCTGTTCATGTCCATGCTGCCTGATCACCACCTGTGTTGCTCTGTCTGCAGTCTGGGAGCAGATCTCCAGCAGCAATGTCATCTCCCAGGGACCCAAACTGCTTCCCTACCCCTCATGTCTCAGCTTTTTCTGCTCTTACAGTACATACCATGAAAAATGCTGCTGTCACCAGTGCTATGAATGGCCAGATCTCTGGAGAGCTGTGCAAAACAGCTACTGCTGTTAGTAAACATCCTAGAAAATATACACTTCAGGTAAAAAATGCCTTCCCTATTCCAATCTATCGCAAAAAAAAAAGAAATTTCTCTTTCTTGTTCATTTGCCTTTGTTCTCTGTGCCACATAAACAAGTGCTACAGGGGAAAAGCCACAATAAAGATCCCTCTTTAGAGAAGCAGAACAAATTCTGTTCTTACTGCAAAGATCTAAAAAAGAAAGAAACCTGCACACTGAACAACAAGCAAATTAAAATGGTAAACAAAACATACTAATGTTTCTTCTACATTTTCTATTTATTCTCAAAATGCTTCAGTTGTTGCACACTGAATTTTAAGTATTGTATTGTCATTAAAACATAAGGTTCATCATAATTTAAAGACAAATTTGATTTTTTGGGTAGGGAAGCAGCACTCAACATTTGAACATGTTATTTACATTTTACAGATAATTGAGTTTGTATGTCAAGATTTAAAGTAGCTGGGTCTTCAGGGCCGAGGATCTGAAGCATTACAATTGCTTTTTTACATGCAAGCACCATTCTCCAACTGCAACTCCACAGCCACTTAGCAACTCCGAACTCAACCCCTTTAAGGCATGACGTTTTCCCTAAGTTATCTGGCGCACCTCTTAATTCAGGGGCAAAGGACAAAGACAGCAACAAAGTATAAAATCATGGATTTAGGATCCATTCTCTAATTTGGAACTTTGTTGCTGCTGCAGCAGCTTTATTTTCTCGCACTCACGGCACTGTTTTTCTGCATGGCTGCCCATCCTTCGTGAGTCTCCAGAACACTGTGACACACAGGCATTCACTCATGACCCTGTTTGCTCAGCGCAGGGGGAGAAGCCTGACAGCAGCCTGGGGCCGGGCATGAGGTCCTGCAGCGCAGAGCTATGCAGGCAATGCCAGCCAGCTGTGCCATCACTGCTGTTCCTGAGAAACTACCACAACATCCAAATAACAAGTGAATTCCTCCCACACCAACATCGAGTCATACCTTGCCAAAAGTTTGCAAATTTTGAAAGGGTAATTATTTAGTCTTAAAGCAGTGGGTGTTCCACCCTATAATGAGATACCTTATCTAGTAATTAAATATCCACAGCCGTGTCACAGAACCCACAATGAGAATTACTGTGCTACAGGAATAATTCTTCCCCAAGTTTAAACAGAATGTAAATTAAACTGCGTGTTTTGCATAGGAAGAGAAGGAGGCTGGCATAGGGAAAGGAGAAGCATTTTCAAATTCATCTAGTTTAATAGAGTTTATTATTAGAAAGAGATCAATTTAAAAAGAAAATTTGATCGGCTAATTGCTGTCTGATTTGAAGGGATGATCATATATCACAAAATTTTAGTCAGATTCGTGTATTCAACTGAATGAACACCATTCACAAAATCCACTAATGGAATCAGAGGATGAACATCTGTTTCAAACACATTTATCACCAAGTTAGTTGCTTTTTTCTTCTAGTAGTTACGGAGTAGCTGCTATCCCATACACCCATATAAAGTCTTCTGAGGTTTCTAAGATGCTGCTTCTGTAATATTCAAACATTTCAAAGCTTTCAGTGCTTTTGTCTTCCCAGCAAACCTAAAAGCTTTGGAAAATCTCATTGTCTAATACAGAGAAGAAAATAGAACTCCCTATACACAGGAAAATAACAGAATTTTGAAGCACAGATGTGCTTCAAATCAATGCCAAGACAAAAGATATCTTCCCTCATTTCTTGTTTTTGCAAGACAAGTATCCAAAAACATCAGTTTCATGAGAATCGATACAGACTTTCTAGCTCACTAGGCATCTGAGAGCATCCCCAGAAGGCTTTCCAGGTAGGCAGTAACGCAGATACACACTCAGTTCAAAAGGTGGCCGCTGCATTCACTGAATATTTTAAGTTTTCTGCAAATAAAACCAAAAGGATCCTCTGTTCCACAAGGAAAACCAAAACTATTTTTCTTTCAAAAAATCATTCCCACTTCAAACTAACCACCACCCTGCTGTGGTTCTCGGGTAAAAAGAGAAGGCCCAGAATTACAAAGAGGCTCTTTAGCTTTGGATCACCTCATTCTGAGCCTCCAGGAATAGGCCTCACAATCCAAGGGCTGACTCTAACATTTACATTTCTTATAATCTAATTAGTAGAGCCAGCACACCAGCCATGATTCAGAACTACACCAAGCAACAGAAATCATGACGATGTGTCTGAAGTCCCAGACCTTTCTTCTGGGGTTTAGCCCTGAACTCCAGCCCTCATATCAGTGCTATTATCAATTGCTTTTCAACACTTGCAAGTCACTCCTGGGCTTCTGCACTGCAGTATTTGACAGCCAGTAAGTAAATCACAGTTTTTCTCTGGCAAAGATGGGAGTAAGGCGTGGACATCCAAATTCGCTTTACACAGTGATTTCGTGCAAAACACACAGTTGTACTCTGGGCATTCAGACTTTGATCTTCATTGGAGCATCCATGTGAGCATCTAGCAGCAAGCCATGAAAGGCAGCCTTACTCTTGTCTGCCCTTTTCCTGGCCCTGGAGCTCCCACTGTAGTTACCTCACACACAGAGCACGACAGCATGCTTTCCTCCAATGACCACAGGAACAAGAAAAACAGAAAAATGGTGCAGAAACTCATAGTTCTAATTAGATCTGACATGAAACCCCATTGGTCCATCCCCACTCTGTGCATTGAAGCCGCAGCTTTCCCAAGACCCTTTTCTTTCTTTTTTTCACTGTCACTTTGATTTCCCTCCAGACAGACTGATATCAGTTCAGTTTTATTCTGACTTAGAGGGTTTTTAGTTAATTCACTTCCAAACACTGCACTGAACATCACAACATCTTATAGACTCACTCAATGTGCTTTCCTGTTTTGTAGCTGTTTTCAACCTTTTTTTTTTTCTTCCAGAAGGACCCAGTTGTGGCAAATCCAATCAAGTTTCAGTGCTGCAATCAAGCATTATTGCTGCTCTGCTTCCAGTGTGTTCCCAGGTGCAAAGTCATTACTGCACCCTCTTCTTAACACTGTATTGCAAGATTTTCTTTTAATCATTAAAATTGGAGGGATTTTTTTGGTTCCTTTGATAATAACCATATCAATGAGAGAACACTGGGCACTCCTGCTCCTCCATTAAACATCACAGGAGTCTGGGGAATTTGCTTGCTCATTGTTTGGAAACAGAACAAAATTTCACCTTAATTTTTTACCATTTTCTGTTCAAGCCTCCTGAATTATTCAAAGTGCTGGTAGCAGGGGGACAGCTATGATAGTCACACCAGCTCCCCCTTTGCATATCTGCTGCCTGCTAAGAAACGCTTAAGCTAATTTGACCCATGTATACATGGTTTCAGATTAGCTCTTAATGCAAGGCTATTGTTTCACACTCTCACCTTCAAAGGCAGAGAGGCACAAGATCTCATGGATTTTCCCACTGTTATATTTTTCCCACTTTGTGACACTTGCAGGAAATTAAATGCCCTTGTTTTTAAGGGAGTGGTCAGGTAGAGCACAGCCCCAGCAGTCTGCCCACAGCCAGGTGAAGGCTGCAGGAAAATCCAAAATCATGAGGTCTGAATTTTGTGCAACTAAAGTCACCAGGCCCAGTAACAACCCTGGCTCCTTGTGCTTGTCCTGTAAACACTCAGGTAGGTTGGAATGACAGGCACTAGCTCCCAGCACCCTTCCACGCTTGGCCATGATGGTCAAATACTCATGACTTGGTAACAAACCTGACAGCCTCCTCCAGGCTGGAGCTATCAGTCATCCCTAGCACAAGCTCCACGCAGAGGAAACGAAGAGCCCTAAACCATCCAGGCCAGCTTTACTAATTATTTTCTCTTTTGCTTTTACAAAACTTAGTGAGAACTTATCTGAGCTCCATGAATTGTAATTCATCCATGTATGTTATTCCCCTCCTTCAAATTAAGGGTTGTGTATAAATGGAGGAAGAGTTCAAAAATTGCATCACTGCTGTTAGAGCATGAGCAGACTATTCTAGCAGGACTTTGTAAAAATATGTCTGTGGAGTGCCTAGAAAACTCCAAGGAGGAAACTATGCTAGGTTGTGTAGAAACACAGACAAAGCCTTGCTGCCACCTCGCAGACTTGTAGTCTGCTATTTTGTTCTTTTTATTCCCACATGTATACTCATTGCCATACCACTGCTGGCTGGGATGATATTTTTAGCTTCTCCTACTTCAGAGAGTAGAAATTAGTAAGAAAACAAATTGCTTTAACAGCTACTGCTATTAAATGTAGTAACTGTACTAGTAACTAGTTACAGTGACAACTAGTTGCTGATGAAATACAGACTTTCTGCCATTTCTGAAGCTAGAAGCAGTTGTAATGGTATAAGAAAGATCAAATAGAGCTATTCCCTTATTTCTAAGTGGAAGTTATTACATCAGAGGTTTATAACCAAGGTATCAACTGCTCATGGTCCCATTTCCCAAGAGTTTGTTAAATGTCTAAGAATGTATTTCATCATTAAACTTACAGCACAAAGCCATATCTCACAGCAAAATTAAATCTGGCTTAAATCAGTTTATTTCTCCATACTTTCCACTTTTGCAGGCGGAAACACTCACTTGGTGCTTCCCTTTTTAAGCAGTGCCATCAGCTGAAGCTTTCAGATGTCACATAGCATTTAGTCCATGGTGTTGATTTTCTTTCAAGCATTTTAAAGAGAAATAAAACCAGCTGCAATTCAAGCAGCGTGAAGGAAGGGTACAGCATGCAATCTGCATTGCCTGGAACAAACATGTGCCAGAGGAGCTCTGGGTGCTGTCAGGAAGCAAGTCTCAGACTCTTAGATCAGAATCTGCTCAACCTCCACAGAGCTGCTGGGGTGATCAGCCCTGCTGGCTGCTCACTTCAGTTTCTCAGGGTAAATGGAACAGGCAGAGAACAGAAGGAATGCCATTTTTGGCAGCAACCATGAATGATGGCACAACTAAGAGATAGTTCTTACCTAAACGCTTTTATACTGTTTTCAGGAGCACCTTCTCCTACCAACCCACCCATACCAACAGCTCTGTTGTGTTTGAGCTTAGTGTCTGCCACTTGCCTGCCAGAGCTTAAATGGGCTTTGCACCCATCTCTGGCAGCAAAAGGTACATCTCTCTGCACCCTCCCTGGTGCAGGTGTAAGCCAGTCACCTGCCAATTGGACACCTGTTTGCAGCAGGGAAGAGCCAGTCATGTCCACGAGGACAATGTCAGGAGGTGATATCCTCTCCAGAAAGGCACTGTGCCTCCTTTTTTGGAGCCTCCTGTTCCTCTGAAATGCCTGCTTCACCAGTGTGCAAAGTTTGTATGTTAAGGACTCACCATTTTTATCTATCTCTTCAAAAATCTTATTAAAAATGATGGCTGCACACCCAAACTATTTTTTTGGGGATGTTTGGTAAATGTTTGCATGACATTAACTTACTGGCTCAGGTTTTTGCCCCAAATATGCACAACGTTTTTCTAGGCAAACATTATATGAAACCTGCTGCTCTCTGGGAAATTCAGGAATGAACATTTGATTTCACTGCTGAGGTTGCTTCTACTTGCACAACGTCTACTTTTTCACTTAAACTTCCCTGAGCCAAGGATTTTGGTGCATGGGTAATGGAGGTGGGGAAAATCCAGTCTTACTGTGATAGAGACAACAACAACACAAGATGTTACAATTCTAGCCTACTAGATGTGACAGACTAGGGGAGAACTAAAGAAACTATTTTTTCCTTAAAAAAATAATAAAAAGGTGCATTCTGCTTCTGCAGCCTTTCAAGGCCAGAATCGCACTAGCAAGAAATGTCTTCTCCCATTTCAGTTTTGGAACAGGATCCTCTCTGTATGAGTTCATATAGACATCTGGAGTTGATCCAGAGTGTGTTTGGAAATAGGTGGGACCTTTTACACCACTTCTGGTGCATGTTGGACAGCTCATTGACTCCCAATGTACAATTGTAAAGATGAAGAACATCCAAACACTAACTCATAGTTTTATTGATTTATAAACAAGTTTTACTGCGCAAAAATGTTTATAGTGGATTTTACTTCTTTATCTGGGTTTTCCCATATCTTGACATAGTTAATTTTCTGCCTGAAAAACAGAGCAGCAATGACTGAATCAACAGATGCATTTTACTGATAAGGGATCAATTGACAAATTGTGAGGATTGTCGCTGCTCAGTGTCTTCTAACTAAACTAAAACTCTGTTTCTGTGAAGGAGTCCTGTCCCTGTTAACTCAAACTAGCCATGGTAGTACTTCATACCGTACATTTATGGAGTTAACTATCACCTCTTTAATTCTTATGCAGCGTTTGCAAAACAGAGAAGGAAAAGTTTGTGTTTGCTGATACATTTTTTCAGCATGGCTCAATAAATAGCAACTGTTCCAACTTACATTCAGCTGGTAAATGATAGCTGAAAAATATAATAAAACATATTTGCAATATGTGCAACTGCAGGCTGGGGAGTTGCCTGTTTCTTCCATGACAGACAAGTACTTGCATTAGACATTAATCTATACTCTCAGGTGCTGAGGTACTCAGAGCAGAATTATGCAAGTCCTGCTGCTGTTGCACATTGGAAGAACAACACAAAACCAGTAGTCTAGACGGAATTTGTAGAGAAGCACTACTTTCCAAGCTGACTTGCAGATCCTCCTCCTGCAGCTTTTGAAGCCCATTAAATATCCTGGTGAAGGCTGAAATGTCCTCAGAGTTTTTTTTCTTGAAGCATCTGCCAGAAGCCCTCGGGAAGCAGTTTCACCCCTGAAGACAGTCAGAACAGCCCAGATCAGCACAGCAGAAAAAGAAATAAAGCCACAAATCTGAGACATGGATGAACAATTTCACCAGCCTGATGCACTAGGGAAGGAACAACACAGAAGCATACTTTCCAAATTTCATAGTCTGCTCTTCTTTGTTGCCCGTTCTTGGGAGAAAGAGCAGTAAAGATAGAGTGTGTCTTCCAGGAGAAGAACTTGCACAAGTACATATTGGACTTTAAATTGAAATCTATGGAGTCCTCACACTAAGCCATGCCCAGAAGACTACCAAACATTCCTCATCTTCATGACTATTACATTAGGCATTTGTCAGCTTATCATTCACCTGCACACTCATACAAAGAGACTACTCATCATCTTTAAGGACTCCCCTGTACAGCCAGACATACAAAATATATTTTCTTCTTTTTTTTTTTCTAAAGTCTTTGCTAAAGTCATTGAAGCTGAAGAAGTCCCAGGACTTGCTTCAAAGTGAATTCACTGACCTGTTTAATCGCACTGGAGACAGAGGTGTTTTGATGCAGCAGGTCAGTAAAACACTGCATGCCTGAGCATCTGTTTGCACACAATTTCCCAAGTTAGATTACAGATATTTACTTAAAGGTTACATTGTTAAGGTCATTTAGGATTGCTTTTAGTTCTGATCCTCCACCAGCAGAAAATCTGAACATCTTCATTGATATCAGCTAGATGTATTACAGTCATTGCATTCTGCGACACAGGCAGAATTTTTACTTTGTTTTATATTGCTGACAACCCAGACAGCTACTGCTCCTTGTCCCTCATCTCTACACAAAGCTGGAACCTGCAGTGGTTTCACAACAGCCTATGCTGGGTATATACCTCTCTTTATTGTGAAGGAAAGGTGGCAGAGTAACAAGGTGTTGCCACCAAAAGTCATGCAGGACTTTGAAGTCTTTTACAGGCAAGTTAAAATTTAATACAGAATGAATGTGTGAATTCGGTATATTGGACTTCACTAACACCATACCTAATGGCACTCATTTTTCTGTCTCTTAAGTAATGACTCATATTTCAGCATGTATTATGGCCACACCATATGGCACTTAGCCATCATATAGCCCACTTCTCCTTCCTCAAACCATTTTCCTCCCCTTTAGTGGCAGAGACCCAGGCTGAATGTGTATACACCAGACTCATTTCCAGACTACCCAGATTTTCAAACAGAAATCTACATAGGCAAAACCCAGCAACTTCTTTCCACAACTTCTTGGCACAGACAAAGACTGGAAAAGCAGAGAGGAAGGAGCAAACAATGTAAGATTTATTTTTTTATGTCTGCAAATGTCCACCCCTCAAACTGTACTTGCCAGATTTGATAATGATGTGCTTCATCTAACCTACACGGTAATTATCAGTACAAGGAGTGCTGCAACTGGCAGCCATGAGCCTATTACAGTCTCTTGTTTGTGCTCTTTAGAGATCTGTAATCTCCTTCAGTTTTTAGGAGGCAAACCATTCAGTGGGCCAGAGCCAGAGAGACCCTGTCTCATGCCTCAGCAGAGTCAGTGTCCGTGTTCTGTGCCAGTGGCCACTTTTAAGTGTCTCTACCAAACCAGCGGTGGTGACCTGCAGAAGAGTTCTCTCTCTCTCATGGAAACACAGGAAGTCTCCAGCAGCCCCATGGCTAAGGCAGTCTGAGCAGCCTTCAGACACATCCAAACCAGGACAGCATAGGAAAGAAGTAAATGTGATGTCAATAAACATCTACAGCCCAACAGCTCCGTTCATGTCAGGGAGCAGAGCACAGGTGCACATTGTGTAATTTAATGCACAAATCCATCAGACCTTACAACTCATTGTCAAGCCCCAGCTCTGTCTGTGGCACTGCCCCGGCATGAAGCTCTCTTTTCCCAAGCAAGTTGTGTTGTTTCAACTAGTAAAAATGTTCTCCAATGTTTGACAAATTACTTTTGGCACATGTGTCAGCAAACTTGAGGCCAAGAACTAATTGCATGGGGAAGTCATAAGCACATTTCACAAAAACTCCTGTTATTGGTGCATTATAGTAATTTTGAATCACAGTTGCTTAAACTGTCTCACAAAGGACAGCAAAAAGCTTTTAGAAGTGAAAAATTTCTCACATAGCTATCAGATATAAAGGGAAATGATAAAAACTAATGGCAATGCTGGAGGAAATAGTGATAATATAATGTTGAATAAGCTGTTTTTCACTCTCTTCTTAGGACACAGAAAGACAGAGCCTAAGTAAAGATATCACCAAGACATCCAGGCCATGAAGTTTCTTTCAAGCACTCAGTGAAAACTCATTGGAAAATGCCTTGACTGACTTTATCAGTGCTGCTTTTAATTTCATATTTCTGCACAGACATCTTGTGCATTGCACATGTGCAGAACCCTTCTTGTTGTACAGTGAAGTGCACACTAATGAACATGTCTCCTAGCAACATTAGCCCCATTTTATGCTTCCCAGGGCAAGGAACATTGATTGTTCTTTTTCTTCCTCATGATCATTTGCATTACTGGGATGAAGGTAAGGAACAGAGCAGTAATGCACCCAAAAATTAAAAACATTATGAGAACCGAGAAATCCACACAGTCCTTTTAAAAGGTAATTTCAGACTAAATCTTTCCTTTTGGTCAGTGTTCACACTTCATTTCTTTCCTGCAGCATCCCTCCCTTGTAGGAATACAATATGAATACAACAAAAGCACACTGCATGTGCTGCCACCCTTGGCCAGGGCTGCTGGCACTGAGTGCTGGGCTGCAGCTGGCTCCATGCTGGCATGAACACATCCTCCAGCAGAAACAGCAATGCTCCTGGGCTGGCTGAAAGCCAGGGCAAGAGATAGGCCTGAGATTCAAAAATGAGAAGAAAGGGTTCTGGCTTCTAGGTTGGCTTTGTGCACCCTCCTTCAGAGGGATCCCCTCCAGAAGGGACCAAGGCAAGCAAAAGGCTTTTAAGCAGGTGATACATTACAAGTGGGATGCCAGAGTGTAAGAACTGAAGTGTCTTGAGCTAAGGGACACCACTAGTGGCAATAGAAGTCATATGTCTGAAAGCTAGATGCTGTTACATGGCACCTAACTCCCACAACTGAGGAGGGGTTGGATGGGGAGCATCACAACTTGCCCTGGAACATTTGTCAGGGAAGTTTCCTTCCTTTTCTAACTTTCTGCAACTTTTTTCCTGCAATGAAAGAACTGCTAATAGGCCAGCACCAGAGCTGAAACTAGTAACAGGTCAGTCACACACATTGTCTTCAACTGTATGCAAAGAAAGTAAGTGAGATTAGAGAAAAAGAAAATCTACACCTGTACAACTCTAGGCTTTTGGGGATAGTTGCTGTCTGCCTGTTCCTAACCTTAGCATCTCTACAAGAAGTCAGCAATCACTTATGTGCTGCAAAATGATGAAACACCGCTTACTGCAGGCAGGTTGAAGGGATTTAGCATTTGAATTTTAGAAATATGAAAGTGATGCCCATAAAGATATTGCTGCCCTTCTTGTGAGCAACAGCAGAAAACCAGATTTTCTCAGTTCCACTTTAAAGAAAGGAAAAAAAACCCTGTAGTTGGTTTCAAAGTCTTTTATACCAAAATGTTATCACACACATGACACGCTCATGGGCACCAAGGTCAGGAGCTGTCAGCATCGGATAAGATCCTCTCTAACTCATATCTCCTTTTTTAAGACAAAAGAGAGTCTCCTTGCCTCCAAGAAACAACACTGGTGAGAGATCCCACTGCTGCTGTGATCCCTCCTGACTTAAGCTATAGTTAATCTGTGATGGGGATCATCTGAAAGTGCCTATGTATCTGGATTACCTAAGAATTACAACTGCCTCATTTTTCTAGATAGTTTTCTCACCTTTGTGGTTTCAGAGAAATGAGTGCAGAGGAAGACTGGAGTAACCAGCCAAGGAGGCACCAAAACTCAGCCTTGTACAAAAATACCACAGCCAAGGTCATGCTGCAGCAACTGAGGTCCCCACTAGCACAAGAAACAGTCTGATGTGAAGCCCAGCAAAGCGTAGACATGATAAAAATGTAAGTGGAAAGATCTGATAATGCTCCCTGCCACAAATTTTTATTCCTCATAATACAAACTCTCTTCCACCTGTGATTATGTTGGCCTGTGATGCTGGAAAGAGTTATATTGTTCTTCTAATGACAGCTCTTACAAAGATTTTAAAATGCCCTAAATTAAAACTCTGGTTTTTACATTATACAAACAGATCTTGATATCAAAGCGGAGAGGGATATTACAACTTTCTACTTACTCGTTTCTAGCAGATAAAGTTATGAACAGGTTAAAAATCTTATTTTAAAATTTTAAAGAGAAGTAAACACCTCTTTGATGGTTACATTAGATGCCAATCCTTACATAAGATGAAATTTAACTGCCAGGATCCAATAGCTTTTAGGTACCTAATTTTTAAACTCTATGCTCCACAAGACATCTGTGAATTACTATTGGAAACTAACAGAAGGCCCTCAGGGCACAGCTGATCTCTCCTCCTGAAGCTCTCATGAAAGCCATCAGCAAAGGACACCCTTTCCACAGCTCATCCCTGAATCTGGCCAGCCCAGGCATGCTTTTGGGTGCCCCTGAGCCTCACACTGAGGTTCTGGCAGGTAAAGAGAGCTGCTTCTCCTTTAGGTGTTTGCTTCCTCAGTATCTCATGGCAACCCCACCTCAACACTGGATGCAAGGCTATGCAAAAATAAAACTTCTTTGTAACAACCAAATAAATGCAAGATAATTACAGTCAGTTTTAAAACAAACAAATGAACAAAGACATAAGCTCTGGGTCTGAATCTACCTGGACTCCCCCTTTCTAAAGAAGAAGAGGCTCAGACAGGTGTAACTCAAAGAAATCACCAGCCTGTGGTGCCTGATGGGCAACACAGAAGTCATAGAATAGCAGGTTTTTACCATGAACTGAGAAAATATTTGATACCAATACATGGTCTGCTAAAAGGAAGGCTAAATCTTCCTGTTCATCATGGACCAGTTGTGGATTGGGTCTAGGCTGAAATGAGATGTGACAGCAAGCAGCCACTTCCACATGATAAACTCTGCAGGAGGGAGGAAGATGAACAAAGGACTCTGAACTTGAGAGGGGTTGAGAGGTACCATGGAGAAGATTTTCATCAATACACACTTGTATGCACACAACGAAAATAGGAGAACAGTAGTCCCTGCTTGCTTTTGTGACCAACAGAGAGATGGTTTAACAGCCAAGCCTGAAGAGTGCCACCAGATACCAACTGAAATCCCTGGTGTTTACAGAAAGAGGTTGTTTCAGACAGGGAGCTCCCATTCTTCTTTGAAAATTTGTTTTTATGTCAGAAATCAAGCTATTTCAGCATCAAGAGTAGAATGAAGGTGGCAAAATGAAAAATTCCCCCGTCAGTGTGTGTTTCAGCTTTCCTGCCAGGCTCTAGCCCCTCTCTGGGGCAGGTTGCCAGCACCCCTTGCTGCACCCAAGCGTGACTGAACCAAAGGCAGGTAAAAATACTCTGCCATACCCTCTCAGTGTGGGAAGTAGTAATATTGCTACGTTTATTTCATAGCCTTCATCCTATAAACCTTCAACACATCCAGAGATTCCAGCTGCATAGAAGAATGATCTCTGCCACTCAAAAGCCTTTTTGGCTGAAATGCAGCTACATTTTCATATACAAATGGGTGAAGACTGCTGCAGCAGCAAGCAGGATATTTTGCTCTAAGTCAGAGCTTTGCCAACATGGGAAGGGCTACTTCAGTGAGATTTCCTATCACAGGATTTCCAGAATTGTTTGTATCTGTCGAAACTACTGCCAAACCACTCTTCAAACTGAGCAGTTTGCTAGTATTCAACAGAACAAGATTAATTCAGCAGTTTTATTTGCATATTTGTCCCAATATTAATCTGAAAAAACCTCTTTTGAATAGGGAGGGGGAGGGTTTATGCAGTCTGCTCATCACTCGGGCTGAGCCAACCCAGAAGGACCCATCATTCAGTTTATCCTTTCTGAAGCTGCAAATAACTGGGTGTTTTGCTGCCATGTTCTTATGGGCACAATTAGTTAATCCACACTTTTCTAACAAAGCAGGATGGGTTTGTTTTCTTCCCTAGATCCTATTTGCTTTAAGTTGTCTCTATTACATATAATGTATCTGTCAACGGGCTTTCTTTAAAAGTAAAAAAACCAAAACATCACCCATAGGAAACATTTGGGCAATTAAAAAAAAAAAATTAAAAAATCCACCTACTGATTTCATTAAGATTTTGATGATGCCTGGGTGATTTATGCCTGAAAATAACTGTGGGCTTTGGTAACAGCCTTTCCCCAGCCACATGTGCTCACATCCCCATCTGATCTTTACTCTGATGGGCAATTTCTTCTCTTCCTTTCTCAGTAGCCAATTCCAGCCCCCTCAAGCCTCTCAGCACATCACTACCTGATGTCACTCAAGTCCAGGCCATTTTATGCCATTATTCTATTTGTGAGCAGGCACTGGCAGCAGCTTCTTCTGCCCCTTCACCATCGTGTTTCCTCTCAGACAGCATTCTTGATGAGCACAGCACCACACCTGCACCTCCTGCGTGCTGCCGGATTGTACTACACTTTCCTTTGCACCTTCCATGTGCCTGCAGTCTCTCTCACCAGGCTGACTGATAGCACATCGACTTTTAGAATGTGATGTAATTCTACATGCCACATCATATGTGAATTCAAGTCTTAGATACTGAATATCATTAATACACAGAATTTTTTATCTGGTAAATATTTACTGGGAAAGAATACAGGTGAGAAACTGAAGTGCAGACCTTCTCTAAAGCATCCTTCCAGTGGCAGCATATTGCTCCCCTGTCTCCTCTTCATCACAGCACAGCTACACTCTGCAAGTTAACTGAAAATAAGGCAGAAGATTACACTTTCACTTTATGGTTATGATTTCTAGAACACTTTTCCAGTAAATACACTCAACATCACCTCTCTCTGCTCTTAAGTACAAAACTTAATTAAATTCTAACAACTTACACAGCCTTATGAAATCGGACTGGGCATAAGGCCTACTTTCAAATAAAGGCACTTGAACTTAGGTGTTCACATACACCCTGTGCATTTACAGTTCCACTGTAATCCCCCTGTCAATGCAATCTGAAGCCCAGAGACATCTCAATAAGACAAGCTAGTAAGAGTGGCCTCCAGTCGCACCTGTGCAGCAATTAGGAATATTTCAGGTGTCCAAGGACAATCCCTGGGCCTCCAGCTGGAGGTCAAAAAAGACACAGATCATCCCTGAACCCTCCCACACCTGCCAACTGTGTGTAGGTATTGCAGATGCCATAGGACATCCCAGACAACATCAGACAGCTGTGCTGACACAACCAAATCCCCTCTTTCAGGGGATTGTTTTAGGATGAGCCCATCTGCTTTATGGGTCTGTTTTCTCTAATGGGAGCTAAGACACTTGACTCCCAAGCAGACACTTACTGTGACATCTGTGCTGTTCCCGGGGCGAGTCCCTTGAGTGAGCATGGAGAGAGGCCCTGATGCATCCCTGAGAAGCAGAACACTATGAACAAAACCCAGAACTTCTCTGTACAGACAGACTCCCAGATGAACTGCCTGAAAACCAGAATAATGCTTTTTTTTCAAAGTACAAAAGGTGTTTTTCACAGTCTCCTTCTCTGAACAGGTTGAAACAGATGACAATATCCCCCTTGGCTACTGCTCTCAAAAATGAGATCACCCTTGGAGACATGGCATTGCCTTAATCAGAACAAGTTCTGATTAAAGGGTGAAAGTGTGAGCCACAGAACAAAACAGGTTTTCTAGCACACAGCCACAGGCAGCTACAACTATTTGAGGCTCCATTTACAGCAGAATGGAGAGGGCAACTTTTGTAAGCTGTTAGTATATCCAGTAGTGATATTAAAGCTGATTAATGCTCCCAGTCAGTAGAAAAAGAGGCATTTTTGCAAGGTTGCCACATCCAGGAGTCACATACATCTCGCACAATATCTGGGGCCCAGCACAACAAAAGTCTTTGCAGAACCTCATACTAAGGGCAGAGTATCTCCTATGAAAGTGTTTTGTACACTGCAAGCTGGATAATGAGACAACCACATACTTGTAAATTAATTTTTAATAGGTGTAGTTCATTAGCAAAATGCTGCACAGCTAAATTCTCCTTTCCAAACACAGATCAGCTCCTGAAATTCTTTTTACATGCAATTTCTTTCTCTACCTTATTGTGGTGGTTTGACCCTGGAAAAGTGCCTGGTGTCCAGCAAAACTCTTTCGAGGCCTTTTCTTCCTCCCCTTTCACCTTCCATAGGGAAGGGAAAAAAAACCAGCCAGGAATTTATGGCTAGAGATAACAACCGAAAGAGGAGCTTTGATTAATACCACGGGCAAAGAAGAACTTAGAATAATGCTTAAATTTATTACTAACAAACTACA
>JAWWMO010000175.1:3662108-3684217 GCA_035047845.1 Dendrocincla fuliginosa | reverse complement strand
GTGTTTGGTAGGCCCAGCGGAGGCCCGAAGCCTCCGATCTCCCAATAAAGGTATTGTCTATCTTTCTCCATTAATGTATTGTCTGAGTGCCTATCTTCCAGGATTTTAGGCCACCTCTGTGTGAGAACAGATTTAGGAATAGGAGTTGTTGTGCAGTTGAAATCACACCCATGGATTAGCAACACAAACATCAAGGTCAGAGCAGGAGGAGAAGGAGGAGGAGGGACCCCATGGGAGCAGTGGAAGGACTCAGAGCTATGATCCCCTGTAGCCCATGGTGAGGACCATGGTGAAACGGATTGTCTCCCTGAAGCCCATGGACAGACCCGTGGGACAGCAGATTTGGAAGAACTGCTGCCCAAAAGGTCTTGGACTTCTATGTTTGCAAGCGGCTGAAAGCAACAACTGAGTGCAAACCTTCCATTCCCTGTCCCCCACACCATTGCAGGGAGAAGGGAGAGCCTGGAAGGAGGGAGAAGTGGTGGAAAAATGTTTGCAAGACTGTTTTATTTCTTACTTTTAGTTCTTATCTTGTTATTAATAAATTTAAGCATTATTCTGAGTCTGTTCTGCCCACTGAAGTTAATCAGACTTTCTCCTAGGCCTTATCTCTACTCGTGAATTCTTAGCTGGTTGGTTTTTATTCCTCTCCCTCTGGAAATGTGAAGCACAGGGGACTGAAGCTGTTTGGGTGGACACTGGGCATTCAGCCAGGATCAAACAGCCACATCAAGAGACTAAGAGAGGCATTCCACAAAATTAGTGCTCCATTTCCTGCGCAATATGCTGAAGTCTAACATTTCTTCCTTGGATTTATAGCACTTAGAGGGGGAGGAGCTGGAAGCCGTCATGCAGCAGGAAAATTCTGATGGAGTTGTCATCACAGAAACGTGGTGGGATTACTGGCATGACTGGAGTACTGCTGTGGATGGCTATGGGCTCTTCAGAAAGGGCAGGAGAAGCAGGAGAGGTGCAGGGATGGCTCTGTATGTTGGGGAGTCTTTTGACTCTCCAGAGCTTGAGGTCAGTGACAGCAAGGTTGAGTGCCCATGGGTTAGAATCAGGGGGAGGCAACGATGCTGACATCTTGGTGGGAGTCTTCTAGACCACCCAGCCAGGGTGAGAGGTGGATGAATTATTCAGCAAGCAGCTGGCAGATGTTTCAAGATCACCAGCCCTTGCTCCTGTGGGAACCTTTCACCTGCCAGATGTGTGCTGGGAACTCAGTCCAGCGGAGAAGAGGTCTGGGAGGTTCCTGACTGTGTGCAAGAGGTCCTCTTGCCGCAGCTGGTGAGCAGCCTGACTGGGGTCGTGCAATGCTGGACCTGCTGTTTACAAACAGAGAAGGGCTGGGGGGAGATATGGTGGTTGGAGACCACTGGGGTACAGTGACCATGAAAGGATGGAATTTTCAATACTTGGTGAAACAAGGAGGGGCATCAACAAAACCTCTCTCCTAGAGTAGAGAGGGCAGAGTACCTTGGGAAACAGCCCTTCAAAACAAAGGGGTCCAGGAAGGATAGACAAACTTCCAGAAAGAGATATTGAAGGCACAGGAGCAGCCTGTCCCTGTGTGTCAAAAGCTGAGCCAGTGAGGAAGAGAACAGGCCTGGCTGGGCAGGGAGGTTTTGCGGGAACTCAGAGGATAAAAGTGAGGTTATCACCTTCAGAAAAAGGGAGAGGCAATTCAGGAAGTGTTTAAGAATGTCATTGGGTCATGCAGAAAGAAAACTAGAGAGGTAAAAGCACAGTTTGAACTTAATCTGGCCACTTCTATAAAAGATATTAAAAAGTGGGTTTATAAATACACTAATGGCAAAAAGAGGGACAAGAAAAACCTCCATTCTTTATTGGACATGGGAGGGAATATAGTTACCAAAGATGAGGAAAAGGCTGAGGTACTTAACACCTTCTGTGCCTCAGTTTTCAAAAATAGGACAGGCTATACTCAGGGCAGCTGGCCCCCTGAGCTGGGAGACACGGATGGGGAGCTCAATATCCTCCTGTAATCCAGGAGGAAGCAGTGAGTGACCTGCTGAGCCACTTGGATCGTCACAAGTCTATGGGACCAGATGGGATACATCCTAGGGTGGAGGTAGCTGATGGAAGAGCTCACAAAGCCACTCTCCATCATTTACCATCAGTGCTGGCTCACCAGGGAGGTCCCAGATGACTGGAACTTGGCCAGTGTGACATCCATCCACAAGTAGGACCCGAGAGAGGATCCAGGGAACTCCAGTCCTGTCAGCCTGACCTCAGTGCCCGGCAAGACTATAGAGCAGATCATCTGGAGAGAGACCACATGGCACATCCAGGACAGCCTGGGGATCAGACCCAGCCAGCACAGATTTAGGAGGGGCAGGTTCTGCCTGGCCACCCTGGAGTCCTTTTATGACCAGGTTTTGTGATGACATCAGCAGCTCTTTGAGGATTCTGGGATGAATCCTATCAGGCCCCATAGATTTGTAGGGATCCAGCTGGAGCAGCAGATCCTACACAAGCTCAGGGTCAACTGGAAGTTGATCATTCTCATAGTCCCGGTCCTCCAGCTCAGGCACTGAGACTCCCTTGGTTCATCATCCCTGTTGAAGACAAAGGCAAAGAAAGTGTTAAACCCCTCTGCCTTATCTCTGTCCCTGTTAGTATCCTAAAATATAGGACACACAACATAAAATTCAAAGTTGGAAAATGAGAAGTTGGACAGAATGGCTTTCTAACTATGTCAAGAAAACAAACAAACAAACAAACAAACAAACAAACAAAAAACCAAACTGCTGTAAAGAAAAAATCTCTTGCCACACTCATCACACAACAGTCACTTTTGCTTCCCAGCCTGTCACCATAACAGCTCACCTTTGTCATGGTGCACATCACAGACTTGCTGCTGGCTGGGTGAGAAGCCTAAGTGAAAAAACTTGAACTACCTTGGGAAAGTGGTATGGGGATTTTTTCCTTAGCTGTATCTGTTCAGCCACCTTCAGCCCCTTACATCAAAACACTATAGCCACAAAATCTTTTTAATAATTACATTTATATTTCATTGAATTTTATATTCCACTCTGACTATGCAACTACCTACTTCAGTCGATAACAAGTATTCTATTTGCGACATTTTGCCCGACTCTTCCACATTGCCTTCCTTATTTCCCTGAAAGATATATTAGTAGCTTGCTCTGAAATTTGGGGTGACATATGTGTGGTCCAGCTGTGCTCTCCGTGTGCAGACAGGTGCATCTATCAGGCCTGGACGATGGCATAAGTCTTGCAGATAAATTCCTGCTGCAGAGATGCCATACCACTTCAGTAACTATACTCTTTTAATTCAGGCTAAGGAGGAACAAGCACGTAAGTATCCAGTTGAGTGCAGTCCCTTTGAAGGTTCTGTGTCTGGAGATTGGGGTCTGCTTCTGCATCTACATCCCCTTTGAGGGACTGAGAAGGCAATCTCTTGTGTCATGGTACTCAGGCAGTTCTTTTCTTGGGGTTCTGGCACACAGTGTCTTTGACGTGAGTACTGTAATTGTTGCCATTTGAATGCCATATGAGCTCTTGTTCCCTGTACCATTGGTGTCTCCTGAAATGCCCAAGCTGAGCCATTTCAAAGCTCTTTGAAGGAGTGCTCAGTCCTGTGCAGGCAGGAGGACAAGATCAAACTTAGTTCTCATTTCACAGGAAATTCCCGGGAAGCCTATTTCAAACTCATCCTTTTGATTAGTCACAGCAGAAGGAGCATTTAAGAGTAACACACGGTAGCCCTTTAGGACTGGCTCTTTTTTATTTTAGCTACATAGATTTTAGCACTTTTAATTTTTGATCTAATCAAACAAGCTCAGAGCTGTGTTTTCTAATACTTTCCCAAATGCAGACTAAAGCTGCCTATATCCCTGTGTACACACACAGTATAACCATCCTCAGAATAGATTGAGAAGGCTTCATTTAAGCAGAAAATATGCTATAATATAAAACAGTAAATTAAATAGACCCTCCCCAGAGAAACAGAAGGCACTGATCAGCTCTGAAGACTCTATTTAGTCCCTGTCAAAGATAATGAGAGAGCAGCAAAGGGTCAGCACAAAGGTCAGCAGACATCTGAAGTTTTTCCTCCCACCTCCCCGTGAAGATGCACATTCCCTTGGTTTTCCTTGGGAAGATCCGTGTGCTGGTGAAATTAATTGGTAGTGCTGGAGTTTGTTTTCCCTCCTGACACACTAACAGATACTAAGGGACTCTGTGCTCAGGCGTGCTGAGGATGAAAATCAGCACTTAGCACCTTTAATCTGCAGTGTCTTTCAAACTTTGCCTGACATTAACACCATCTTATTTTTTTAGAACTTAAACAAATGTAAAAAATGAAATATGTCCTTCCCTGCTCATCTTTATATACAATTGGTATGATTAAGTGGGTTTGCTTATACAATATATAGACAGGCAACAATGGTAGATTGATAGAAATTAGTCAGAGCTGACAAATCAGAAACCAAAATTATCCTACTTCCTCTCTCACAGGTTCATCTGGGCTCAAAGTTCAAGCTCTGCTTGGTGCAGGCCCTGAGTTTATAGCTTTGTGCTCCTCAGGGAACCTCCTGTGTCCTATGGACTTCCCAGTAACAACTTTGAGGCTGTCTTATTTACATGCTCCAACAGACACAAATTGCTTAACCTCAGGACTACCCCAGGATCACCTTTATCAGCTCAACCCTAGGGACAAAGCTTTGTATCTGAGAAAATCATGACAGCAATGGAGAACACTGATCTCACCAGTCCAAGGCTGATGGGGATCTATGGATGCTGCACTCCAGGGGAAACCTGCTCAGCTCTGCCATTCCCTGGAATCCAGGAGCTGTTATTGTATTTGGCTTCCTACCTGCCAGGCAGGCTTAAACCACTTCTTTGGTAGCAGCACTAATTTCAGCACCTGTCCTCAACTGGTCAAATGCTTCAAGGATTATTGGGGAAAGGAGTGATAGGAAGAGGACCTAGCTCACAGGACTGTCTCGTTCTGATCTTTTTCCTCATGAAAAATTTATTAGGGGAAGAAACTTACCATTTCCTTCAAGAAAGGAAGAAAAAGAGAGCACAAGAGGTAAAAAACTGAGCAAAAAATGCCAATGATGAACTCATCTCCATTTCTTGTGATGCCAGACAGCTCAACAAGAGAAGTTCAGGCAGTTTTGCTTTCTTATTCCCAAAGTTAAACCTATTCATTGTTCTTACTGGTCAGTTAAACACTAAAACGACTCTTGGCCTAAAATGGGTGCTCTGGCAGAGGTGGGAATGACTGGGGGGCAGGGTTCCCCCTATGTTTCAATCTTCCTTTAGGAATTGTCACCCAAGATTTCTTCATTCTTTTAGAGCGAAGAGGGTTTGCTCTTGTTTTCCCAAAGTTCTTTAACCTTTGATATGCAGCCCTCTAAATCTCACTACCCAAACAGAGCTTGTTATTTCATTTCCTGATTACAGTTATCTCATGCTTCCAATGCAACACCACTTAAGTGTCCCTGATACTGATGCCCATAGGACTGGTATACCACAGAGAATCCTGGCTAACTGGAATCTATGTGATGGAAATTCACTCACTAGACATCAGGTTTTATTTTCTTTTACAATAACAGGAGTTCATAGTATGAGGTAGCACAAAGTTTGGGGCAACAATGACGAGGCATCTTACAATTATCAGGAGGATGACGAAAACGACTGGAGCAGATATTAAAGATCAGTTTAAATGGGGAGAAAATGACATAAGGAAATCAAATACTGTTTAAATAATGCTTACTTGGCTTAATGGCTCAAAGAAGAGCAGTATCCAAGTGCCTGTCTCTATTCTCAAACTCCTGTACACACAGACATAAACCATGAATATAGCCTGTCATGTATAAACCAAGGCTTCACAAATGATTCCTAGTTGTGCTGGTTTTCAGGTAATATAGAGAGAAAAAAAAAGAATTCAATTTGTGCAGATGGTAAATACACAGTTTAAATCAAAATATGGTCTTTTATTATCCAAGGTTTAAATTGAGGCATTAAATGTACAGATTTAACAAGCTTTCCCACAATTTTATTGCCATGCTACTTCCACTGAGGAAGAGCAGGGTTAGCAAGGGGGAAGGAGGCTGGAGTTTGAAAGCTAATACAAACCATAATCTTTTTCTCCTGCAGAAGATAAAATTCCTGCTGTAGGCCATTTAGAAGCCAAACTACTGACTCTATCATTCGTATCTGAAAGGACACAATTCCTACAAACGCAAATGTCTTTTCACATTGACTAGACAACATGAAGCTACACAACATAAGGATTTTTTTTTTTTTTTTTTTTTTGCTGGTGTAATGTCTTTTCCTAGCTAATCCTATGAGACTATTGCCATAGAAGTCATACATACAAAATTCAGCAACCACAAACCAAAGACCTTAGGTACATGAAAGAAGGATGCTTCTGTCACATCATGCAGCAGAAGCTAAAATCACTCATTAAATTTTGAGGGATATCTCATTTGGCACAGCTCTCTGATAATATTTTTTCAAGACTGTGTTTAGGGAGTCAGTTGCATCCATTTTCTTGGTTACAGGTCATGAGTAGTCTAAAACCCATCACCCCATATGTAGGGTGGAATGGAGGAGGAAAACATTTTGGCCACACTGGTATTTATTGATGGCTGGCTGTAATTCTACATCACTAGCATTGAATAGGAGCAGTGCCATTCCATTGAGACACTTTAGATTGGGACATTAATCATGGGACGTTGAGAGTTTGGTGCCTGCAGGAAACGGCTGATAGGAGGTGGGGCAGACTCAGCAGGGAACCTAACCCTAAACAGCCCCCCTACCCCATCTATTGCACTGATGAGTTAAATGCATGAAATTGGGATAAATGTGACTCCACATTTCAGAGACAGCATCTAGGTCATGAGGCATTAAACCAAGTCAAAAGAGACAGAACTTCGCTGAGCAACCAGAGCTGCTCATCCTGGCAGAGTCACTAATATTTCCTGTCTGTTTTTTCTTAAATGATTCAGCTAGTTTACAGAGCTAGAAAGAGATCACAGTTCTTCCTCCAAGCTCAGCAGACACTGAGCCGAGTTTGCTCATACTGAAACTTTAGAAGAGATTCAGCCATCACAAACAACAACAGCAGGAAAGGCATCCCTCAAATAGCAAAGTGTCATTTTTTTCATGCTACTACCAGGTGATCCAATTAAAATAGCTGTCTACAATGATAGATGAAGACTTAAATGTCTCTGTGGTTCCACAGTCAAGCTCGGGATATGCCAGAGAAATTTGAGAAAGGTTTATGAAATGAATTTAAACAGCAAGGTGACTTGCAATGTTACTGCTTGAAAGCTGATTAATTCACTCTGGAGGTGTCAGCCAGTACTTGTGCAACAGGAGACAGAGAAGTGAGAAACTTACAGGCTTTAGAAATGTTTATCTAGCGGGGATCAATTTAGTACAACCAAAGCTCTTTATGGTTTTCAAGATTTTATAGTAAATGTGTGGCTTTGGAATTAAAATTTCCTGAGAGTAATAAACATGTATAATGCTCTAGAGCACAGCTTGCAACTTAATAAAGGCTCTTTTTTTATAAAAAATTTGTTCCAGTCTTCTTAACAAATTCAGAATGACGCCTTGAAAAATAATTATTCATACAAAAATTCTGTGTGCAGGAAGCCTCATCTGAATAATGAAAGGAGAAGCACACTTACTTTCTATGAAGAGTTAAAAAAACCCCAGACTGTTTAAAATAGAGGTGCTTAGTGCTGTCCCTTCACCCGCCGCATTACCCGTCTGCTCTCTGAGAGCACGCAGGGGAATCCATCTACCTTCTTTCTGGGACTGCCAGCATGAGACCTCTCACCATTTCAGCTGAGATATTCAAGGCTCCTGTATGTATTACTCAGCAGCAAAATGCTTCTTTATTCCCAAGATGCAGAAAGAACAAAAAAAAGTCTTCTCTCTCCCACAGACTCACCTGGACAGATGGATCAACACCTCTCAAACAGAAGCTTTCAGTCTGAAATGCCCACTTAAATCAGCTAAGTGTCTTCTGGAACATTTAGGTATCTGTGCTCACTTCTTTAAGCAGTAAAAAATGATATAACATGACATCTTAATGTCTAAATATGTGTTGATCCATGAATGCTAAATCAGTATCTACAGGCAAAAAGGAGATCACGTTTCTGCAACTGCACTTGCACACAATCCATTCTGGAAAACACGAAACAAAACCATTTTGCACAAATTCAGCAATTCAGTGAAGACAGGCTGTGTGTATGGGGAGGGGGAACAGCACCAAATCACAATTTCTGCCCAGTTCAAGTATAGGACTTTGCAGAAATTTAAGTCAGAATCACAGAATATTCTGAGTTTGAAAGGATCATTATAATAAATGAATATCTAATTTGAGTCAGTACAATGTCCTCTATATCAAATTCTTTAAGATTAAGAGTAGCTAATTGAAGGGTTTGGTACAATTAGTAGAGACAGGTAAGTTATTCCTAGTACAATCCAATGTAAATTTAAAAGAGATAATTGTATACAAGAAAGTTGATGTTAAAAATGTCAGGTTATAAATAAGGAATAGTATTGCTATTAAACATAAAATAGCAATAGAGACGCTCAAGAAAAGGAAGGGTTTAGCATGCTGACATTTTAGCCAAACCAGATATAAGGAGAGAGCCTAAATTCCAAATGCTAAAGTTCCAAGTCTTGAGTGAGGCATGCCAATTCAGAAACCTTAGCTACTGTGCCTTTGGGAGCATCACAGATGTCCACCCAAGAGCATCACAAAACCAGCACTCAACACAGTGATGTGCTTGGAGACAGTAAAGCAAAATATCTGCAGGTACCCCCCCAAAGAATGGTAAGCAGTGGGAAGGATTCAAAGGGTTTATTTCAGAGATGAGGAGGCTGAAAACGTATAGATCCCAATGGTGCTGTATGTCCAGCACCAGCCTCAGAGCAAAGGCAAAAAGGCAAGGCTTTCATTCGTTCCCTGGCTTTATCATCACTTCTCCCCCCTCGGCTCCCCCACTGGCTGCAAGGCCAGGCAGCACATCTGTGAGCATTATCTCCCTTGTGCCCAGGGAGTAATCTCCTATGGAATGCATACAGGGAAACATCCCAAACCTGTGTCTGGGAAAGATGCCTCGTTCCAGTGAGGAAATCTTCCTTGGCGAAAACTAACTGCCTCCTCAGTAGCAATATCTTCTAGAAAAGAGCTATTTACCCCTACAGAGACTTACAGCACTCTCCTTCTTATTGCCTCTGCTCCTGTAGAGATGACAGGTAGTTTTTAATCAGACTGTGGCTACATAAAGAAAATACATTAAAAAATAAAAGACATGTTACAAGGTCATGTGCAAAGACAATCTTCAAAATGAAGGAGGCTAGGAAGTTGCTGGGTTCTGTTATAAGGAATTTGATGAATAAAATCCTTTCAAGCCCATCCATCTCTGGATTCCAGTGTTCATATAAGTGGGCAGAGCATGGAAAGCCACAGCAATTCATCAGTCCTCTAATTCCTGCTACAGGTCTCATCTGGATTGCTGTGTGCCAAAGCTAAGCTTTTCCAGGTTGAGTTGCTTTTAATTATACAAAAGCAGAGAAGTTTATTTGTTTATATGGAACCACAGTTACACATGACACCCACATGCACAAACATTAGTTTGGATGATATAACCCAACTGATGGCAGGACAGAGATAACACAAAACACCCTCTCCTCAACAGATCCCTCCATATCTAGAGCTGCCAACTCACCCAGGACTCAGTGACGCAGTAATACCGCTGTTGGCACAACTTTTTGTTCAGCTGCCACTATACGTATAGAGTGCCTAAGACCTGAGGTGTTCTTCTCTGTCTTTATAACTTCTCAGCCCTATTTCAAACCTTGCTGCAGCATCTTAATATCCCACATGCCCAGGACTGCAAGTGATTCCTACTCATTTTGATGAGAAAGGATTTCTGCTGAATAGTTTTTAAAAAAGAGTTCTTCTCTCCTTGCTATATTCTAAAAAATCATCTGTAGAATATGCAAAAATAACAGCCTAACTCTGCCAAGACAGAACTGTAAGAAAATACATATTTCTCCTCCTCTGTTGAATTTTTTAAGTTGAATATACACAGTAAAATAGTCCTCTCCTGCCCATTACTCCCCTGACAGAATCACAGATGGCTTGAACTCTTTAGTCAAATCTAAAGAAATCATCCAGTTATGACAACTACTGTATTTGTTCAGTGTCTCACAAGGCAAGAGCAGTCATAACTACATTACTCTTGACTGTCTTTCTACCTTCATTATTCCTCTAAAATTTCTCCTAATATTTTTCTCAAATTGTCTTCATCATTTCATTATTGTCACATTACCCTCCTTTCCTTTCCCTTTTTTTTTTTTTTGTAGCTTCTTATTTTTAATCCAGAAACTTGAGACATTTGGTCCATTTGTTAAAACATGGAGAGAAAAAGATTCAAAGGCAGCTGGTCCATGGACCTGGAAGTTCCTTTCCCTGTACCACAGAAAAATTTTACTTTATTTCCATGTACCCGTAGCATCCAGGATGGCTAGAGGCAGGGCACCTAGCCAGTTGCCCTGCTCTGAAGATCAGATACATAATACAAAAAAGATGACTGAAGGTGATCTGAGGTTTCTTTCCCTTTGTGTTTTGCAATCATGCAAAAAGCAGCCTTATTGATTAGAGAAGAACTATTAGTCTCTTGAAGTTTTAAATTTGTTATCAAATTGGAACTTAAAGGAATTTAACCCTCATTCAAACCGGCCAGTTAAGACGGAATGAATTGCATGATATAAAGCTGTTGATACTGGCATGGTTCTAGAGCTGAGAAGCAAAATGGACTGGTCTTCCTCCCCTTAAGGGGCAGGTGGAAGGCCCTGCCACCATAAAGTGGGCAACAGGAAGGTAGGATGTGGGTTTTTCTCAGAGAGGACAGAAGGCAACAAGCACAAGCTGAAGTGAGGAAAATTCTGATCAGGTATTATAAAATATGGTTCTGCATGGATTGCTCAAACTGTGTGAAAGTGCCCAGACAACCTGTGGGACTCCCATGCTTGGGAGATGCTCAAAACTCAACAAGATGTGTCTGTGAAACATCTAAACTAATGCTGAAGTTAGACATTCTTAAAGCACAAGGTGAGACAAGATACTTACCCAAGGTTTCTTTCAATCTAAATTACCCTGTGATTCTGGAATTCTGTAAAAAAATATCAACTTCCTAAAAGTCACTCCTGTGACATTATATCCAGAGATACAACTAAATATGTAACTGTAAAAATACAATGAACTGACACTGAACTAATTCTGTAAAGATAACATGATGATTTCAACTAAAGTGAATTTAAATTATTAATTTTCATTCTGACAGCCCTCAAAATGGTCTGTCATCTTTGCTTTTTCAACTTCGACAAGGTCATCTGAGAAACCTGTACTGTTACTGTTTGAAAAAATCTCAGCTCTGACTTACCTAAACTTACCAATCAGGCTCTGATAGAAAAGAACATGTCATATGAACAACTCAAAGGAATTTTTTTAGAAATGTTCTTATGGTTAGAGATTGTAGTACCCAGAGAATTTCAGCTACTGCTATTAGCTAACACTTCTATTAAATTTACTGCCTCGAGGAACCTCCTTTAATAAATTGCTGGCTAGCTATAAGAAGATAGTTAACTTTTGAAGACTGCCAAATCTACATTCAGGATTGCTCACCATTTCTCTTGTCAAAACCTACAAGAAGTGATAGAGGCACAATTAATTTATTTAACAGACTTTTCCCTTCTTTCTTAGTCACTGGGATATACAGAGAAGTGGGATTCACTGCCAAAGAAGAGGACCTAAGGAGACCAGAGGATATTTCCCTTCCTGAACTTGACTCACTTTCCACAACCTAACCAAGTCCCTAAAAATAGTTTCTTTCATTTGCAGGGAAAGAAGTTTTTCTTTATTTTGATGGGAGACACCATCAGGCAGCTCCCTACAGAGATTTCTTCTCCAACAATTATACCAAGACCCCACAAAGATAAGCAGGAGATGCAAATCCAAGGAATGTAGTAACCTACATTTTCATGAGGCCCCACAGTGGAACTTTCTCCCCAGGATTTACAGTTGTTTCTTTTTTTCCCTTTTTTCTTTTTCTTCTTCTTTTAACAGTCTTTTCAGGGTGTTGAAAATCTTCATTTACACACTCTTTCACCACTCAGGTATGAAGGCCCAAATTAACTACCCTGGAACACAGTGGTGATTGGAAGGAAGGGCCACTCCATTCCCTCCCCACAATCATCACACTGACTCAGCAGGGGACAAGACCCAAGAAATACAAAAGCAAACTAAGGAGAAAATGTTCCAAAGAGCTTTTTTTTTTTTTGAAACAAAACTTGGAAAGCTCTTTAAAACTGGCATAAATAAGGACCTGTAGCTCTTAGGAAAGTATTTTAGTGCATAAAACCAAAACCACAGGGAACAGCTAGAGCACAAAAAAAGTATATACAAAATATATGTTGAGAGATAAAAGCAAGGGACCACATCCCCTTGAGGAGTGAAAATCATAGTTGTGCACACAAATAGTGTTTGCTGGGTTGGCAAAGGGTGGCACTGTGCCTGAGAAAATGAGGCCATCAGAGATCCAGAGACCTCAGGAGGACTGTGGAGATTCCCCTGCTCTCTTTCCATGCTGTTACTGAGCTTTATACTATCCAAGTTTTATTTATTACCAGCGATTTTGAGTTGCTCCGTGCAGCAGAGGAGTGCAATCAGGCCCCAAAAACAATCAATCAGCTTTCAGATACTTCATGCAGATTGAAAACCACAACTGAGGATCAGCAGCAGAGCTCAAAACGAAGATGTTCTCTAACTTGACAACTGTAAAGTGATACAATGCAATGCAGTTCCTAACAAATAATTAATGTACTGACTTGCCAAACTCTGAGAAAATAACACCAAAAAGAGATGGCCTTTTCATTTCCAATCTTAACTTTGGGTTTCCTGCCCTTGAGTACCACAGCCATCTATTGCCTGGGCACTATTCTGCATGGCCTTATGTCCTAGAGATTAGACCCTAATCTAGATCTATGTTAAAATTGCTTCAATTCTTCAGCTGGGAAAACAAAAAAACAGAGTGGAAGAACCAGGTGCTTTACTTTCCCATTCAGTGGTGAGCACACTTACACAAGTTGTGGAAGACTTGAATTTCCTGTCTTTTTCTGCCCTAAACAGCAGAAGAACAACTTCCAGGGACAGGGCATCCACAACTTCTCTGGGCAACCTGTTCCAATATACCTTAGAAAGAAGCCAGGCACAGACTCTGAAAATTTATTTCATTAACATTAGGTTTGTATTTTTTACTAAACCCTGTGTTCAAATAACATAAAAATAATAACACAAGAACTTACTGTTCAACAAATTACAATATTGGAAGAGGAAGGAAAAACAGCTCCCATTGATGAATGGGAGAAGGTAAATATGCTGTGACTGCGTCCAAATTTTATGGTGTCCTCATAAACATGATGCACAACAGTAATAAAGTCAGAATAATATGATATGAAAAGGACAGTTACAACAATATAAAGTGGTCAATCAAATATCTGACTTGACAACTTCATTACTGCAATGGGTCATTATTAAAATGGGACATTTTAGCTCACGTAAGATATTTCAAGGGGAAAAGATGACTACAGAACCAGGTACATTACTAATGCAGTAATTACATTCCATAGTTGTATTTCACCAAAAGGAAAAGACAATAGCATGCCATAAGCCAGGGTAACATCTAAACCTTTCTTCTGAATCACAATAAGCCTTTTGACATAATATTACAGGAAGGTTTTTGTTTATCCTGATTTCCTGTCACAGAATTTGACTACCTAATGAATGCACCTACGCAGAAAATACCACCTTTATTTATCTGGAATGAAAAGAGCTTATTTGTGATCCTTTTCTTATAGATAATTACTTGATGTCTACACAGCTTAGATAAGTACCTGCCCACTTTGTAGACTGTTTATTATTCTTCCAATCTGTTAAGTACAGTTACTCTTCCTGACAACACTTTCAAGGTGGAAAAAACACAGAACTTAAGAAGTAGAAGAAGCAGAAACCCAGAACTCACATGAAGATTCTCTGTATGACCATACCTTCAAAATCTGGCCTTCTCATAAGAGTCTGCTCCTCCTACCCTCTCTTTCCCATCACGTGATTTTCAGTTTTCTGAAGTTTTCTGTGAGTCAATATACATTACAGCGAAAAAATGCTATTCTGATTTCTCCAAATAATCTAGTTTTCTGTGTTCCTCTCACTACTTCAGTGGGCACTGGACCAAAAAGACTGAGAAGTCTTTTTCTCCTGATTCTGCAGACATTGTCACAATGTAATTTAATCCTAAACCGGTGGGCCATATGTGTATTTATGCATAGCTGCTTGCCACAAAAGGGGGGGAAAAGTTTTGCATCCACTAACAAGTGTTCCAAAGTTAACAGCACCCACTTGCCACACAGCCCTGCTGAGTAGTCTTATACACGGCTGTATGGGAGGGATGAGCAAAACTGGGATGGGGTAAAGGTTAGAGAGGAGTAAGAACAGAACATTGAAATTCATCCTTGAATCATTTGTTGAAGTAAATAAGATGATTTCATAATGAATTTGATTCTCTGTAAGTGCTTATCACTCCTCCAGGGAAACAGTAACTATTTCTTGAGAAAAAGCAGACAGCTGTATATTTCAGTTCGACAAACCAGAAACATGCTACTAGATTCTCAAATACTCAGTGTCCTCTTCCAAGATGGTCAGAGCTACATCTTGGTCAGCCAAAGTCAATAAATTCACTGCAGGATTCCTTCTAGAGGGATAAGATCCCAAGGTACACGAACATCCTCACCTAGTATATCCCATACAAGGTTTTAATTGAATGATATCCTGAATAAGTTCTAAGAAGCTCTAAGTTATAAGATTCATTTAAAAAAAAATAACCAAACAAAAAAAAACCCAGCCAAACAAAAAAAACAAAACAAAACAAAAAAAAACAGAAAAGCCACATTTTATTTCTTTTGTTACAGCTATACCTAGATAAAGCAATGTAAAGATACTGTGCCTCTAAGAGAATCACAATGGTTGGTTAAAAAGAATGGACGGTTGTTTATAGTGCTATGAATATAAAAACGTATTGAGACTGTATCAGGTAAGATTTATGATATATTTCTTAAAATAGTCTTTCTGGACATTTTCCTGAAAGCCTTTTTGAGCATACTTAGCTTTCATGTGCATAACTGTTTAACTTCGTTCATAAGCATCACCACTCTGCTCCAAAAAAAACCCCCAAACTACATATTATGGGGTGCAAGGCCATACAATATGCAATGATTTCAGTTTTTATATCTGAGAAGGATGTTTCTGATGTATAAACTATAAAATAAATACACAGAGCTAACCAGAGTGCATACATTATGTCCTGGTAAACTCGATGTCGACAAATCCCTGGTAGCAAGTCCTGTTTCCCCCAAGTAAAACCAACAAATGGATGCAAACTATAATCTCATTGGCCTCTGTAATTAATATTTTAGAATAAGGGGCCACATTTGGAATGTACATCAGAAGCCAGCACCATTCTAACTTAGTATCACAACCATGTAAACTCTGCAATGGAGGAAGGTCTTAATTTGAAACAATGCAAGAAAAGAATGATATCTAATAAATTCTTCATTATGCCGTGTCCAGTGTCTCAAGCATATTCTCCCTCATAGACACAAGAATGTGTAGTGTTAAAAATTGCTCAAAAATCATAATAAAATCATCTGTTTTCAGCCTTTTTATAAAATCCAGATAAACTGTGAGCAAATTTGCCTCCTTCGGCAGTTTTCCATATACTTTCCTTCAGTGAAAATCTAACTGCAACATGCAGACCAACTTACTTCTCAGTTCATTTATTAAAATGGCAGAAAGTCTCCAAAAAAGCAACAGTCAAAGCAACAACATATATCTTTTAATTAACTGGTATATCATAAAGCAAAAGGCTGTTATCACTTTGCAAGCATCAAAACATATTCCTGCAGGGCAGAACTCAACCTTAGACTATCCAAGATGTTTTTAAATGGGTTTATGTTTCTAATACAGTTAGAGGAGCCTTAGGTTGAAATTCCTTCAGCACAGCCTCCTGCAATCCCAGAGCACACACTCGAAGACTATTTCTTGTCTTCCAGGCTAATGGGTGCAGTTGACTTCTTAATCAGATCTCTAGCATGAGCTGGCAGTGAAACATGAACACATGCTAGAGTGAATTTTATTTCCTGCCTAAAGAAGCAGATTTTTCTCACCATGAAAAGAACCACTTAGCACTACCCATGATTTTGTAAGACTGGGCAGCAAAATATTGGTGGGGATTTTAGGTGCCCCCTGGGTATATGCTCCTGGAAGAAAGATAATTTGCGAGTGACTCCAATCTTACTGTAAAGGTGATGGAGCATGTCATATTTGTTTAGAGATGCAGCAATTCGTTACAAAAAGAATTACACAAGTTAGTTTCTTCAAGGAGCATTGTGCATTAGTTAACCAAAACACACCTGATATGAAACACCACTGCAAGGAAAAGGAGCCAGACACAGCTGCCATAATCTTACCTTTTTTTCTGTACATTAAGCAGATTACATTAGTTATACCTAATTTGCTGTGCTTTATATTGAGCAATCAACTGCACAAATAGATGAGGCCAGCAGGCCCTTTATTTGGGATTCTTTGTTCTGTGCTGGCAAAGCACTATAATCTTAAAGCCAGCTTAAGCATCAATGGCTGCTTTATGCTGCCCAAGTGATAAAAGCCACTTAGAGCTTATCAGCCAACACGCACCTCCATTTATCAGAGGGTAATTTATTCAAGTTGTACATAAGTGACTGGAAATCAGAAATCTTTAGCTTGTTTCCTCCTGCATGTGGTTCCCCACTTGTAATGATTTTATTTGCACATTGTTGCAAAGTTTATTTATCATTTTATATCTGTCTGAGAAACTTTGAGAAATCCTTGTGGAGAAACTGCAGTAAACTGTATATATCTGTTCAAAATGGAGCATTATCTTTTATTGTGCAAAGATTTTTACTCTGTATTAACTTTGAACTTGACCTTTGGTTTATAATCTAGTCACTGCACTGAAGTAAGACTGCCAGGTTGTGACCTTACCTTGAAAATGGGAAAGCTGGTCTACCAATTATTACTCCAAAAGGGATCAAAAATACGCAGGTTCCAATTTAAAGACACTGAAACAGACAACTCTTCCAGCAAGAGGCTAAAGCCTTGTTGCAATAGAAACGGCTATATATTGATGAAAAATGAAGCACTGCTGTCACCTCTTTTGCTGTTTTCCAGAAAACCCATCGTGTAAAATTTCTAACTGGAGACAGTGGAGGAATGAACTTATTTACACTCCACTTTAAATGTTGGGCTAGAAAGCTTTTGTGAAATCTAAGAAAGGTGGTTAACATATATGATAGAAAATAGTTACTTTTCCATTGTTAGTTTATGAATTAACTAGGTAATTTCTTTTAATAGACACAGTCAAAGCTCCATTCATTTATGAACTGTCACTCATAAATTCAGGAACCTTAAAATATTACTCAAAAAATTTTGATTTTTAGTTTGTAATGGATTGAGCAAACATGGAATTTTATCAGGGTTTATCTTTATTTAAGGTATTTATAGCTCAATTACTTGTGCAAATTAAGTTTTTTTATACAGAAGAGATTTGCCTTGATGCAAATATCACCATAAATATATTAGAATGTATAAATCCAGTAGCTATAACATATTTGAATCCCATTCTAAAAATGAGTTTGCATTTAGAGCTCAGAAAACTGCGTCTTTTATTTCAATTCTTCATGAACTTGTAAATGAGAAATTAAGTGGGAGCTATATTCACCAAAACCAGCTGAACAATATGCTTGTTTTAACTATGTTATGTTGTAGCTATGTATTTCTGCAAAAATATTAATATTTAACCTGTTGCACAGCCACTCTAAACAGGGAAATCAAAACACATTGTTTTAAGTAGCTATGACCTTCCATATCTTTTTTCAGATAACACCTACACATTTTTAGAACAAGACCAATAAAGCTGGCTTCTAGGAAATCTCGGTCCTTCCTAGCTGCAATTACAAGTCTCAAATATGAAGTGAGCTCAAAATACACCAAGACAAACCAATATGGAGCCACCAAACCTCTAATAACTCCTCTGAGAGGCAGCAAAACTTGTGCCAGGGAGAGCCCCAACAGAGGGGGCAGTAGGGCCTGTAGCAGAGGCAGAGCAACCCAGCAGGGAGAGTCCGGCCTCAGAAAGGTGGAAAAGGTATGGATTTGCTTTCCATGTCACACGTTTCCCAGCAGAGCTCTAGTGCGAATTAAATCCACAGTTTGGGTGGCAGTGGGAGAAGGTTGAAGTAATTTAGAGGAAGAAATCCCAAAGAGCCTCCTTTCAGATATGAATCACAGACAGGTGGGCTTAATTTGGTCTTTGCAAGTGCAACCCCCTGTCTAACATCTGAAAACATCAAAAATGCTGCCAAATCAACTATTCAATGAAATAAAAAGCTTTGAGTACAAATACATCCCACTGCATTCACAAAAACAGCCTGGCCACTGGAAGAAGTGTTGGGCATACCAGACTCAGAAAGACACAGGATTCCAAAGAGTTTGCTAAATTTTTTCCTTGCAGCTTCACAGCATTTCATGGCCCTTTAGCAGTGCCCAAAACATGACTTCTCACATGTCAGCTTTAATTGTGCTCATCTCAGACCTGTCTTTCTTCTACATGAGCTTTCAGACAGATTCTAGGCAGAAAAACTGAAGGCTAAATCATAAAAAGGTTTTTAATCAGCAGTAACTGCATAATTGGCACAGCTGCACTTTCACAGGGTAAAGGGTTTTTGGAAAATGAGACCAGTGCAGCGACGCACTGTCAAGTATGCCAATCCCCTCTGCAGTGTCATTCGGCTTTCTAGGAGACTACAGAGAACCACCAGGAGAGCAGAATTTTTCATGGATGTTGTATAAATAAACAATTTGACAATTAATGAAAAGGCATAACAAATGTGACTAAGAAACATCTTTGGTGGATAGCAGATTCTTCAACAGCCAATTATTATCACCAAGTTCAAAGTAAAGGGTCTTCGCTGCTTTTTCCTGGTGTTCTAATCTCCAGAAAACCCTGTTACATAGTCATTTAAGAGGGACCTGCAATTACAGACAAAAAAGAAACCTTTGCTTTCCAGTCACGGGGCTCAGGGGGGCCTGTTTAATTTCCGTATGCCTCCTGGAACAGCTCATTAAGGCATTACTGAGAGGACCACAGCTGACAGTTGACTGGCATGACACGACACAACACAACATGACATGCATGCAGTCATCTTCTCCAAAATTACCCTCAGTGTGATTTGGAAGTGGTTGGCCAGGTTGGGTGGGGCTCTGAGAAACCTGGTCTAGTGGAAGGTGTCCCTGCCCATGGGGGTGGCACTAAACGGTCTTTAAAGTCCCTTCCAACACAAACTATTCTGCAATTCTGTGATTCTATGACAAAGACATTCATAAAGGAACAAGGTATCAAGAAAAGAAAGGAAGGATTCAGGAAAGACTTTGTGGCACATCTCCTGGTTCTGACCAGTTTCTTTTTATCCTGTCTTCCCTCCTGCTTACTGCTTTTGTGAGCAGGGAGACATTTCCAAGAGGGATTTGACTGACGCAGGGTAGCTTGCAGAAAGGTGTTCATGTGAAGGTGGTTCCTGATAGGGAAGAGGGATTTGAGGAAGAAACTAAGGAAGGAGTGGAGAACACCACTGGCACAAAGCATGGGAAAGGACATGGACAAATGGAAAGAGCCGTGATCAAAATAACGGCAAGTACGACTATTTTGGTGCCAGTGTTTTAGCTAAAGCATGGCTTAACTGGATTAATAACACGGAAAAGTATATATAGAATAGCTGGGGCAGGAAGTGTTTGGATCCCAGTTAATAAATCTTGTTGCTGTTGAGGTGGACACAACAAAAATCAGGCATACATCCCAAGTGAATAAAAAGTGAAGGTTTAAGGGCTTTTTATTCGTCACACAGCTGCTTTTATAACTTTCTTAAATGTACGTGCACTAACATTATTGATCGTTACTGCATGCAAACAATCACCTATTGGCCACAGTTACAAACTACTGTCTCTGTACAAACTCATCCAGGTTTCTTACCTTGTGCCTCTCCTGAGCTCTCTCAGTCTCTGCAAGCTGTTTATCTTCATGGGTCCACAACAATCTGACCAAGGTCAAATTCTTCTTGCTCTCTCAAGAAATCCACAGACCTGGTGCAATTTCCCACAAAATTTGACTGAAGAACATAAGTTTATTTTACTCAACATATTGTGACAATGTGGGATGCCCATTACATCGTGGACTGACAAATGAAAAAGCTTTCTTTTGCCACCTGCCACCGCATGGCTTGTGTCCAAACAGCTGAACTTTTAACTATCCCAAGCAGCAAGGTCACGTCAGTCTGTTGGAAGGGACCACTCCCTGAGCTAGGGTAACTCCAGAGGCAAAAACTAAGGGAGAGCCCTTCCTAACATTTTAATAGTACAGATAACTGTGAGGTCTAACACTGTTTAATTTCCTGCATTACACAGCTGTGAGGAAACAAAAACACTGGAAATTAAGATGATTTTATCATTCCCCTTGACCATGAAGACATTGATAGCACCATAAATCATCACAGACAAGGGTAGAGTAAAAAGTGCTTTGGCAGAGAGATCAAGAACTCTGACTTGGGAAATGCAAACTTGAAAAAATAGTAAATGCATACAACAAAACCAGCCCAGAGCAAAGGCTTCTCTGATAGCTCTTCACCCTCCTTCCTTTACAAAATTTTGAACATCGGGGCAAAGAGTTAACTGAGGTCGTCTAGTCTGACTGCATCAAAAACAGATGATGTCTTGAAAACTCATAAGACTGTTAGAAATCTGCTTTCTTTAAAGCAAGGAGACAGTGCACAGGCTCTTATGAACAGGAGATTAGTGATCTTCCTAGCTTTTCATCAAGTATTCTTCATATTTCACTGTTTCAATGCCATCAGAAAGTAACTAAAACTGTGGATTCTGCAACTTTTGCGTTTTTCTTCACTTTTTGCTAATTGTCTCAAGATCAAGGCTTTGATATTAAAATAAAAATTGTTGTGTTTGTATGTATTTACATTATAAAGGCCCTTCACAGTAAAAATCACTGCCCTTTCTTCAACTTAGCCATACATACCTGCCTGGAGTAAAAAATAAAATAACCTCTCTGTGTGTGCATGTGCATGTGTGTGTGTGTGTATTCTTCCCCATTACTCACATTAGTAATGTCTTAATTTCAAAGATTAGTAGAGACTTTTTAAAGGATATCATGCTAAAACTCAGATTAATCTCTTAGAAAGTCACCTTTGTTATAGAAAAAGATGTCATTTTTACCAGGGAAAAGAAAGATAAAGACCAATCAATACAATTGTCTCTGAAAAAGTCTAGTCAAACCACCTAATTTGCCACTCAGGCATATTAACAATAGTAATTAATAATACATTCCTGCATCTAGCATAAAATACTTCCAGTTCTTTATTTCTTAGGGACCTACTGAAAAAAATCAGTTGGGCTTTAAAACCTTTTCAAACACTAAATAGAAGTTATAAACATATCTGTGCACAGATAGATGCATAGTAATTTTGGAGAGTACTAACAGTGTTGATCATGAATTTAAAAAAAAAGTGAGCTAATTATCATGACAAAAATCAAGGGGGGGAAGGGTACATTTCCCCTTTGAAAAGTTTGGTTGTTAATAAGTAATTTAAAAAAACATGCAGGAACAGCTGTTTGCTGACTATTCTTATGCTGACTATGCTTATGCATAGGTTTGGCCTGAAGGATGCGATGTCATCCAGAGGGACCTGAACAAAAACATCAAGAGAGGCTGTTTACAAGGGCATATAGTGACAGGACCATGTGGGTATGGCTTTAAACTGAGAGAATGATGGATTGGATATTGGAAAAAAATGCTTCCCTGGGAGGGTGGGCAGGCCCTGGCACAGGTTGGGCAGAGAAGCTGTGGCTGCCCCTGGATCCCTGGGAGTGT
>JAWWMO010000175.1:3649663-3662008 GCA_035047845.1 Dendrocincla fuliginosa | reverse complement strand
GCAGGCCCTGGCACAGGTTGGGCAGAGAAGCTGTGGCTGCCCCTGGATCCCTGGGAGTGTCCAAGGCCAGGTTGGACCGGGCTTGGAGCACCCTGGGCTGGTGGGAGGTGTCCCTGCCCATGGCAGGGGGGTGGCACTGGATGAGCTTTCAGGCCCCTTCCAACCCAAATCATTCTATGATTCTATGATTCTTTGTTTTCAGCCTGCATTTAAGAAGCATTCTTAATTTTGGATACTGATTGACATTGGCCTTCATTTCTTCTCCTAAATACCTTCAACTTTCTCTGCACAATCATATGTATATGTGGACTATATGGATTTTCTGTCCAGATTGGCAAGATTTAGGTGAGCAACACACAGCTCTGAAGTCCCATGGCCAATGGCTTGGTTGAGTAACAGACTGCCAGGTAATATGTGTTGTTTCTGCCAAGGAATGGTGTTCTCAGAGCTGTATGGACCAAATGCCCCTGAGGCTCACCCAGCATGCTGTTTGCATTCACCTAGGAAACTTGTGTTGCAAGAAGCACACTTATGTAATATGATTTTGTTCAGCTTGTGTCTCAACAAAGCATCCAGTTCTGCTTCTAAATATGGTTTGGATACATCTTCTGTGCTTTATTATAAGACCACGAGTTCTCCCCTTTCCAACTGATGATATAGTCAGATTCTTCCCAACAGGTTACCTACATGAACATCCACTTGAGAGCAAAAATTTCCGCACCATACCCAAATATAAAAACCAATCATATGTGAAGCTCTATTGTTTATTTCCAAGTATGTTGTAACGACATTAGTTTTTAGTTAAGCTCTAATTGTTGATGACTTAACCATAGCATCTTTCCTCACTCTGGAAGTGCGGCACTGAGACACTGTGCTGGGTGCTCCAGCTGAATTTTCCAGCCTTTTTCCCCAAACTGGCTCAGCACACTTTGACAGGTTGGATTTGAGAGCTATTTAGGGTCTGACCAGATATATATGATTTTGAGATATTCACAAACAAGAAGGAAAGATTACGGTATAAAGTCACTTTAAGTGACACATGGTGCTCTATTACTATGTGTAACAGAGACCTTAATATGATTTGCTTACATCTTGCTACAAAAGCCACTTCAGTAACAGGAAAAACACTATGAAGAGGGGTGAACAGGAGTGGGTCATTCCCACTTTTAACACTTACAAATCTAGGAAAGGGGAGAAAGCAAGCAGATACAGTCAATGCACATTCAAGCTGCCCAAGCACAAGATTTTGTCAGCAAGTTAGTACAATTCTTGAAGCTTTACTCACCTTGTGTTCATTCCTTTCAGGGAAACAATTTGAAGCTCAGATCAAATTCGTTCCCCCTCTCCTCCACCAGACCTTTTCCCTAGAAACCTTACTCCAGTATCTCTTGTCCTAGAAACAGCCATGGACACAATGCTGTTGGACACTTGGAATGTGAGAAGTAATATAGAAATAATGCTCAAAAAATGTACCTATATTGTTAGTACCTGCATTCTCTATTGACAACACTAAGGACAGAAGATTTTTAGTGTAAGGCTGTGGGAATCGGCCTGGCCTGATGTCCCTTGGTAAAGCAGGAGGGAGTGAGGCCTTGGCTAGACTCCTCTGTGTGCTTGTAAGATAAACAACTTTGCAGGCCTGTGAGAACTAGAAGCAGGCTGGATGAGGTCATAGATACAGCAACCCTATAGCATTAGCCAATAAGTGATTGTTTAAGTGTATGAACACCAATAATACTATTGCACGTATACTTGAGACTAGTATAATTGTAGAGACACTATTCAATAAACTGAGCTTTGCTGCTAGTTCACATTGAACCGTCTGCACTAACTCCTAAGCCTCGCTCCGCATAAGGCTTACACTTTTTCAAGTTCCCCTGAAAAATACTCACCTACTGATAAAACCAAGACAGAACAGTTATTATGCTGCACCTCTTTCCCTAGATGCTGTCCACAGATAGCTTTAAATAACTTGTGATTGGTTATGGGATAAATAATGAAAAAAAGCTAAGGCTGTGAACACAGCCCTTAGTAACCTTTAAGGCTGAGTGTTACAGCTCATCTCAGTCCAGAAGGAAAGGCAGATGGCAATTAACAAAAAATTCAGATATTACCACAAGCATTTCTGTAGAAAGTTCTGTAACACAGGCCTGTTTTCTGGATTCTTAGGGCATCTCCTAGAGGATATCTGATTGCTGTCCAAAGCCCTGTACTTTTATTTTTCCCAAAATGATTGCTGTCCAAAGCCCTCTGTTTTTCATTCTTCAAAAATGATATAATTGCAATCACATACAAGACATTTCACTTTTTCAATACATAAAAAGCAAAACTGATATGTATTGATCTGACCACACAAGTCTAAAAGTATAACTCCTTATACATTGTGATTTCTTTTCTTATTGTATTAATCTATCTTATCATTTGTATGTCACAGATATATTTCATTCATTCAGTGACATTAGCAGCATATGTGCTGATACAGAGCCCTGTGTTTATGTTGTTAGTATAGAAGTGAGATTCAGCAATTTTATTTTGAAGGCATTTTCACTTGTTTCACTGCTAAATGCCAACTGAGTTATATGTCTCTTCTCTAAGTAGGCTTCAGATTATTAGCTCAAGGAACAAATTTTTCTGAGAACTTTTACTCATTTACCGATTAAAGTACTTTTTTATTCCTTTGAAAACTTTGAAAAAACTGCCCAAATGCATGTGTGTTCAAGCACCTTCTCAGTGATACACTGAAAGGCTCACTGGTTCAAAACACCAGCAGCGCAAATGATACCAGATGGCCAGAGACACAGGCACCCTTGGGTGCACCTTGTAATGAGCAGCACAGACACATGTAGCAATATACAAAAACCTTCCAGAGATTTATGGAAATGGCAGTTTGTCCTCACCTTTCAGTGATCTTTCTGTGGGGACACTCCATGGAAATGGCTCTGGGGGTTCGAGGAGGGCGGATGCAGTGATGGGAAGAGTGGGAAGGTTTTGAGGCCTTCAGGTTGAGGCAGAGCACCTCTGACCATATTGAGGGGGAAGCTGCTAGCCCTGTCAAGTGGCCTGGGGTAGCAAAGAGAAAGAAGACCAGGAGAGAGGACTAGGAGGTTCCAGCCCATCTGCAGTCCCTGCAGCTAGGACCAGGGTGCAGCTTTCATCTGTGCATCAGGGATGGTCTGGTCACACATTGGCACACGGGAAACCAGGAGCTGGGATGCCATGGCTCATACAGGGAAGAGTAATGATTAGCAGCAGCATGACTGGGAACATACCAGGGGTTGTTTCACATTTCATCAGTAAGGATTTACTTGTTCCTGTAGATACAGACCTCAAGGTCCAAAGCCTCAGAAAACACTTCTCCCTTCAAACAGCCACAAACTTCTTTTGAAAACAAAACAACCAGGATGGGCCACATCTTCTAAGATTGCCTATGTAGTGAGTTAACCATGGCCAGCTGCCAGCCAGCCACCTAGCCACCCTGTCCTGAGACGACTGAGAGAAAATAACAAGGAAAAGTTGTAGGTGGAGATAGAGACAGGGAGCCCACGTACCAGTCCCTGCCATGGGCAAAACTGACTCAACTTGCGGAAAATTAATCCGATTTAGTGCCAATTAGAATAGAGCTGAATGGTGAGAAACACAGACAAAATTAACACCCACCCCCTGCATCTTCCCTGGCTCAGCTTCGCTCCTTCATTCCTGACTCCTCTCCCCACTGAGTAGCACAGAGAGTGGAGGAGTGGGGGTGACAGCGCATTACAGCCCCACTCTGACTTTCCTTCCTTCGCAGACCTTTCCCTGCCCCAGTACACCCCTGGCACCTGTAGTGAGTCACCAGGCCTATCTTGGCTCCATCATGATGACTGGATTGTGGGAAAGCACAGGTCTCATCTGTTTGCTGTGTCTGTTCATTCTTCCACCTGGTATTTCATCAGATTAGACAATGAATCACCTTTAAATTCGAGATTTACCTTTTTAATTGAACTTAACAATTGCATTACTCTGCATTTATGCTATCACTAAAAATAAATTTGGCATTTTTTTCTTCCCTATTAAAAGCCAAAGCTGCTCATCTAAAAATAGCTCTTGCCCCTTAGCCCAGGCTTTTTATGTATATTTTTCATATTATCATCTCATGTTTTTAGCCTCAGTACTGATATTCCAGTAACTCGATACAAACCAGCATGCAAATTTCTAGTATCAGGTTCCCCTCATTTATCTCATTTCTAGTACGATAAAAATTTTACTTCCAGGAAAGTGAAAGGCAATGATGAAGAAACAGCTTGCAACATACCAAGTGGTGGCTGAAACACAGCGTGATGCCCTGGCTGTGCTGGGCAGGATCACTGCTATCAGTCCAACCTGTTCCATGCCCAAATGCCCACCAGCATTTTCAAATGTAGCCTGGGGGTTCCTCATTCTGACAAAACTCTTTCCAGTGAGTATCACTGTCCCCTGCCTACCCTGCATCCCCAAAGCACTGATGCAATGACCTAACCTCTTTCTTATGTCCCTGATGTATTTTTTCTGGCTAACGAACCTTCATATCTCTACAATCCTGCACCACAGAAAGGTTTCATATCTCCAGAGCTCTGTCCCACAACCCCATTGCAGCATCCACCTTTCCAGAGCTCGGGTCATTGATATTCTTTGATATTCACACCATGCATGGGGCTGCATGCTGAACACCCCACGCATGAGGCTGCCATAGGAATTTAGAAGAGAAGAAAGAGTCTTTCATCTCTGAAAGCACAAGCTTTTACAAGCTGATTAATTTTCTGAGGTGCATGACATACTGCACAATCACCATGGAAAAACAACTCTGTTAGATCAGTGAACCCCAACATTTTAGTGGTGACAGATATCCACATTTTATTCTTTTAGTTTGATGTTGCCAAATGTATATTTTTATTGGTCAAAAGGCGATAATATTCTCCAGACTGCTACACTTCTGCTGAAAAGTGGGCCATGGGTCAATGTACATTGCTGATAGGAATAATTTCATACCAGCACATCCTTGATTTTAGCAAGAGTAAAAGCTCCACATAGACAGGGTTTAAAGCAGTTTTACTACCTTGTATTTGTCCTCACTTGAAAATAGGTTGTTATCTCCAGTAAGCCAGGCTGGCAGTAAATTACCTGTCCCTCCTCCCAAGTGTTGACAAGACCTGTATAAGTGAGAACAAGAAATTCTGGAGATGGGAGCGTTAACCACCCAGGAGGCCTGTAAAGGACTCATCTTCCATTCAGGTCACATTCACAACTGGTTTGTGTAGCTGCTGTACCAATTATGACACACAACAGCTCAGCCACAGGAAAGGGGCAGAGACACTGCAGAGTTCATCAAAAGGAGCCTGAGAAAAAATCTGGACCGCGGTGGAGACATCCTCATGATCTCTGCAGAGACAGCTCTCTGTAATGGTTGCAATGTTTGTTTTTCTTCCTATCACATAAACACACACATTACCCGCCATTTGTGTGATTTTATTCATCAATTTTCTGAAGTCCCTTGAGATCCTGATGTCTGATCAGCACTATTTTGATCCCTCATATTGAGCAAGGAAATTCTTGGAAATAAAAAAGTCTCTGAGCATGTGGTAGGAAAATGAAGTATTGCAGCTCTGAATGAGTGAGCTGTGACTAATGACTGTCAGCAATCTGATGCTCTCCAAAACTTGTGCTGTATATTGCAAACATCCCTTCTGTACTGATAACTTTCAAAAAGGACAATAGTAGCATTCTTTCAACTAGAGCTTTCCAACTCTCCAGATATTTCATTGCACTTCTAACTTCAATATCACTTTCCTTTTGATAACAAGGCTTTGCATTGTAGTATCCCCTGGGCTTTGGCAGAGCCTAAAAACATCCATGCAGCTGGCAGCAGAAACAGAAATTACGAGTCATCAGAAATTCCTTCAGAGAACTCTTAAGTATATATACACACCTTTGAAACAGAAATTTCTTTTGGTCTAAAAACTATTAAATCAATTCCCAGCAGAGAGGGGACTTTTTTTCCCTTATCAAATTAAAAGTGTAAATAGCTGTTGATAGGTCAGATGTTTTTTGGTTTTGATATTTTTAAATCAAAGTGAACTGGAGCTCATTACCTTCATGAGTTTTCACATGCTGATTAAAATGGATCCAAATCTAACACATGTGCCAGGCAGCTGGCATATTCTTCTAGGAGGAAAGAAGAACAACAGAGCAGAGCACTGTCATGTACTCCATTCATTTTAAATAACTTATGACTGCATGCCTGTGGCTTAAAGGGCATGAGGGTTCTCAAAGAAAGTAGAGGACTGCTTTGCCCAACCATGCAGCATATTGCAAGAAGTAGTACTGCTGGTCAGTGACTGTACCAGCATGAGCCACCGCTCTGATGCTGCTTTACATATACTTAACCAGCTCCTAATAGACTATCTCATGCTTTCTCCTATCAGTTACTGCGTTATATACGTCCTATGTCATATTATTCTGCTTACACCATCAGCTACTCACTAGCTAAGCACTTGCAAAAGTATCAGCTAGACTAGCACTACCACCACAGTTCCTGCTCTTGATCAAAACTCGGCTTTACATCATGTCCAGCTCCCTTCATCCCACCCAGACTGTCACTAGCCCTCAGACAAACTGTGACCCCTCTGCTCCTCCTCTGGCCACTCAAATGCCTGTTACCTTGGCTGCATGCTAACTATAATGCCAGATTTTTCAGGCCTCTACCAGCACTACTACAGAACACATCCCTGCAATTGCCACTGAGAGCATTAACACACACTTTCCCATATACAACAACTAAATTTTGGAATCAGGAGTTCCCATAAGAGGTGGAGTAAACCAGAAGCATAAAAAAACCTCAAGGTGCTTCCCATCTGCTTCCTGTACAATGGGGTTTTTTATCTTCCAGCACAGCTGAGCAGAAGTACCTCTGGCTTTTTATCTTCTCTGCTGCAGCACTGTGCAGGAATCTGAAATTCTACCTGCATGAAGCAGTGGAGCAGGCATCTATAAGAGGAGGCCAAGCAATTTGGCCAGAGCGGCCATTCAATGATTGTTGTACCAAATGAGATGAAGTCACAATTACCATCTAAAAGTCAGTGTCCCCAAACCATGCCAGGCTGTTACAGATCAGTTTGGTACTTGGAGAACTGGCCTTGGAGCTGCATTAACTGTGATAATAAAAGGTAAAGTGGACCAACACTGCACACTTGGTAAACCTCACCTCCTTACCACAAAACCCATCAGTGGATATGTACTCAGGCTGAGGAATAGTAAACTTGGTCTGCAGAGACAATTTAAACAAGAATGGAAGACAAAATAACACATTCAGAAAGTCAGTGTTACAGTTTCCATACCCATACGACTCATTACTCACAGTACATCGTGTATTGCCCAGCATTCAAAGCCTAAACACAAATCCAACAGAAGCTGATGAGTTTCACCTGGGATGAGAGCAATCCCACTCCTGTACAAAGAAGCAGCATGGTTAAGGCTTACATCTGGCACCTGCACCTGAGGACAATTTAGACAACTGCTCTTGATGATCCCCATGGGGTCCCAGCACTGCATTACCAAAAGCCTATTACCCCAGTGCAATAAGCTGTTGGTAATGCAGTGCTGGGACCCCACGTTTCCCTGTGAAATCATGTTCTCCTAAATATCCATGACTTAGCCAAAATCCTATCCACAAGTCAGCAGCCCACTACACTGGCCAGTTTGTTGTACGACACAGCTAGATCATTCCACACAGACAGATTGCGCAAGCACTTTGAAGGCAACTGGGTTATTAGTTGGTAGACCTGGAAGACAGAGAGAGAATTGTGGAGAGGGCAGCAGAAAATCATCTGGGCTTAAAGCATGTATCACATCTCTGCTGCTTCTCTGTTCTTTTCTATAAAATCCTTCTTTATTCATACATCTGCGCAAATCCAGCTGGAAGTGCCTCTTCTCCCAGACATAGAGTTCAGAGCGGGCTTAAAATAAATGATAGCAATTGATATCTAGATTTTTTTTTTTTATCATGTTGACCACCAAAGGCACTTGGTTATTTTTCTTTGTTACACAATTTGGCCACGCAGCAACTTGGCTCCTAAATAGCCAGTGTGTTTCTGTGGCCAAATAAAACCATGACCAGTCAAAGCCTGGCAAATGTCATTTTTACCACGTTAATTGCATACACAGAGCTCCATAAGCTTCCGTCAGCATGTGACCCTGGCTGCCATGGGAGGTGGCTGGTAGTGCAGAACAGAGTTTCATCTGGAGCGTGCTTCCCCACATGGGGCCAATTAATACAGGCATAGGATAGTTTAGAGGAATGTGGGGTTTTCTTTCCCATGCAAGCAGCTCAGAGTTCACTGATCAATCATGAAAACCAAAGCAGCCTCTATCCTGAGCATCTACAATTCCCAGGACAACCAACTAGATCAATGAGTGTTCAGCCCATAAGCAAAGCATAGTTTGAGCGCTTGCTGCTGCAAACAGGCTCTTTGGAAAGTTCTTCCTACCCACCCCCACTCCCCCAAAAATCTCTTTTCTCCAAATCCTTTCTGGTATTTGGTAGCTTGAATATCACCCAGGCTGATGTTTGCCTTCCAGACATGACTGTCCTGTGGTTCACTCTCTACATCACATCTTCATTAGTACGAGAAGAGCAGCTCCAGCACTGGGAATGCCTGTCATCATGAATGAAAACATCCTCATTAGAAAATAAAACAAATCCATATTCCCAAACTTTTTCTGGTACTTTATTCCCTTTTGACTGTCCTGGTAAGCCTGAATATTTCCAATAACCAAGAAATTTGAGTAACTAACAAGCTCAATAATTCAGTAGTAAACATGAGAAACTTTGTTTCAAAGGACTAGTCCAGATTTCAGCATGTTTAGTGAATCTTACAAAATCTATAAACACTTTCTAAATACATGCCAGAAGCATCTTGCTCTTTTTTCCCCTATTCCACTTATTCCCTTATCTTTATTAGTTTGATTTTTTTAGCTTCTGTCAGCTATCCTTACTTTGTCTGTTGTATTGTCTATCTCAAGCAAAGAATAAGGGTATCCCCTTATTAAATTGTTAAATACAATTTGATATAGCAGAAATTATATTTAAAAAATCCGTATATCTAAATTTCCTCCCTTTCATTTGCTCTCATACCTTCATCCCCAGATATACTAACATAACCCTAGATACTAACAGCCTACAGTGTTGGGCTTCAGCCAGCATTTAACCTGCGAGTTCCCTATTAATGTGAATGGAAATAAGTAAGATTTTTTCATATCCTGATCCACATTACAGCAGAAATAATCAGCCATTTTCACAGAAGCTTTCAAAAAAACCACCCCAAAACCTCAAATGAACAGAAATTGGTAAGATAAAAAAGTCACTATATAAATCATATTCTTTTTGATGTTATGCATTTTTATTTTCCAGGAATCAAAAATGGCATACTTTGTGTGTATTCAGAAATCACAGTAATTTTCTGAAATGTTTAATTTACATGCAAATTAGATTCAGGAACCTACTGGTTTCAGATATTCCCTTTCAGTCATAAACCGGCCTTTAAGCCTATGTAAAAGGGTAATATTATGGCAACAAGATTACTGGTCCTGTAAAAGTTTAGTTTTGAAATGTCATAGAGGTTTGATTCAGTGAACAGGAATCACGACCCAGAAGAGAAAGGGAACTCTCTTATGACAAGAAGAATCTGGATGTCCAGGGCAGCAAATTTGAAATTACTTCATTTCAGAATTACAAAACAAAGATTTTTGGAATTACGGTCCTTTCTACTATGCGAACCATCTGGCTGACAAGGCTTGTACTTCACCTTCATTCTTCCAGGGAAACTGTTGACAGGTTACTCTATTCGGACCTCTAATCTCTTATGTCAGCCGTATATATTTCAATGATGTACTACTAAAACTGGTTTCAAAGTAGTGTCAGATAAGGAAAATGCTGTTTAGCAACAGAGGGCATTGTTATCCAAAGCCTGATGAAGTGAAAGGAACTCCATAATGAATTTAACCACAACAGCTCTGTCTGCTACAAGCCTAGAAAAACAACTCTCCCGAGAATGATTCTAAAGCAAGTTTCACCAAAGCACTGGGCTATACAAGAGCTTCACCTTGTGTGAGCAGAAGTATAATATTTAGCCTTGATCATCACTATACAAACAAAACTTACATTTGATGGAAAATTGCAAGTTTTAAAACCAAACCAAAAGAGAAAGATGCTTTTCCTAATGCTTCATTTTAGGTTTAGACAAGCAAGAGCTACTGAAAAAGAAAAGAAATATTTTCTCATCACCTGTCTCTGGCTCAAGAGGCCTAAGTGGAGCAGCTCTACAGATGTCTTAAATGCAGTCTCTTAAAAAGAGGCAGGTTTTCATCATCAAGCCCTTTCCATGGAAACAAAGGGCATCTGACATTTTGAAAAATCAAGGCTTTTCAGCCTCGAAAGGCTAAAATCTAGTGACTAGCCTCTATTTCACAGAGAAGAAAATCACTTCCCTTCTTGCAGTTTTACTATATGTAGAAATAAAACATTGCAGCGTCATTACATTGTCCATGGGAGTGAGCAGAACAGCAATATGAGTTCAGTGCCAACCTGCAGAGAGCCCACAGTGTCTGCAAGAAATAGCACTGCAAGAATATAATAAGAAATTGTTTGAGAAGTGTACAAAAATGCCATGGTAATGTCATTTAGTGCTTTTTGAATGCTGATGGGAAAACAACTTGAATTTTATTTGCATAGAGATTCTTGTTAAAAGATATTCACATTGGAAAACTGTTGGAGGCGGGCTTGTGAAGCAGTGAAGACGACTCAATTTGAGTTAACAGCAAAGCTCAGTTTATTAATGGTGTCTCTACAATTATAGTATTCTCTGAGTGAATGCGCAATAGTATTACTGGTGTTCACACACATAAACAATCACTCATTGGCCACAATTACAAACTGCTGATTCTGTGCAGCTTGCCTTCAGCAGCACCTGCGTTCAAGGTTGTTTATCTTTAACAGGCACACAGAATCTAGCCAAGGCCTCACTCCCTTTTGCTTTGCCAAGGGAGTTAGAGGCCTAGCAAATTCCCACAGAAAACTAGTTTAGCAAAATGATCTCCATCTCTGGCTGCAGAATTTTCACACCCATGCATTCACTAGGCCCAGGCCTAACTTCTGCTCTCCTGTGTGGTGTGCAGTTTTCACTGAAGAGTGAGATGCTGCAAAGCTGATCTTGATCAAGTGTCTGCAATTAGAGACTTGTTCCAGTGTCAACCTGAAAGTGAATTGACAACATTTTGTCACACAGCTGTAGGAGGAAACCTTGCCCTTGTGGTCATGGATAAAAATACTGTAAGCTAAACTGGCAGCCCAAGGAGTCACACCTTCAGAGGCAGGCCTGTCATGCTACTCATTTAAGCAGGGGTTTGGGACAGGAAATTTAAAAAGTAGGTAAAACTCGCCCACTTGGGCTTCAGGCTTGGCACTGACAAGTCAAATGCTCCACTGCCAAACTCCAAGTGTTTCCTGCTCCTCTAGGAGATGAGGCACCCAAACACAGCCAGGTCATGGCTCCCATCAGCCAGGTCACATATTTTGCTGGTGCCACACATGACAGTATTGGATGGGAAGAAACTGAAACCCCTGTTTGCCAGAAAGAACATGGAAGCACATCTGGACCCCACCTGCAATCGGCCTCCATCACCCATGGTTGTTGCTAAGCTGTAACCTTGTTCCTTCAGTCTTTGAAAAAATGTATGTGCATGGAAAGATAAATTCCCTGGCATAGAAAAATCCTTCTATATAAGGACAAATGTGATATTGAATGAATCCAACCAAGTGAATACAGACAAGTCATTCTCCCAAAATCTCCATGATGGCCATAAAGGGCACCTTGTTCCTGCCAGACAGATGGTCCCTGTCTTCTCCTGCCCTGTGTTCTCTAACTCATTTTCTCCCAACATCCTCAAGTATACCCTAAGAATTAGTTTTATAAATGTCTGTAGCTAGTTAAGTCCTTCAACGACCTCACTATTATGCTCCATGTTAAAAAAAAAATCCATATTTTCAGGCTTTCTCTGGATGGAAATTCCATCTGTTATCTTGGCTATTCACTCCATAACTATTTTTTACCAGCTTACTTTCCTTTTTTTTTTTCAAATGGGATGACCCAACCTGGACCCTGTGCTCCAAACAAATCTACAAAGCACTTCATATAGTGTTAACACAATTCCTTGGAGATGGGAGTTTTCCCTACTTGACCCAAACCAGGATCTTGAAACATGTGGGAGTAGACTTGCCATATCAAGAGTGGAACAGATCCTGCAGGAGATGGACCACTGGAGAAGCCAATGAAAGCA
>JAWWMO010000175.1:3629800-3641450 GCA_035047845.1 Dendrocincla fuliginosa | reverse complement strand
TGTGAAGGTCCTAACGACTCCCTGGGCAGCTGCTGCGAATGGTCCATTGTTCTTGGGAAATGAATAGAGGGGGTAGAATACATAGCCTTGATCACCCCCATACAGTGATAACTGGCCCCTCCTGCTGAACTAGGACAACATATTTCATTATATTGTATTTTTCCTTGTAATTTCTGGAGACTTGCAATCATATTTAAAAAGGGTGTTTCTACAGGGAATAATTATTGCCTGTGTTGACTGAAAAACAAATGAAAGAAGGTGCAGAAGGCAGAAAACACCAGCCAGTGCAGCACTGCAGTTCAGAGTTTCTCCTTTGGACTCTGGAGAGATGAGCAAGTATCTTAAATACAGCGCTTTCGGAGCCCAGGAACTTGAGAAGGAATGTACAGTTCTCCTTGGGAGAGAAGAGTGCAAAAGTGGGATGAAAAGCAGAATGCCATTTTTTTCCTCCTTCCTGCAGGTGAAGGATGAGGATTGAGAGGACTTGCACTTTATCAGACTCACCAGAATTAATACCAGCTCAGGAGATCATACAGCCCTCTCACAGCTGTGAGATGAATCATTTTCTCTTTATTGCTGCTCGTGTAGCTCACTCAGTAAATCAGCCAGGCCTGTCTACTATTTCCCTCTCTTCTTCCTCTGCCTGTAGTGTTCACACACACAAACATGGTGGGGTTTTTGACCTGAGTTTACTAAACAGCTCTATCACTACTGTAACCCTACGGTGGTGTCTTTCAGCACTGAACACCAACCCTCTCTGTATTCTGCCATCCAATCCCAGAGGACTCTCTCAGTGAACAGCACTGAGAGTTTTTCACTCTTTTCTCCGTTGAGTTTGTTCCTTGGTCCAGACTCCAGGCCCTCAGAGCCACAAAACAGCTTTTTGACCTGTCTCTGACAGCAGTGTGCATGTGGTCTCCATCCAGATCTCTTAGGTACTACACAATGAAAGCTACAACTAGGAATCCTAAATGCCAGATAAACTGATGATACAAAACACAGCCTGATCCCCTCACTTCTCTCTGGAGCAGAATTTCAAGCCTGTATCTCACAGAGAACTCTTAATGCCACCGCAACATACATAAGTTGCCTTTTGTCCTGCTGTACTACTGCCATCCTATCTTTCAGCAACCAGGACTAGTGACAATATTACCAATAAGCTGCAAATACATGAAAGTAGTTATGCCTAGCTATAACTGGTTAATTCTCTACCTGGTTTCTGTACTGAGAGAGAAAGGTTAGAGTCAGTATATGGATTGGCCTTCTGCTCTGTCTTTTAAGAACTTTTCAGCCTTTTTTGCAGAGATTTTCATGAGACCTGCAGCACCATGGAAGTCCTGTGCACCAACCTTATGGGGAAGGGCTGAGTATTTGACAAGGGCACTTACAACTTTCCTGGGATTGCCACTGGAGTGGGGACTTCTAGAGGCAGGTACTGAGCAGGATGAATTTGTAAATTCAGCTGCAGAAAGACGTGAAAAAAAAGCTAAGGGAGGTCAACCATGGATAGAAAAGCCCAGTCCCGTAAGTGAGGTGCATACCATTCTTGTGCAAGGATTGTGGTATTCAGTTTTGCCTAAATAACTCCCTCTAAAATATGCACATGTGAACAGGAGTCTGCATTTCTCTTAGCTCAAAAAACTGCTTCCTCCCTCTATGCTTCCTTCACCCCCTGATTAACAACAGAAAAATCCCCATGAGTTGATATGGCATCTTCACCAAAAGCCAGGTCACTTCTTGCTGCTTGCTGGTAGGATAGGACTTCAGCCCACCCTGTTTATTATGAAATCTTTGAAGTTTTACTAGAACACAAAGTTATTAAGGTTATCATGGTACTTGAATGCCCTAGGTGTTTGCCCTAGATAAGTTTCCACTGAGTCTTTCAGGCACTGTCCCCAAAAATCTGATGTACTGCTTTCTTTCTACTGTCACTGCTAATCATTTCTGATTGGTTAACTTAAAGAAAATTAACCAATGACTGAAAGACTATTACACTGAATAAATCAAAAGCATTAGCAGAGTATCGAATTGTACCTTTCAGCCTGAACAATCTCAGAGATAACACACTGTTACAGAGAATTAAGGAGCAATTCATTGTCAGCTGCCATTTGGACTTTTGCTGTCTGAGCTACTTATGTCAAATTCAGAATGTACCTGACTGATATGTAATTGCTGATTTAATGTACCATAATAGTGGTTTTAAAATATCGACTTCAAAATTTCAGCCGTTGTAAAAGTCATCAAAATTTGAAATTTCACTGCAAATTCAAAACTAAGATCAGATTTATCGAATTCTACTAACATTTTCTATTAACATATTCTACCAACATTTTCAAAAGTTCATAAAATTGAGCCAAACATGAAGAGAAAGCACTTAAATTTGTGCAACATACTAACAACACCACTAACAGTCTCACCAGATTTTATTCAGAGCTCACACAGGTAAACTAACATGGTATGTACAAGTTGTCTTAAACAAAGGAAGAATAACAGTTAAGAAGCTTATCTAAAGGACACTAGAGAAAGACCAACTTCAGTCACTTTTCATCCTAGTTTATTGTGGAGGTTTGGGTTGGCTCTCCAAGAGGAGAGAAGAGGAGGGGAGGGGAGGGGAGGGGAGGGGAGGATACACAAGATACTGGTTTTTAACTTGGAGAATAACAAACATGGGAGAATGAAGAATGAAGTGTGCCCCTGGAGAACTGCATGTGGTACTAGGAATATTTGTAGAGATCTATGTCTTTATTAAAGGTTGGGCATTTTCATATGCTGTTCTGTGGTTTCCGTCTATATTGCCAGTTAAACCTTCGAAGTTCGAAGTACAGCACCAAAGATTTTCATGCTTAACTCTGACCTGATAGAAACATACCCAGCTCCCTTTCATACAAAACATGGCAATAGACTTCCAGCACTCCTGCTTCCTGCCGGGGCTGAAACAAGAAGCTCTTTTGTAGTTTAATTATGGCAACTTTCCTTTCCCCCCCTTAATACGTCCAGGAGGAGATGAGAGATTGTGCATTTTTTTTATTCACCTTAAATTACAGTCCTCACATCCAAGGGAGGACTTCTGCTAGAATAGGTAGTAATTTCACCTTGTCACTATGTGCCAGTTCTAACTAAGTTTTGTGCTTTCAGAAACTGCTGTCTTTGCCCCTTACATACATGGCCCTCAGCTGGGTGTTCTCTGAATAAGCCAGCAACACACAGGTAGGAAGTACATTTCAAAGCCTATTACTTAAGTATTCCCCCTTTTTAATCACAGATTTGCTGTGTCTTACTGTACATTTGCTTATTAATGTTGCTTTGATGATGGCAAAATTGCCCTAAAAGATTCAGCTGCTGATAAAATTAATCTTTTAAACATTTGTCTCATTGTTACATATTTATCAGTTTTATTTCTGTTTGTACAGAGGTGTCCTGATTTTTGTTCTGTTGATATTGCTCCTTCAGCTTCTTACAATCTTGTGGGTTGTAAAAAGAACGTATGGGTGAAATGACAAAAAATTAATTTTACAAATGTAACACATAAAGGGAAAGCATACAAAACTGTCCTTCCTCGTGTATAATTTCTGCTTGTGGCATATGAATTTAGATGTTCATTACTGGTTGACGTAACTCAAAAAAGTGAAGTATGTCATTTAGGTAATTTCTTTTTATCTTTTACAAATTTAGTGAGTTTTCATGCCATAATTAAAAAGCCAAAGAGAAGGGGAACAAGAATAATTTACACATATATTTCAACAACGGTTTTTCATGGTTTGCCACTGAAGGAAGAGGCCCCAAACCAGATTATCCTGATGTTATCTCAATTAAGGAACCACATCTCTTGGTCAATGGCTCCATCAGACACAGGCTGCAGACACCTCTTTAAAAATCAGGCAGCCATTTCTGGCTTAGCTGGGTGTGATGGTTTAGGAATGGTGCTGCCCACTTCAGTGCTCCCAGCAAGACTCAGGAAACCATGTGTTGCTTTCTCTCTACCCTGCTTTCCCCTTCCTTTCTCCCTCCCTTATGGCAGGGTGGAGAGGAGAGTTGGAGGCACAAAAGCAAAGATCACAAGCTGAGGTAAGAACAATTTACTGGAAGCAGCAATGAGATAAGAAAACAACCAGCAACAGCAACAATAGTAATGACAGAGGGTACAAAAATCAATGATTCACATGTAAACTTCCTGACAACAGACAATAATACTAGACAGCTCCCTCTGCCACATTTACTCAACTGGAAGGAACCCCTTCTTCCCTCTTCCTCTCACCCCTGGTAATGCCATGACGTGGTGTAGAATAACTTCCAGGTCCTGGCCATGCCTCCTCCTGGCTACTGCAAAAATTAACCCTGTCCTGGCTGCAACCAGGAGAGATCGGTCTGCAGGCAGCTGGCTCCTCTGCAATAGCACTCTTCAGGTTTGCTTAAAAGCATCAGGGAGAAGGCAGATAATCTGCAAATCCCAACAAATCCTGACCACAGCTGCAGGAAAAAGAGATTCAATCTGCTTCTGACTTGGTTCATCACACCAAAAACCTTTTCCCTTGCCAAGAGGTTTTTCACCACTATGCTGGAAGCCCAGTGGGTACTCACAGTATACCACATCAGACTGTCCCCAAAAACACCGGATTGGGTGACATGGCAGAGGTAAAACAGGAACATCTGACCAGTGACCATTACTGGCACCATTTTTCTCCCCACATCATGCATTTTCCATGTTCCTTTTCTACCCACATTGGTCAAGTGACCATCTTCCAGTTTTCCTAGCTAGTGTGGAGCAATTTGGGGTACAGCACAGCAAACAGACTTAGTTTGCACATGGACTTCACTCCACCCCAGTACAGATACCACATACTTGGGCTCTTATCCTAAACTACTGATTCAGTTCTTTTTGCAGTTTTAGAGAAAGATTCACCTAAGTTAGAGTGGATAATTCATTCTGTCTCACACGGCACTTTTACAATGGGAAGACTAACCCTGGAGTTACTACTTCCTCCCTCAGATGTAACATCTCTCAACTTCCAACATAAAAACACTTCAGAGAGAACATGGCATTGGCTACAGTGTGTGTTGTGATAAGCAAACCAGGAAAGGAAGGAAAACCTTACTTGAAACTACTCAAAGCATTTTTTTAAATGGCCCACTCTGATTAGACTCTTTCAGATGCTCTCAGCATTTAGTTGCAGAACTTATCTCAGCTATCATTTATCGGTGAATAATAATCTACCTTCCTCATGCTTCACTTTCTCACTCCTGAACATCACTCCTGAATGCAATTTTCTGAATGTAAAGAAATCCAGGCTGGGGAGATAGGAACAGGTTTCAGACAACCCTTTTTTCCTCTGGACTCTTGGTAGCACATTAGTTCATAAAACTTTGTAAACTAAGTCTGGATTCAGTCACATAATCTTGGTAAGGAGTCCAAATCCTACTAGCCAAGAAAATATTTCCCCAGATATGTCCCATCCCTTACTCAGGCACTGCTGCTCTCAACCACACATTGTACAGACATGAGGAGCTCTGTGCTCTACCTCCCCTTTGTTCCCCAGCTGTGCACACTTGGTGTGTATCATGGGAACACGCACTTATTCCAGCCCCTTGAGTGTGTAGGATGCAAGATACATCCACCCAGATTCAGTTCCAGTTTTATCCTCCAAAAGGTACAGTCAAGGAAATCACACTGCACTTAGGCAGCAGTTTTATTCCTTGATTGCAAACAATAAGCAGTATTAAATCAACTGGAAAAATATAGCAACTTTTTCCTGCATTAATAATTCCAGTCCTTATACTGGCACAGAGCAAGCTGAAAAGGATGATGCTCTATTAAATATATTAATAACCTCTTGTTTGGCCACAGATTTCAGATTATGCAGTTTATTTTAATTTCAGTTTTCAAAATTTCCCATCAGGATTTTAACCGGGAATGTTAGACAATCATATACTATGCATTAGGGTTCTTACCAAAACGTGAAACATAAAAAGAAAAGACCAATCTCAAAGCTCTCATATTAAAACTGAGTTGATAGATTTGCCACGGAAAAGACTTCTTTGGCTCTTGCCTACACTAAATTTTTATAGCCCTCTTTTTCCCCTTTTAAGCTAGTGGTTTGTCTCAGAAGAAACTTGACCTTTAACCTGCCGGAACACTGTGGAGTTTGGTCCTCCTGCCAGTGTTTTGAGGAAGGTGTTCTTATATTGACTTTTTTGCAGGAAATTTATCTTCATCCTCCTTTCTTCATTTTAAGACAGATTTTGAAGATGAAGATGAGATAAGTGAAGTTGTTGTGATCTCTAGAAATGAAGATAACAAAACTCATCTCATTATCAATGAGAATGAGAAATTTCCATACCTTTTCTTTGTCAACCCCTTCCTCAAAAAGCTAATAGCAGAGATATTTGAAAAACAAGGCAATATAAAACAAAGAAACAAGCAAGCAAAACCCTACAACAGACTGATCTCATAATGAAGACCTACTAACTATTAAATTAGGACATCTACATTTTTCAAAAATATTTCATTTCCAGAGTTAAACTCATGTATTTTTCCTACCAAATTGCATAGGCAGTACCATTTCTAACCAAGAGGAGATGTGCAAGCAGTTTCCTGATACTGCAGCATAGCCATGTTTTTTACCTGTTCCCCTCTGTAAGGCAGTCCAAGGTCTGGACACAATCAGAGACCAGTAGAGTTGCATTACCTATGTAGGGACAGAAAGGCAAAGGTGGAAGATTTATTTGAGGAGGAAAAAGAATTTCACCCAAGGAGGTTTTCACTGCTGGGAAAACTAGGCCTAGGAAAAACCAGGTGTGGGAGAAAAATCTTTCCCATGAATAGCCCTATCTTTCTGCCTGCCTGTTGGGAGAAGTTAACAGCTCTGTTGCAAGAAGAGATAAAAGTTCTCACAGACATGCTTGATGTCCCTGCTGGGAGAGAGGGAGACCATAAAGGACAGGGGAGAACACACTCCTGAAGTTACACACATACAAAAGGTGTTATAAAAGCACCCAAATGGGTTTCTTAGACTGCTTTTTCACCCACTGCATGATTTAGCAGTGTATTTAGGGTCTCTGGCTTCAGAATAAACTTTTCCTTAATACCCTAGCTGAGGTTTGGTCACCAGGGTTTACCTGTGTGCATATCAATCTTACAGCTATCTCAGTGCTCAACACAAAACTATGGAGCTGGACTAACACCAGTGCACCAGGAGCAGTAAACCTGCACAAGTCCCTCTGCCTCCATTTCCTCTTTTCCTGGGAGCACCACTGTGCTTTGCAGCATGCTGCAAGCTGGGCCACCTCTGTATTCACTCCCTGTTTCCCCAAGGAATGGGATTTTGGGTAAGACAAAGGGCTTTGGCACTTCTCTAGACAAATCCTGAGTTGGTTCCCCATTCCCCCATCCAGTCAAAAAGGAAAATTTTGTACTTTTTCCAAATGTTATGTTCTGAAGTCTTTTGTAGAAATACCTGCAAAGTGGAGATAAGCTCATTACTGAAAACCTTGAACCTCCTCTGATGATTTTCACTTTTCTCATGGCGATATTATTATCCCTCTTCCTGGCAATACTTTTACTTCTGTTCTAGACCCAATCAAAAGCATTAGCTTTCAGAAAGAAAATAGACTCTTTATCTTCTGCTGCACCAGTGTCTGCTGCACATATGAAGAATTCCTCCAAGCTCAGGGGGCTCCCATCATCTCCCTTGTCCAAACTGTTGTCTCAGTCTCTTTACTAACACCCACCATTATGTCAGCAGGATGGTAGGACATTTTAATCCATTTACTTTTAGAATTATCTTCTAGGTGGAAAACTTTTAAGGTTCACCTATCATCTTACGTTATGGCTATTCCTGGGGTGTTTTGGATTTGCTGCCACCTTCACAAGTTCAAACGACTGCCCACTATCAGCTCCCTTGCTGAGCAGCAACACCTTGGGAGACTGTCAAGTGGTCTGTTGAAGGTTAACTTTTTGATCTCCCATAGTTCCTCCCTGAGCATCTCACAGCTTTTTATCAAACATTCAGTTCTCCTCACATGGCAAGACAGAGTTTACAGGCTTAAACTACTTGCAAGAGCTCCCAAGTTTCACCTTTCTTTTCATATTCATCACATAAAAGCATTTCTCTTATTTTTCATTTTTATTTAGGCTGTAGCTCCCCTTAAACATCTGTACTATACTTTCATAATTACTGCCCCTTAGTCATCAGCAAACAGTAAAAAGAAAAATCAGCAACTGTGAAACACAAGGTTACTTCCAACTGTGTCCCTTCTCACTGGTACACAGCACTTACAGACAGAAGATGAAGCAGTTTCCAGAAGGATTTAGATCTGGTGGGGCTTTTAACTGTTCTGTTTTCTCACTTTCCAGAATGTTCTGAAATTAAGACAGTCTACCACATAGAGGTTTTTTTCCATTCATCAACTATTTGATCAGCACTGCATAGGGGCTGTCTTGCAGCAACTTCCACCAAATCCTACAAGAGCCCTTTCCAAACCCAGCTCCCCCAGTAAAGAGTCATCCACTGGTATTGTCCCTAGATGCTTTGAGACCTTGGCTATATTAAAATGCTTATAGAAAGGCTTAAAGAAGGTTTGTGCATCTTCCAAAGGTTTTGGAATGTTAGAGATAGCAGGAATAAGAGATTGCAATCATTACTTATAATTAGCTGAAGCTCGCAGCAAGGGGCATTTGGCCCATTTTAGCCATGACAGTAGTTGTGGGGTTCAAATGGAAACTGAATCACAGAACAGGTTGCAAATTTATTTTTCACTCCTGATTCATCTTGCAAAACAACTGTTAAGTGAGAGAGGAGGAAGAGGCCAGGAAAAGTGTGTGGCTGTACTCACTCCTGTCTGGGAGTAACTGTAGCCCTGTAAACTGAAAATAAAACAAAAGATCTCTTATGTTTCTCTGAAAAGTAATTCAGGGACAAATGCATGATGTGAATGAAATGTGTTGCAGACATCACAGTCATGTCATGCCAGGGCTGACCGTTCTCTTGGGAGCCTTGATGAAGGGATCAGGGTCTAGGAGCAAAGGCTGCAGTGCCCTTGCCCACAGCTAACGACTCCTTCCTAAAAACACTGGCATTTTATGTCTGCCAACACCCATGTGGTTTCATAACGCAGCTGCTCTGTAGACAGAGACCCTTCAGCCCTGGCAACTTTATTACAATTTAGGTACAAAAAAAGAAAATGTAAACCAAAATGTGTTACTGGTGAAGTTATGTTCACCTACATGTATTCGACATACTGTGATCATAACAGTCCCAAATAAGACCTGATGAACAAGACTAGACAAATATAAAATATGAATAGTATATGTTACTGAAAATGTAAGGCTGATAGTTCATTCCTCTGTACAAACCTCAAGGAATTCTGAATTCTGATTTCTAGAAATAACCTATTTCATCCCTCTTGTATTCTGAATTGCTGAATTGTATGGTATTTAGTGTTATGCTTTTATATTTTTGTAATGTTACAAAGTTACAGTAACAAAGTTTTGCCTGCATTCAAACAGATCTTGCTCTTAGATAGGCAAGAGTAATTCTGGAATAACTCGATTGTTCTTTTTTTTTTTTTCCCAGGAGTTACACTAATTTATCTAACAATTGTCTCCAGATCACTGAATTAAACTGTTTTACAAGGCAATATTTTAATGCCAATATTCTTTAAATTAATACAAACATGTCTTTCAGTTATATTTTACATAAGACCTACTTTCAATGCATTAATTCAATTACCTTGTTTTATAGGTACTGAAGATGCAAGTAGGCTTCTAGCAGTGTCAGAAAATGAGTGGCAGGTTCCTACTGGCAAAGCTCCTAGCAAGACCAAACTCTAATTGTGCACACATTTATATTTGTAAGCTGAGACTTGCATGAATAAAATATAATTACTAAAAAGCCACAGACTTGGACAAAATTATGTTCTCTATATGAGATTATTGGCTTTTAATGCACATGTTTTCCAGCCGGTAACCTGCATACCTGCATACACCATGCCAAATCTTGCTCATTCCAAAATCAATATAGCTGAAGTCCTGGCTCCAGTGGGAACAAGATTTGGCCTGTGTTCCCTGTTGGCAGAAGAGAGATGAAAGGAATGCAGTATTACGCACTTGCATGATAAAACTTTCTTATCTGAAAACCTATTTCTTCAAACACAAAATGCATCAATTCTCATGGAAAACTTAATGTGTGTTTGAAATTCCCTGACCAAGAGACACTCTTCACATCTCCAGACACACAATCGGTACCAGGGGAAAAAAACCACTAGAAATGCTGCTTCTGACTTTTTACTTCTTTTCCTGCAACTTAGCCCACCCTCCTACACTCTGATAAGTAGGAAGAATAAACATCTATTTCGTTCAAAATCCACCCTACAGTGGGGAACAAGTTCTTTGGCTTTTGCTTAAAGCACATCTGCACTTGGAGCATGTGCATGAGAGGAGCAGGACTGCCGGCACTGTGCAAAATCACTCCCCTCCAGCAGCACAAAGTGGGGATGCTTGGAGCAAGTTATGCTTTTATCCCTCAGGATAATTTGCCACACAGAGACCCCAACAGCACATACAGAGTGGGAAAAGCTTGGTGGCAAAGTGAGATTCTCCATCTGCTCATGCAAAGTTTTCCTCCCCCTGTTCTCCACAGGTACAATGTGGAGTTCACAGTTCACAGTCCACTAGTTTCATGGGTCTTAGACACTGGTCATACTGCAACTCTACGCATCAATGATTTCATCCCTCAGTTACCTCCTTTTATACATACTCAGGAATTGTAAAGCCAGATTAAGTAACTCCAGAGGTGCCAGAGACAAATCAAGAGACTGCAGTATCAGATGATAGTGGTACCTTTCCATCTTCCTATGAGCTGTGTGCAAGAGTTGCCACATCTCCTGGGAGAGTGAAGAGCATCCAGGATTCCACTCCAGCCAGTTCCACTGTAGCATTTGTCCTGTAATTCCAAATCAAATGTTTCCATCTGGCTGACAAAGCTGAAGCAGCTCTCAGCCAAAATACCACTGGCTATTTCGCCATGGCTACCTTGTCCTTTAAACTTTACCTGTGCTTTAGTTGTTCATAAAAAATAGCAGTGCTCCCTCTAAGGTAGGAGAACATGGGGTGTAATATAATTAAAAAAGGACTGGGGTTATATCTTCAAACAAAGCAGCCAAAAGATCTGTTGGTGTTTTGTGTCTCATAAAGTGGGAAAGGAATGATTGTTTCACAGCATTCATCCAACACCCTTGAACAGCATTTACATGAGAATTCTCAGAAAAATCAACAACCATTGTTTCCAAAGATGAAACTCTTTCTTTATGTCCATACTAAATATTCAGTTTTCCTCTCTAAAAAGTCATCCTATTGCTGAGAAGAAAGAACAAACAACCCACAAATGCAAGACCAAACTGGTCATCTGTCCAGCCTGGGACAAAAGCTTTGGCTTGGTCCCACAAGTTCATCCTCTGAGTGGGAAACACTCACATGTACCTGCTCCCACTGAACCTGGCTTGACTTGCAGGGTTACAAAAATCTCTGGATTGTGTCCCCAAAGGAAGTGATTCTCTGCCCACTAAGATTATCCCTCAAATTTCCCCCGGGCCACATATACACACAGAAAAAAAAAAAAAAAAAAAAAAAAAAAAAAAAAAAAAACCAGCCCTTGTA
>JAWWMO010000175.1:3599105-3621791 GCA_035047845.1 Dendrocincla fuliginosa | reverse complement strand
GACCATCACTCCCGACCAGACCACAGCCATCATCTGCACCAACAGGTTCTTCACTTCCTTTTGCTTTGGACTCGGGGAACCACACGGGTCTCAGCACAAGGGGCTAACAAACCCCTTTGGGCTTGTGCCCTGGGACACTGGGTTATACTGCTGGATTTTGGTGAGTTGAAAGTAGTCTTCTCTTTGTGTCAGTGTATTTATTGTAATATCTTTCATTAAATTGGAACTCTGACTTATAATCTCTCTTGTGGCAGGTCCATTTCTCCTGCTGGTTTACCCTTAAACCAGTACAGACACTGAACTAAAGAAAGTGCCAAACCTTGGCAAGGTCATATGTCCCCAGGCCAATGACTCATGGTTGGGGTTTTTTCCTAACCTATTTCCAGACAGCTCTATAAGTTATGAAAGAATTCAGGAAACAGCATCTATACTTTGATGATGCACCTGACCAACATTCCTGATACTATGGTATGGAAGTAAAGGCTTTGAGAATTCAGCATCCCTAACCAGCTGTGGTAGACAGCCCTGCTGGGCAAGAGTGTGGACAGTTTCATTCAAGAGTCAACAGTATTTACATCCAATTAGATAGGCTAGATGTTGGCTTCCTCTGAAGTTCATGCACATTGAAAGCAAACGTGAAGTCCAGTGCAGACCCCAGAGCCAGCAGCCAGTAAACTGGGAACAGAGGCCTTTAAATGTCACTGAAGCAGAAAGTTGTTTTGCAACCAGTCCTGCAATAGGAAAGATCTTATGGAGGGGAAACGACTTCTACTCTGATAAGTTACAGCCATCCTCTACTTAAAGGAACAGAGATAAGAGATTAAACCTGTCAAGACCCTTGAAGACTCAGAAATTTGAGATTGGTTATAAAGTGGAGATATTCTGCAAAGAGGAAAAGTAATCATAGAGGCCAGTGCTTTTACAGCCTGTGTCCATGGGATAACACTGATCTGAATTGGAAGATGCAAAGTGTCTCCTGTGATGAGGCCTACCAATAGGAAAAGCAAACACTTTTAGGGGTTTTTTAATCTCTTCACTTTCTAGGTGTTATTTTCAAGTGCATGTATTTTCAGGCTGGAAGATTGGGGAACTCTAGGAATACAACACTGAAAAATACCAGAATGCAGAAAGCTTCCCAAAAGAGTCTGACCAGGATGTCTTCAAAGCCCTGGGCAAATACCAAGACACGGGATGCCTCCTGGGAAGATAAGAACTAATCCTAATCCAGCCTGCAGACACTGACCATCTCCAGACCTACTGAGACTCCATTTGCATTTGACAAGATTTGCAGTTTTGTGTAATCCCTGTCCCCTGACGAAACTCACTTCACCACATGTATTGTTCCCCTACCCTTGTGTTCATGAATAATGGATTAACTCTGGATACCTGCTTCTCTGCTAGTTAACATAATGTAGCCTCTTAATTACCATGTTCCATCCCCTGCTTAGCATAACCCAGCCTCTTAATTGTAATAATCCTATATACATTGAAATGTGCTTACAATAAACGATTTTGTTTTACTCCCGAAACAGGGTCCGTGTAACTGACCATTACACGGTACTGCTTGGGCAGGATCAACATCTCAAGCCAACTGAAGAGTTTTATGAACTGATCTTTATGTGAGGGGGAGGGAGTGGGGAGGAAATGCCTTTTTAATTAAGTGACCCTTGTTTTTGCACAAAAAATTGCAGCAAGGATAGAGAGAAATTATAAGGAGGAGCATGGAGCCAAGTGAGGCAGGATTGTGTGGTTTCAGGAAAAAAAAGCTGGCCAGGGAGAAGAATTTGTTGTAATCCTAAAAGCTGCCAAGGTGACTGGACTCACCTCTGGAAGCAGTGACTGATCTGCAAGGACACCATGGATTCAGGGAGAGTTAAACCCTCATTTTATTCTGCTTTATCTAATCTGAGGTTTAAAAGGCCTAGTTATACTAATGAGTAATGTAATGAAACATGGGGTTTTAAGCTTAAGAGCCTTTTAAGTCTTCTCTGAATGTCTAGAAGTAATGTGTAGGTACATCTGCCTTTAAAGATTTGGCCAATAAGGGACCCATCAAAAAACACAACAGATTCATTGGGCACCAATGATCTTATATTCCTTGTCCTCAGCTGCATGAGTTTCAGGACATTTCACTTAAAAGCAGTCTTAATTTGTTCCACTTAAAGTCTCTAACTCCTTGGTTTTATTCTGCCATGACTATGGAAACATTTATATAAACATTATAAAACTACCAGCAACATCAGCTCTCCTTTTACCTCAAACATTTAAAATGTTAATGGCTTGTAGTTTTCTGTATATTAGAAGTAGAGTTAAAGATTTATTGTTGCTACAGAGTGTGATATTGCCTAATAGCCCTTAGTCAGTTTGATACAGTAACTAATATCCATAAGATTTGAGTTACATTACAGGAAAAACCCTACACTCCACACATGGAGAGCCACAGTCTTGAAGATAATGCTGAAGTAAATATAGAGGAACTAGGAGAGAAAACCTGCAAATCATTTTGCTGTGAATAACAGGTGCAAAAAGAGTAATGAGGTCACCTCACACACTCTTTGCATACAGTGCCTTAGAGCACTGCCAGAAAAGAACCGCAGTTTTTCAGATTTTTAAAAACCAGCTGCAGTTGCTTTAGTAACATAGGAAAACAACCCAAAGTAGAAAACATGCACAAAATAAGCACTCTGAGACAATCATGGAACCATATGTTTGGCATGTGCTGTCACAGACTTATCCATCCCTTTGGGTGTGCAACCACATCCACGCACACTTGAAGCCTTGGATATGTGTGAACTGAGCAAAGGATTTGGGGAATACTATTATTTCATGCCCTTTCTCTTTTTGACTTATATAGGCCACATTCATGCCTAAGCTCTGGTGGCTTTGCTCCACTCTAGTGACACAAGGCAATTTTAAACCTTGCTCAGCTGCACAGCTAAATTGGATTTACTCCATCTCTGAACCTCCAGAGCATGGGAAAGCATCTGGAGCCCACCACTAAGCCTGTGCTTCCCATAAAAGCAGTACGTGCACCAGAGATGACCTGCTTGCAGTGTATGTTGCATTCCTGCCATCACTCTTCTCTCTCAGGCTGACTTCATTAAAATGCCCTTCGTTCTCTGAACAATATTTTACTCATCATACAAGTGAAATCCTTTGTCTCATTTTTGATTCATCTAGAGACCTATTGTTTATGACAAATAATTTTTATTAACTGATAGCTAATCCTAAACAAAACTAACTGGTATCTCTGCAAATTGTTACAATTATATTATGACCGTGAGCAGAGCTACCTTGGGGAAACTTGCTTCTTCAGTAGGAATCAAATAGCTGATCTTCAGTAAGAAACAAACAGCAACTGCTAGAGCTGAGTTGTACTTGTGAAATTAAAATATATTTTACTTGAATTTCACTGTTCACAATATTTTAGTCAAGCTGAAATCAGAAGAAAACAAAAAGTTTCAGTATTTAGAAGGGGAATATCCAAATATCCCATACCATTTTCCCTTCTACAAGTCACTTCCTTGTGCATGTTCCCTGAAAGCGCAGCAGAGGATTCACATTCCTGCTGAGTGTTGCATAACTACAGCAGTGGAGCAGCATGCCCAGATCTTGAAGTGTCAGCAGAGAAGTCTCCCGAGGAACAGTGCCAAGAGAGACACTGGTACAGAAACTTCCCTTGTGGCCCTGCAGTCCATATTGATAGGGACGCTGGCAAGGCTGAAGTGTGGGCCAGGATGATATGAGAGATTTTGGAGCATACCCCACCAGTAATCAAAATTTTTGTGCAACAGCATGAATACATTTTGCTGCCATATTATTTCAAATCCTTTTTGATAGATTTTTCTCTTGAGAGCCTTTTAATAGATAGGTTTATTGGATGAAAACTTTCTCCTATGCCCTGTGAAGATTGATGATCTTCGGAGAGAGCACTATGTAAAATACAACATGCCAGGAAGAGGGAGTAGCTGAAGCTTTGAATGAGGGCTGCCACATACTATCAGTCTTCCCTAGGCACTAACATTTCATGTTTAAGGCATGAAGGATTTTCAGTAACATCATTTCAATAGGTTTTTTTCACAGAATTAAGCTACTACTTCTATTAATTTCAATACTGAGCTGTGGTTGCCCAGCCCTGTTCAGTATTAAGCTCTTATAAAATTTTTACACAGTCAAGAGCCCCACACACAAAGAAATTACAGCACTTAAAATGTCATCAGCCTCTACTGCTTTACACTTGCCACTAAAAATAAAGGTAAGAATTGGCACTGAGGTATGTTTATCTAGCAGCTTCCAGGTGATGACTGAAACAATAACTCAGGAAACAACAAGTCCTTATACTTTAATTAGGAGCTTCATGGTCAGAACAGAGGAGAATGTTCAGTGACAGTGTCAACAGCCCATTCGGCTAAAGAAATACAAAAACAGTTGTGGAAGTGGCACTTCAGCAGGGTGAGCTGAATGGTAGTGATCTCCAAATCTAAAGCAAAAGTCCTTGAAAAGGCCCAGTTTTGTGGGCTCAAATAGCAAAGCACTCAAATAATTTTTATCTTTTCTTTACAAGTCATCCACATGTTTTCAAGTAGAGTGCACATTATGAGAAGAAATAAGGGTGTCAAGACTTCAGAGAATAATAGAGACTAGGCCCACATGACAAATGGAGAATACTTGGGAAAAACTTGATTTGCATTAAAAGTCATTACAGAAATCTTTGGCAGTATTGCATCTTGCCTCCCAAGCCAATCAGACACCTGCCTGGCAATGATAACACAAGAGGTCACTTTCAGTGTAAAGAAATGAGCTGTGCATGCAGTCTTGAAAGGAAATTCTGCTCCCCCCCACCTCCAGAAGAGGTTTAGATGGGATATTAGGAAAACTTTACTCATAGAAAGGGTTGTAAAGCACTAGAATAGGCTATCGAGGGCAGTGGTGGAGTTATCGTCCCTGGAAGTGTTCCGAAAACGTGTGGATGTGACACTTGAACACATGTTTTAGTGGTGAACATGGTGGTGATGGGCTAACAGTTGGATTCAATGGCCTTAAAGGTGTTTTCCAACCTTACTGGTTCCATAATTCTGTATTACAGTCACTATCTATAATAGTGATACTGTCACTATGACCAAGAATGCTTTCGCCAGGTAAGAGGCTAGCTGTTTCTCTGCCCGTCTCCTCCTCGTCTAAAGAAGCAGGTTAGTATTATTATACATGGTATTTCATTTAATACTGTTAGGTCTTGAACATTGGCTTTTAGTCATCTGGTATACTGTACTTCTGTTCTTTACACTTAGCATCTTTCCCTTTTCAGCCACCAAAAATCTCTGAATACATCATCTTCCTAGCTCCACTGGCTCTGTGAGCCAGAGAGTGCAGCTCCCTCCAAATCAGTATTTTGAAATAATGAGCTCTCCAATTAAAAAGGTGCCTTGGAGTTATTAATAGGTGGTATAGCAGAAATCAGCACTTCTACAGAAGAAAATAGAGATTTGCTGCAATGAAAACCCTTTCTTTTAGCTACGTTAGAAAAATGAGACCACTAAAGGCAAAGTAGAAAGAAGAGAGTCACGACTTTTCTGGATTTGCTTCAAATGTGTAAGAGTGTAACAACATACCACATTTGGTTCAGGCTTGCCCTGGGTCACTTACAGAGCATCCTCAGTAACTCCCATTTCAGGCAGAATAAATGTTTATACATAATATACACTGGCAGATATAGCCTATATATATATATATATATATATCAGCCATAATTTTAATCTAAAAGCAAATTTCTATTACTTTGTGGATCAAAATACAGTATTTTCTGGAGGAAATAAAAGGCTCTGTTTTTGCCTTGGCATTCTGAAGTTGCATTCAGTAGGAACATGGTAACTGACAGAGAATGCATTTAAATATCCAGAGACAAGCATTATTTTCTGAGACATCGAGTAGATTGATTCATTGCAGACCATGCTGAGCACAGAACATAAGACTAGACTCTCATCTATCCTCAACAGAATGAGGAATATCTTCAAGAATAGAAAGGACTTGTAGCTTTCAGGCAGAAGGAATGTGTTTAGAATTAAATGCTATCGTACACCTCTGTAATGGGCTTTGTACCATCCTATTATCACATACACTGAAGCATAAAGCAATCAGGCTAATTATTTTTCTTGCTTTACATCATCCTATATTTATACTGCTTTTTAAAATAATTGCTCAGAGATCATAATCACTACTCTGTGTACAATCACACCTTCTGAAATTTCCTGCAGTCTGTTCAATCATCTGAAACTTTACTTCTGTTCTGCCCAACAGCCTTGACCAGATGATCAGCACTGATTTCCTAACATCCTTGATGCAGTTCAAACATATTGATCCCATCACCCTGAAGCCTTTCTGAGAGATAAAGAACTCCAGTGTTTTAAATGTTATATTAATATCTATGCAGCTTTGTACCATATTGCCACATAGCTTCCCTAATCCAACAAGCAATGTATTGTATTTATTATCAAAAAGTAAAAATTCAAGTCATCATTTTGAGAAACTTCCTTCCTGTAAGTTTGGGGTACATTGTAAATGGAAGGTGCACTGCTACAATTACAGTTCTAGTTCAAACCTATAGATCTATCCCCCTTTAGTCTACTCCCTATATCTGATTACACACTTAAAATTCACAGCTCATACTTCCAAAATCTTCAGTATATCTAGAAAGATTTTAGCTCAAACTGTCTCCTTTTTATTAATGGCATAATGACAATTTAACATCTGTTCTTTTTATCAGCATGAATATTACAAACACTAATTTTAAAAAATACAAACTTTGAATATGGAAATTTTCACACAAGATAATATAATCTTGAAATGCATGCAAAATACCAGTATATACATTTGGAAACCTCATCATATATAGTAAGTCTTGGTGAGGTATTATGGTTAGGACATCACATCCTGTTGGTCCCTCAACGTACTTTTACATAACTCTTTAAATACAAACATTGCTGTATTTCCACTGGCAGCTGGAATTGAGACTAGTGCCTCAAATAAAATATAAGGTGTTTCACTTAAAAGATGGAGCAGAATTTATTTGCTCTAGACCATAGCAGTTGGTACCACACAGCATTCGTTCTCCTGTTTGTGACAGGAAATTCTGAAAGGAGAAAAGCAATTGTTTTGGAAGTATGGGAGTATTTCAGAGGTTAGAAGTCAGCAATTTTATTAAAAATCCAGTGTTCTGTTCCTAATAACCTGTTCATATTTTAATGCTGTGAAGTCATGAAGAGTTCAAAACTCCATGGAGGACGAGTCAAAGTTCCTGCAGGCTTCCACTGAAGCTGGGCAAGTCTGTGTTTGGTCTCTGGCCAGACCTGAGGGCACATGATCAGTTCCTCTTGGACCTCTGCCTTTCTTCTCCAGCCTACACACAAGCTCTTCTTTGCAGAACCGGTCTGTACCATGTGCTGCTCCAATCCTACCAAAAAAGGGTATTGAGATGGAAAATATCCTGTGATTGTGTTGCTCAGTCCTCACTCCATTAATTTCAAATTTGGGCAACATCACTGCTCTTTGAGTATTTATTTATTTATTCACAATCACATGTGTATCAGATGTCTGAATACCTAAAAGTTCAAACCAAATCCTTCATGCTGACCTCAAGCTGACATCAAAACCCTGCCCAGTGGATTTCTGTATGCATTGAAAAATTGTTTTTCACAATAAGCATCACAAATCTTAGCAGATGGCTATCTCTGAAACTTGACTTGGTCAATTCATTTTGTTTTCTATGACAAAGAAACAGACTTTTTAAATTCTTTTTCCATTCAAGCAGATCCCCTGTAGTCACCAAGGTGCTTCCACATCAGTTACAGAATTGTACTATGTATCTTTGAACAAATGTGAAAAGTGGTAGAAAATTTGAGAATTGAACAGAAACACAAATATATACATATATTAGCAGGCAAATGAAGGGATATGCAAAAAGCGGAAGAGTTACAGTCCATCTAATACAGTATGACAACTTCTTCACTATGATTTTGTAATATTTTGAGTTCAGTCAAAAGGCTGAATACTTGTTTTTGTTATGTACTTTAGATGGTGATGGTTTCCTTACTGAAATGGAGCATATACTCCTTTATATTTCTCTAAATCCTTCCTTAACACTTGCTATTTCCACAGCATGTATACATTTGGTTTTAGATGACAAGGCATCAGCCTTGCTGATCTCCATCAGCAGCTCCAGCTCCCTTTCACCCCAGCCTGCAGAGAAACCTGAGCAGTTTCCAACATTGCTCTGCTCCTGCTGCAAACAACATCTTACCAAAGCCATCAAGATGTTTTGAACCTTGCCCTATCCAACCAGTGGTGTCCAAAGCCATCCTAGGAATGTGGTAGGGCTTAAGGACACAACACATAAGGCTCCTGTGACAGCCAACACGTGGAATTGGATAGTGATATTTGCACAAGGAGGTAAATTCAGCTTCATTATATGAGGAAGACTTCTAGGGTGGAAGACATTTTGGCCTTGAAAGGGTGTAGCTGTGAGCATGGGAAAGCAAAGAAGAAAACACCTATGGCCTTTATCCAGGCATAGGAAATTCGAAGAAAGAAGAAAAACAACTGAGAAAAACAAGCTTGGAAAACAAGGTATGCTTTGAGAATTACCAGCATGAGGAGAGATGTGAGCTACCAATCAGGAGATGGTCTAAGACTGGTGGACAGAAGTGCTTGGCTAATAGAGTGTGACGTGTATGCGTGGACAGATAAGAAAAACTATAAAAGACAAGCCTTAGAATAATAAAGGTGTTGCCGGTTGTAAATACTCCTGTCCCCAAACCTCTGTGTGTGTATGGTTTTTTGTCCATTACAATTATACTCATCTGACTTTTCTGAAAGGTTCAATGGTGATAAAGATGAAAACTTGCGAGCCAATAGAGTAAGAATAATTTATATTCTCCCCTTTTAACCTCAGTCTGCATGGGCAGAAACTCAGGAACACAGACTTAGTGACAACTTCAAAAAAAAAAAAGAAAGGTTCACAAGAGTCTTGTGAAACCTAACATGCATTTTACATTTTCCAAACAACAAATGAAGAGAATTAGAGGATCCCATCTCATCCTGTGTTAGAAGCCTGTGTCAGACAATTTGTTTTGGTAGTTTAAGTGTCATTCACAGCCATTGCAGACTTTTGTGTTCAAGTGACCTTTCCAAGATGCTGCACTATCCATGCTGGTCAGTGAAATCTGAGATAAATTTTTTGATTCCCAGACAAGTAGGAAAAAAAAAAAAAACCAACAGCAAAAAGAAACCACATAAGGTGAATTTGTACAGTCTCTGCCAAAGTGTATTGAGAAGATTCAGGCCAATTGTCATAGCAAATAACCAAAATGAAGGTAAATTAATTTTTCTCCTAGTTTTGCAGTCGTATTGTGGTCCAGCCATCCCTCCCTGAAGCTTCACTGGTTGCACTCTTCATAATCTGTATTTGTGTGTTCACAGGGAAGTAATTAGATGAGAAATGAATGCTTTAATGGCAATTAGATACTATTCTCACCCAAATGTAACAATAAAAAAAAATCAGTTAAGTTTCATTCCCTTGTCATGATGGGGACAAACCCCTCAAGAAGAAACCTTCAGTTGGTAATGCCTAGGGCAATTATTTTTGCTTTAATTAAATGAACAGGAAATGTCACTAACTTTGGTGATGAAGCATCTGATGTCCTTCCCATTTCTTCATTACTAAAAGGTCTCGTAAGCTCTGTGTTAGTATAAATTTTCTCTTTTATCTCAAAGCTAAACCCCAGATTTTGAAGAAGAGAAACCTCTTTTCTGTTATTTTAACTTCCATTTCACCTTTGTGTACAGGAGGTGATTTAGAGCTGCAAATCATTATAATTTCTTCTGTCACTGTTACATTTTTCTTTTCTCAGCTTCTTCAAAGCTGATTTCAGCATTTTTTGATGGCACAGGGTATAACATTTTATTGACCAAGAAAGAAACATCCTGAAATACATTTCCATCTCACTCCTATTGATTGAAGTCAACCCTGGCAATCATTTCAAATCAGACATTTTACAGGCTGCCAGAACAGCCTGGAACACACCACAACAACAATAACAACAACTACAACAACAACAAAATTGTCTTGTGCACAAGTGGATGCACAAAGGTCTCAAAAAACTCCAAAACAACATGCAGAGCCCTTTATTCCAAACTCAATAAACAGGGTCTCATCTCCAAAGCATCAGTTCTCTACAGTCTGTCAGAGTACATATACAAGGTAAACATACCATAGAGTAGAAGTTTTGAGGAGGTCATTCCATTTGGATTATCAAACAACAGGTTTGTTAGACTTTCAAACCCTAAGGGGGAATTCCTTCCAAAAAGCTTGGAGCCAACGCCCTGGTGTGGTGGGGGTGTTTAACAGAGGATACAAAGAATGTGCATATCTTGATATCATGTGCCTTAAGCACAGCCTTTTGTTCTGATTTGCCCCTCCCCCCCCGCCTGGGAGGGGAAAGACTGGCTGCAGTTGGGGGAAGGAACTGGTTTTTCTGCACAAGGCAGGAGCTCAGCTCTCAGCAGAGCGAGGAGGACGGCAGACACGCTGCCCAATCTCGGCATCACGGGATCCTGGATGGTGTTCCTCTTCCCTTCTCTATCTTGACCATTTTTCATCTGTGAGTGACTATAAACACCACAAATTTACTGTGAGGAAAAAGGAGGGAGAACACCCCGGTTTCCTGCGTCTGTGGAGACAGGATTGTTGCTGCTTTGCCCTCCCATTTTTCTCACAGGAACTAACCTGAGAACTAACTGCCACCACCCTAAGGGAGCCCAGCCGGCCGGGCACGACATCGCCACCTGCTGTCTGTAAATATTACTGCAACCCCTGGGAGAGAGTGGCCAGCCGTGGAGGTGCCACAGCACCACCTGCTGTCCATATATATAATTGCATTTCCCCTTTTTGGGAGTAGCCAAAAAAGACCTTTTTGACTGTTTTGCCTTGTTATTTGGGGGGTGGAGGGCTTTATTACAAACTGTTGTTGTTTGGTTCTTTTCTGGAGATATATATATATATAGTGGTTAAGAACTGTTATCCTTTTTATATATATATATTTTTCCCTAATTAAAGTTCTGTTTTCTAAATTTAAAGGAGAGGGATTAGATATCTTAGTTCTCCCTCGAACTAAGACAAGGTTAAATGGTGACTTGATCACATCCTCTTACCATCTACAAAAAATTGATAATCCTTTAATTCAGCATTCCAAGCAGACCAGATTGAGGGTAGCCCAACACAACAGATGCAGAAATAAAGGCAGTTTTTAAATAGTGAGGCAATTATCAAGTGGAATGAGAGTTCATGGACTGATGTGGGTTCTCTGCAACTGGAATGGCAAGGTCTCAAAAAAAAAAAATTCTCTTTGGAAGTGACTTTCAAACTTTTTCTATTTGCAGAGTCCTGAAAAATTTCAGAAGATGTAAACAATCCTAAAGCCCCTTATAGATACTTCAAGACAGCTGACAAATGAAAGTATGTTTGCTCTGTTTTGTGTTAGCTTTCTTTGGTAACTAGATGTAATATTAGGATCCAAAAAAACTACACAGACCAGTGGTCTTATTCACTAGCACTTAGTTCAGAGAAGCTTAGGTGACATAAGAGCCCCCACTGTCAGATCACAAGTGATCTCTTACCATCTTCCAATCCTGCATCAATGGGATTTGCTAGAGTAGCAGGAGGATGCAAAACCATGTCTCCAAAGATAATAAACACTTAGAAGGTCCTTTGAAGAGAGCAGCAGCTATAGAGGTACAAAGCAGATGGTGAGCAGGAGAAACCAGCAGAGACTAATGACTCTCAGTGGAAGGGCCTCAAATATACCAAGTGGCAGTAACACCCACCAAGATGAGGCACTTGCATATTTTCTCACTTATGTATATGCTTTTCCCTGCTTGATTTGTCCCTAGTATGATCTACCTCTCCCATTCCTGCTTTTACTGAATGGTAAAGAATACATTAGGGATAGATCATGCATTGAAATTTCTCTCATTCTCTTAAGTGAAGGCATAAAGAAAAATTTCTGGCATGATAATAATTTCAGAAGCCTCATAATTGTTTTCCAATGGAAGTTGATGATGGTGTGATGACTCTCTGAAGACATATATTTAGCAAAATTACTTTCCCATTGTTTCATACATAAACTATAAGCCTGATGAACAGCCCCATACTCTAGGAAGTATTTTTCACACTACAAGTGAAAGTTTATAATGTACAAAAAGTGAAGTTTATACCATACAAAGCTCTAAGAATCACATAAGCACACACAAAACTACATGTTAAAGGCCAAACATGCTGCCTTCTTCAGTACCTTCTGCCCAAAACTATTCAGTCCATACTAATAGGACAGGGCTTGGGTCAGCTCCACATACATCACATGCTGCAAAGACCTGGTATTGACTACATGAAGATATTCCTTATTTATATGAAGGCATTTTAATGGAACAATTGTATTAATGTAGAAAACATTTCTACCCTTAAGAATTTGATCAAAACTGTAAATTTCTGTAACAGACATAAGACTTTTTGGTTCTTATACACAAAATCAAAGCAAGGTTAGAAAAGTTTACTTTAGTACAGGAAGGGTTGAAGAGTAATAACAATTAATATCATAATACATTCATGTTCCTTTCATTGCTGAATGACATACCTTTAATTGCTTCTGACAGTGTCATAAGATCTCATTTGTGAAGTCTAAATATGCCACCAAATCACTTGAAAAGTTCCTTTTTAAGCTGTACTGAAACTCTTATTAAAATTTATAAGTGTAGCCCTTCTCTAACACTAACCAGCAGAATAAGGTACGTTAAGCATAAGGCACATGACCAAGGTACAGGGTACGAAAGGCATACATGGATTGGACAGTTTTTACTTGTAAAGTTTTTAGTATGAAGGATTTGTGAATGTAGAGGAGCAGCTCTTTTGTGAGATTTCTGCCACTGCTGCTAAGCCATAAGGATTGTCAGTGTGATACTAAATGAAGAGGGATTGCTTGTCTGATGCATGTCAACTCTCACCAGCAAAGACTACCAGACGTATGCTATGATGTTTCCACCACAAAAGCATGAAATATTTTCTGTGATACCTTCACAGGTCCATTTAAAAGCACAGGCCTGATTCAAGAACAGGTCTTGTTTTACCTTGCAGTCCTATTCTTGTGGAACAAGCATTTCAGCTGAGGTCTGCAGAAGAGGCCACAGCAATGACTGGACGGGCCCTGAAGGGGGTTAGTGGTTTTCAGACCACATGCAGAAGAAGGCACTGGTGGCACTGGTAGCACTCTTCCACGTTATTTGGATACAGCTCCCAAAGGAAATTTTTCTTCAGGCAAGTAGCTGGATCTGGGCGTAGCACAAAGGAGACTGCTCAGGCCTGCCTACGCTACACATTTGTGCATCACGTTGTAGCAAGGGCTACAAAATACAGCTCCAAAGAGACATTAGCCGCAGGAGCAGCTGATGGCAATAGCCTTCTCATCTTTGCCTCGGCTGCTCGAGCACTCATCACCCAAGGCTAAATGATTACCAATAAGTGTAATCAGCACACTGTTGTTAATGCTTGTAGTGGGCAGGGGCGCTGATTCTGTGGTGCAAGATGGTGCTTTGAAAATGGTGCTGACACACAGAAGAAAGAGGAATAATGAGATACTAAGCTACTAATAATTTAGCTTGACTCTAAATCCCAGTGCACCATTGTCTTCCAGTAAATATCCCATAACAACCTCAAGGAAAGAGCCAGCCAGCAAATAGCTGCTCAGCAGAAAAATGCAGCATGACTGCCTAATGGTTTGCACTTTTATATGGAAGGATCATTTTGTATAACAGATGCAGAGAGAAAGGAAGTCAGACTACCAGGGATGAGGGAGGAACGTTCACCTTTCTTTTGGAACAACCTACAAGTGCAGCAGATCTGGGCTGGGTAGCATGTGGCATTTTGGTGTTAATTTGCAGTATTCGTCTAATGCAGGTTTCTGGCTCTCTCCACTTCAGCCACAGAGGCACCAACACAGTGTGTTTGATTTTGGCCTCCGAACAAATGTGGTGACCAGCTGGTGTTTCCAAAAATAGATTAATTTTTTTTAAACCAGATTTCAATCCCATGGGCATTTTCATGGGTTTGACTTTCAAGCACAGCATGGGATTTGCTACTGTTTTGCAAGCAGACTGTCACAAAACTAAAATACATTTTCCAAGCCAGTCATCCTCTGCAGCACCCATTTAATTCAAACACATTGGAAGTTCTTCTCAGAGGTTTTGGCTGGATGACCCAGGTCATAGCCTATGTATATTTTTACTTCGTTGGTCTTTCTTATATATATTTATTTTAATTTGAAAACTTTTAATTAACAAGGTTTGGATTTTCCCAGTCTCTACAGATCACCTGGCTGGCTGCAGTGCCAACCGTGATCTTGTTTTTCTGAAGTCACGGGGAAACCAGTACCACATTCCTATGAGTAGCTGTGAAATTCAGTTCAGTTTCAGCAGCACAAATAGCTTTTTTACCTTCCAGCAGGTTTCAAAACTCCAGGAATGACATTGTTTTCTATCTAAAACAGTGTCCAATTGAAATGAGTGATTTATTACAATTAATGCAAATGGCTTAAAGCAGATTTAAAAGACCATTGTCTACACCAAGTCAAGTGTACTAATTATTTGAAAACAATCTCATTATTCTAACACGCAAATAGAAGCTTGTGAACATATAGATTCAGGAAAATCATCTTTCACACACAACCAAGTACTTAATGATATTCTAAAACTGCCTTTTCAGTTTGAGAAAAATTAAACTATTTAGAACTAAATAGATTTCTATTTAAATCTCAATTTCACTTTCCAGTGGACTATATTATCAAATAAATTGCTCACATTAACAATAAAGGAAGCATTTACAGTAGAGAAGTACTCACAGGGCAATTAGTAAATGTAATGATAAACTCAGTCTTGTAGAAAGCAAAGGGGGAATTTTGCCTAAGGTATCAAACATGAGATGTCTGATACAGCTGCCTCCTCTGCTGATATAGACCCAGAGAAGGCTCAAAGCCTGGCTACTTCTGTATTGCATGGCTCAAAAGGAAAGCTGAGGGTGGGGAGAGGAGTCAAATTAATCAAGAGTGGAATTTTTCACTGCTTCCACCACAATTTGATGCAGGGAAAGAAATGGGAGAACAGGCCTCATAAAGTGGGCTGCTGTAAAAATAATGTTCAAAGAGGAGGTAGTTTTCTCAGTACAGATATTCAAAGAGGTAATGAATGAACAGGTAAAACCTGTGAGGACAGATTTTAGTCAACTTAAGAAAGCAGTTATGTGCCTTGAAAAGTAATGAGCTCCCATCCATAAACACCCTAAGCCTAGAAACCATTGCTCTGTTATGCAAAAGCAAAGGAAAGCACAGAAAGCAGGCAGCACTGGTGAGGAAAGCTGAGAATTGTCCTCAGCACTGTATACCTACTTCTTCAGTCAATTGGAATCATCAGTAAAATCTGAATCGAAAGGAACTCTCAGAAAGATGGCAAATGGCCTTTACCCAAAATGTTCTTAGAAAGAAAAAAATGTTCTGCCTGGTTTTAAAAGTGAGCATATACTGACATCAAGTGGTGGAATAAATCTTCCTTCCTTATTCTCTGTAGGGTTTCCTGGCTTTGGAAAAACAGTTTGCAGTTTGAGCCATCTATCTGAAGGTAATGGCCATTTATCTAACCTTTATCCATTGCTCCTTTGATGAAGAATTCAGCTTGCTCTAATCAAGAAAAATCAGAATAAAAGGATGCATTTCGGTATTTGCCAGTAGAAATGTGCTCATTCACCTCATAACTGTCTATCATGACTATAATCACAACAAGAGTAAAGGATAATATGTATTTTGCTCACTTAGATAATAATGATTAGTTATGATCATTAAAAACTCTCTGCATTAGTTAGACGTGAGAGTGGTTAATCAATCTGACTCAAACTAGGGATATCAAATTCAGGAGTAGATCAAAATGAAAGCTTCCAGGAAATCATACCTTTTCTGACACATTTCAGTTTACACCATTGGTCCTGAGTAGGGGCTGTTCATGACACTCTTAATTATGTGACAAACCTATAAAACAAATCTTCAAAGCACCTGCTAAACATGCAGAGGGACAGTATCCTTTAACATGTAAACCAGAGCAAATAGTTAAGACTGTTTCACACCCTTTAGTTGTGAAAAAAATTCAAATCCCAGATATTAGAAAATAAAAACTGTGCATCTCTTCTGCAAGCACCAACACAAACCTGCTGCACACCTGTACATACAAAAGAAAGGGCTCTGGATAGAGATTCACAGTACTTGGGCTACAAGCCAGGATGTATATTTCTGACAAAAAGAGCCTTGAATCCCAGCATCATTAACACCTTGAACCTTTATTACCCAGATCTGCAACCTGTATCAGAAAGGGATTGTTCCTCTTGATTTTCCACTAATGAGGCTAAATTTGGATTCCTACATCCAGATTTGGTGTCCCAAACATGGGAAAGATGTGGATCCATTCAAATGAGACCACTGAATTGGGGTATTACCAGGATGATCAAGGGTTGCCATGGCACTTGAGAGGAGAGATTTAGAGCTGTGTTTGTTTAACCATCCAAAGAGGAGGCTCGGGGACAGAGGTGGTTCTTCATGCTGCCAAACACCACATCAAAAAATGTTCACTAAAATGGTTATCAAACCCTGGAACCCTAAGAAGTTGTGAAATACCACATGCTTGGAGATGCTCTCAACTGGACAGGCCCTAAGTAATCTGATCTGATTTGGAAATTGGAGCAAACCTTAAAGTCAAACATGCAGGGACAATTTCCAGAGGTCCTTCCCAACAATAGTCATTCTGTGATTTTGTTATCTGGAACACAAATTAGTTGTAGTGATAATTTAACGCTTTCTACTACATTGCTACTCCTGCAGGCGTTTTCCTACAGAAAATTAAAATGGTCTAATGCATCAATAAGCAAGCATTCTGAAAATATGCTAGCTTAGGTAATGTATGTGTGCTGGCTTAAAGGTTAACCAGTGGGAGAAATGAACCTGACTCAAGAGAGATTACAAGTCAGAGTTAAAATTTACTAAGAAGTTTACAATAAATACAATGTTTCAGAGAAAAATTGGTTTAAACCCCCAAAGAACAGATGTATTGAGCACCCTGGTGCATGAACAGAATAGTGTTCGTCAGCCCATGTGCTGAGCACCACGTCGTTCCCCTGAGCGCAAAGTAAAAGGAAAACCTATTGGTGAGGATGGTGGTCACAGTCCTGTCGAGGTTTTGGTCCTCCTCTGGATCTGACAAGTGGCATCTGAAGTCCCAAACCCCAAGATTATATATGCTCAGGTTCAGGGGGGAATGCCCAGTACCTCCCCCAGGGCGGGGAGTTTTGCAATGGGTGATTTACTTTGTGAGTTGTGGGGTATTTTTGGAATCCTTGATGGCCCATCAGCAGACATGACCCCTCCAGCTGGGGGTGAAGGTGCTGATGCCTCCCCAGAGGGGAGTTATCATGGTTGAGTCATTGATGTGAAGACAGAAACATTCCCATGCCTTGAAGGGTTCTTTAACACTCAGCTTGTAGCCTGAGGTGTCAGGTGTGCCCTGGGCAGCTGCTGCAAACATTCCATTATTAACAGTTCATCAGAAATGACACAGAGGGTGTAGAATGTTTTGATTACACGCACATAGAGATAAACTGGTCCCAGCTGCTGTAAGTAGGACAGTATGAAAATGATGAATTTAAATCCCCAAACTCTACAATATGAGAAAGAAATAGTCAACTAAACTGGAAGGAAATGTATCGTACATACAGTCTTCTCAAATGTGCATTGCACTCTCTCAAATTTAGTCTGGTTTTTGGACATCTTTTAACTCTTTTTTTTGCTAATCTTACACTAAAGCTGTAGATAAACACATGCTAACCTGCCTCAAAGCTACATCAAAAATTACCTTACACAGAATCCACAGTGAAACAAATTAATCTCTGGCACTATGTCCTGTGCGTAATGACAAAAGGGATGAATACAAGCCAAGAACAAATAATTGCTGCAAAGCCAGATGGTGCTTCTTTTTGGAGTCCCCTGTCCCCTGATTTTCTTAGCATCTTCCAGCTGTGCAACTCCTGGTCAGGCTCCTGCTGTTCAATTATTGCATTTCCTCCAGAACTCTCTCTTATTTCATCGGTTTTCAAGGTGATACCCTGTGGACTGTATGAGTTGTTTGGCCTTAATCTCAACTTTCCCACCAAGTTCAGCTCTCCTTGTTCTCCACTGCCTGCATCAGCTCAGCTGTTCCAAGTTCCCTGTTGCAAAGGAATTAATGTCAAATGCTGTTTCAGTGGAAAGGACTGCAAAACGCAGGATTAACAGTTGAAGCCATGGACATGCATTGCCTGCTCTCACAATGTATCCTGTACCAATAGTTTTGTGATTACACCAGACAGGTTCCTGCTCCAGAGACAAAATGCTTTCACATTGTGGCTACTACTATGCCTTTGATCTGCCTGCCAACTTTTAATGATGAACACTTCTCAATATGCAATTGGTAATGCAAATAATGCCTTAGCTATAGACAGAAAATGTTTTGGCATAATGAAAGTGTTTCCAGTGTAACAGATGTTCTGTTTAAATGCAATCTTCATAGAATCATAGAATCACAGAACGGTTTGTGTTGGGAGGGACCTTAAAGATCATCTCCTTCCGCTCCCTGCCATGGGCAGGGACACCTTCCAACACTAGCCCAGGTTGCTCCAAGCCCCATGCAACCTGGCCTTGGGCATTTCCAGGGATGGGGCACCCACAGTTTCTCTAGACATCCTGTGCCAGAGCCTCACCACCCTCACAGGGAACAATTTCTTCCCAATATCCCATCTAACCCTTCCCTCTGACAGTGAGATGTCATTCCCCCTTGTCCTGTCCCTCCAGGCCCTTGTCAAGACTCCCTCTTTAGTTCTCTCAGAGCTCCTTTGGGCACTGGAAGGGTGATTAAGGTCTCCCCAGAGCCTTCTCTTCTCCATGTTGAAAAAAACTCAACTCTCTCAGCCTGTCTCCATAGCAGAAGTGTCCCAACCCTTGGAACATCTTTTTGACTTCTTCAAATTGCTCCAGCAACTTCACATCCTTCTTGTACTCAGGACCCCAGATCTGGATGCAGAACTCCAGGGGAGTCTCAGAAGTGCAGAGTAGAGGTGGGGAATCACCTCCCTTAACCTGCTGGTCACACCTGTTTTGATGAAGACAGGGGCATGGATGGTTTCTGGGTGCCATCACACATGGCTAGCTGGTGTTCAGACTCTCATTCACCAGCACCCCCAAGTCCTTCTCAGCAGGGCGGTTCTTGATCTGTTCATCCCCCAGCCTGAACTGACACCAGGGATTGCCCCAACCTATCACTTGGAGGAGGAAGTTATCATCAACGCATTCTACTTCAGCACTCCAGTCATAGGAGTCATCCCACCGTGTTTCCAAAATGCCAGCAAGATCACAGCCCTGCTGGTGTACACATATCTCTAACTCTTCCTGTTTATCCCCCATGCTGCATGGAGGCATTTCAGCTGGGTTCCTGATGATACTGACTGTCTTCAGGTTGGGTCCCTAATGAACTATCTGGAGTGGCTCAGATTCCTTTCTGCCATTCTTCAGGTTCCCTCCTGCTGACCTGAGATCCCTCTCCAGGCTTCAGGCACCTCTTGATGCCCAGATCTTTCAGAAACAGGGCAGTGAGGTGTGGGGGCATGGCTAAAAAAGCCCAATAGAATGCTTTATATCAGGGCAAGAAATACCTTAATATTTATTGTGATCGCAAACAATAAAATATATTATTTGCTAATATTGGGACGTTTATGTCAGCATTTGTGAAAGAATACAGCAATATATTATGCTAAAATTGCACTTACAGAGTTTGTTTGTCAACTTTTCCTCACCATAAATAATAATCAAAATTATTATAACCTTTTTTCAGGATTCTTAGATTGTTCAAATACACTTCCAAGACAAGTAGATCACTTACCCTTCCTATGTTATTCTGCATTATATATAGTACCACAGACATAAAAAGTACCATACAAGGGAAATAAAAGCGTGCTTTGGTTTTGATCTCAAAATCATCCATTGTTCAATTCATTTCATAAGTTTGAAATTTCATTTCATAAGAATTGCCTACTATAGACCTTATTTACTTCAATTAGAGTGCCAACCAGAAAGCATTTTAGTAAAAACTAATGCAGCCGCAGTGGATTAAAAAAAGGCAGGTTCTGAAAAGGATATGACCTTCCATTTCTCCTGGGCATCATTTCTCTTCATTTTGCCTAACAATTTCATAAAACCCCTCAAGTTTGCTTTCTTGAAATCCAGGGTCCTAGCTCTTGCTGTTCACCTTCCCAGCCTTCCTCCAAATTCTCTATCCTGTCATCACCTTACAGTCACTGCAGCTCAAGCTATTGCTAGAGCCACATTCTTCCACTAGGTCCTGTCTTCTGCTTGTGACCCGTGAGTCAAGCAGACCATTGCCCCTGGGTGCCTCTTTTATACTTGCATTACAGAATTGTTGCAGACACCTGTGAAGACAGCTCTGCAGCAGACACTACAAGAAAGCTGCTTCACACACTGCCTTGAAAGGAAATATGTAGTCTTCACCCCTACCTCTTCCATCCGCAGCTCTCCGAGGGAACCTGGATCCAAAACACACTGATTTAAAAGCAAAAGCCATTTGAACATGTAAAAAGGCTCCAGCTTCCCCTGTTTCTAAAGCATCAGGTTGTGTTTTTGAACTGGAACTCTCTGGCCTTTTCTATGTATGACCACTGCTCTGGGACAGGAAAACAGACCAGCCTTAAACCAAGATGCAGATTCTGCTTGCTCCAAGGGGGAATGCAGCCTGGCCCCAGAGTTTACATTGCATTTATCAGACTAAACCTCTCTGTTTCAAAACTTTCAGGTTTTTTACTGGGGACAAAAAAATAATCAGCCTTGTAGGTCTGTAGTAAATAAAAAAAAGAAAGACAAAAAAAAAGGAGAATTCAGACTCTGACTGAGGAAGATCTGGAGGTTTATTGATAGTTCCACTTTTTCTCCCTCTCCAAACCCAAATGGACTCCTTCAGAGAACAAACTAGATGTACCAGGAATCAAGGGGACCTGGGCTGCCGAATCGTACTTCTGATAGATAACGCACATTAAAAAGCAGTTAAAGAATTGTACACCAAACCCCAGACTGTTTCCTCATTATATACAGAAAGATGTTAGCAATGTGTTTTACCAAATTGCTTGTGTATATCAGAATAGTCTCCAAAATTGGTAAGAAATTCTGCAGTTTATCCACAAAATTATTTACAAGTTAATAGCAACTGGAAAGATATTTTCACCACTGTTCACCTTTCAGGTTTAAGCAGAAATGATGGCAATATTTGTAACTGCAGCAGAGGTTTCATTACAAAGGATTTAAAGGATCATTAGAATAGGAGTTCATAAAGAAAAACATTTTCTAAATGTTAATGGAAAATAGACTTTTCTTTACTATAAAAAAAAGAGTTTTCAGTTTACTGAAAAACAGCATGTTAGAGATCACAAATTACCAGAGACCTTGCATAATTGTCAGTGATCTTGTACAAAATCTTCATCCTGATCTACAATAATCAGGCCCAAATCCCTTTAAGCTAATACCGGAAGTTGCAGGTTTATGGTTTCATACAATATTTGACACTGTTTCTAATTCAGCAGTACTCTGCAGGGAAGTGAAACAGAGAAGATTCTGCTTTAAAACTAAATAAAGATCAGTCTCTCCATGTGATCAGTAACTGTACTCTACTGAGGCGACATTTATTTTCCAACCTCATACAATGTCATGAATATGGAAAAACTCCAAATTATACCTTGATGTAATGATAGGTGCACAAATGAGGCAACAGGATATACAAATCATTATTTTCAAATAACATTTTAACGCCTCTGAGCAGTGTGAAGTTATGTAGGTTTCAAAAAAGCTAGAGGACCTTTACAGTTAGAAGAATGATCACAAGCTTATTTGCCTTCTCTTTCTACAAGATTTCAAGCCTGGTTCATTTACCACAGGAAAAAAAAAAAAAAAGATAAAAGATTACCTTTCCCTGGCCCAAAGTAGTATCAGAATTTACAAAGGCAACTAGGGGAAAAAAATGTAACTGCTAGTTCCAAGGTAATTAAACATTTAAAACTGCATTGCTTTGCCTTGATGTTGGAGGGAAAGCACCTAATTCACAGGCTAATTATATTGCACCTCACGGACACCACTTTGTCTTTGCCCCCTCCTCAGATACTCATGAGAACAATACAGGTCTGTGAAGCCTATGCTCCAGGACACTGACAGGCAGCCAATGAATCAGACCTGGGAGGCTATGTGCTGCCTTGGGCACCCAGACAGCAAGACAATGAGCTCTCAGAGAGGGTCAATGGTCAAGTGTGGGAGAATGGTCTTATGAAGAATGGAAAAAACAGCATGGAACAGTTTGTTGAGACCTGGAGATGAAGATGTGAGAAACAAAGCCTTAAACAAATGAATTTATTTTTTATAAAAAAAAGGTTTATTATATGGTAAGAGCAATGCAGGCCTGGACACAAGGGGGGAGTCTTCGCTCCACCAACTCGTGCATCAGGTACAATGTGTGTCTGGCTTTTATCCA
>JAWWMO010000175.1:3527109-3538293 GCA_035047845.1 Dendrocincla fuliginosa | reverse complement strand
CATTCTCTGGGGTCTTCTCACAGCAGTTTCACCCCTCCCTAACTCTCGTGAGCAGTTCAAGGTCAAGGCTGAACTTGCCTTTTCCCTCTGCCACCCACTGTGACACAGGGCATGGTTTCACTTGCAGTGTGAGAATATGGCCAAAAAAAGCCCTCATTGCTGTCACTGTCACCCCACCCCGTGGGAGAGCCTTGGGCAAGTGGACCCAGCTGGCAAGGGGTCAGGTAATGACAGGACTCAGCTCCACTGGCTACTGAAGGACACAAACCATTGCCCATGGTGGTTTCTGGGATGCTCCTTGGGGAAGGGAATCCTGCTCACCCGAGGAAGGGCTGGGGCATGGCTTGGGGGAGAAGGGCTGAGCTCAATCTCAGCCTGAGCAGAGCAGACACGCTGCTCCTTGTAGGGGCTCTTCCCCAGTGCAGTGGTGGAAACGCTTGCTTGGATGTCCCCTGAGGTGCAGACACCCAGAATTCCCCCTCAAACCATTTATAGACTATGTTGGAAGGCACGTGATGCTTTTACTTGCTCATTATGTCTTTTCCCCCCCACTAAATTGTCACTGTCCCCTCCAACAAGTCCCAGTCACATGTACAAGACCATGTGAGCTGAAAGGAAACCAGATTTTGGGCTGCAGAGGGCAGAAATCCAGGCATTGCTGGGGTGCCTCTGGTCCCCACCAGCCAAATCAGGGGGCAAAGATAACCCAAGACACTTTGTGGGGCCACCAAACTGGAGCTGAGGAGAGGAACTCTCAAAGCCACAGCTCCAAGGCAAAGGCAAGGGGCACACAAACACCAGTTCCTCGACATGCAACGCTCAGGTCTCTTTTTTTGGTCAATCCACTCTAAAAAATATTCGAGTCCCTGTTTTGCTCGACTGTGAATCCTTTAAACACACCAGGGTTGGTTCCTGGTTGGGGAATAACCACAAGCCAATTAGAAGTTAAATTGTCGAGCAGTGTGCATCTAATTGAAGTCTCTACTTTCTGCCCACTATTTTTAGTGTCTGGCCTGAGCTGCAGCTCCCTGTAGGGTATAATCATGTTTATTTAAGAGCAACGTGTACCTCAGTGAGAAAAATAAAATCCAGCAGGCAGAGCTGGTTTTTTACCAAATATACATGGGTGGGTGGTAGAGCTCAGGTCTGGACTTCTCACATCAAGACAACTCCTGTAATGTGCACACAAAGTGCATTTTCCCTGCTCTTTTATTGTCATTTATTGTCACCTACTGGGTTTTCTCAGTGCACATCAGAGCAGGGACAAGGGGCTCTGGTTGTGCTGGAGCAGAGAGATGGGCTGACACACTTGGAAGGGAAAAAGCAGAAGAAGGTGCTGTGGGTCAGCCCTGAGCAGGATATTTGAGCATGATCTGGGCTGGTTAAGAAGTGATTTGAAGGGCAGCCACAAAGTTTCTGGGAAGCAAAGAGAGAAAATGCCAGAAGCATTCAGTGTGTGGGCTCTGAAGAGTCAGGGGACTGGTGGGACTAGGATGGGACAACCCCAACATCAGGTGGGACACCTTGAAAGGCAAGACATTTTTGCCTGTGCTTGAAAGGTGAGTAAAGGGCCAGGAAGGGTGGAACGAGAAAGCAGGACAAGGATCCAGATCCAATTTAAAAGAGAAGGAAAGGCCCTTTCCTGCAACCAGTCAAGTGACCCTAAGAGGGCTGAGCCAGTAAATCAGAGAAGGGACTGGAGTTTGCCCTAAATTTTCATTTGAAAAACTCCCACGCTGATTTAACCTATCTCAGCACCCCTGCAGGATGGCAAGTCAAGTACTAAACAAAACCCAGCAGTGCCCTGCCTAAAATACAAGAAGAGCCTCAGAACTCCATCCTAAATGGAGAAGAACATGCCCTTGCTCCTTATCTCGTCTCAGAGCACTAGATGTGAAAGATGGAGTCAGTTTGAAAGTTACTCAAGTGATGTTGCCAAGGAGGAAATGAAAACTCAAATAGATGCAAAGTGGAGCTCTGAGGCTCAGCAGGATTTCAGGGATAAAGGAAGAAATTGAGGTCAAGTGACCCAAACACTCCTGTAAAATATATTTGTCTTTGTAACAGGTAGATGTGGGCAAGAGTCTTCAAACTTTAATGACAGCAAAGGGTTTTAATAGCCTTAGGCTGCTTGGCAGGGAGAAGTGTTCAGGTCTAAGGCTTTATGACAACAACACCACTCCAGCTTTGAAAGGCTCTTGCATTTCTAGTTATTTATTTAATTGCATCCATAGAGAGTCAGGTCTAAGGAAGGGAATTCCCCTGGGCTGGTGGGAGGTGTCCCTACCCATGGCAGAGGGTGGTCCTTAATGTCTTTGGCCTTTAGTCCCTTCTAACCCAAACCATTCTATAATTCTAACTGGGGGCCGTGATGGTTCTTTGGTCCCAGGTGTCAAAAAAGAGGCCCCAAAACCAAATAAACCTGAAACAACCTTGATGGACTTTTAAGGGATCCAGAAGAGCTCCACAGGTCAGGAAGGAGCTGGGAAGCCTCTTTCCCCAATACAATATTTTGGCCAACAATTAAATTATATTTTTAAAGAAAATGATCTGTAATCTAAAATAAATGTGACATTTTCAATGCATGTGACATGAACTGAAGAAAGGGTTTTCTCCTCCCTGCTGGTCACTCTGCCTTATAGTGGCTTCAAAACATAACCTTCCCAGCCCAGAGCCCCCCAAACCCAAGGCTGGGCACCCCAAACCTCCCTGGGCAGCCCCTTCCAATGCCTGCCCACCCTTTCAGTGCAGAAATTCCTCCTAACAAAAGCAGTATACATCCCAAAACCCTGGCAGTCCTAAAAAAGTATAGGAAACTACACGTAGAAAGTGATTTCTCTATGAAGGATTCAAGGTTTAGGCTGAAAACTCAAAGAGCCCATGAGCTTGGAAGGTTCCTGTGGGTGGGAGTGGAATAAAGCACTGGCTGGAAACAGCTCCAGGCTCTTCCCTCACCTCCTCCCCGAGTCCATCCCATGGGCTGTGTGTCTCCAAGTGGGGGAAAGATCTGGGCTCATCCCAAGGAATTGTCCCCCAGGTTGGCAGTGTGTCCAAAAAGCCTCCTTTTCACTCGAGGAGGAGGCAGGGCAGGGTCTCCACCCTTCCAAACCCACACCCATACCACGATGCTGCACATCAGCACCCCTGGAATGTGCACAGAAAAATAAACTAAAATCATTGAAATGTTGATTTACTGTTGCTTGTGTGAGTCCAGTGAAGGCCAGTTCTTTCCAGGATTATCCAGCTTCTTCCCAAGCTGTGTAGTTGGCATTTTGGAGTGCCACCTGAACACCATGGGGCTGGCTATAAAGCTACAAATCTGCCTGTAAATCAACACCAAATAGAGAATGGAGGTGTAAGATCAAACCCTGACGGAAATACTTTGCTGGGAATTCGATCTCAGCATTAATTTAAAAATAATAATAAAGAAAAAGGAGGGCAAGTGAAGAATCTTGGGACGTGTTCTCCCACCCTTTGGCCTTCTGTTCATGTCAGGGACTCCACAATTTGGGTGGCACAGCTTGGAACCCATGGCTTGGGTTGGAAGGGACCTTAAGGACCATCTCATCCCAACCCCCTGCCATGGGCAGGGACACCTCCCACTGGAGGAATCCCTTATTCTCCTCACAACCAGCACCTTGAGCCAGTGAGGACTCAGAGGAGGGGTTAGTTTAAAGCTCTAAATAAATAAAGGTGCACCAAGGCTTCCCCAGCTCATCTTCTCAGAGCAGCAACAGCAGGGCCTTGAGGAGCCAATATCCAAGCAAAACAAACCCAAATTAAAACCCCTGATTAAATAAAACCCACCCCCCAGACAGTTCCTGCTGCCCATAATCAGCACTTGGAGATTTCCTCAACCAATAGTTGGATGCAAATATCTCTTTTCTCTGAATGTGCTTTGTCCCCAGGTGACTGAATTTTTTACCAGTTTTCATTTTTGGCTTTGCCATCTTGTCCTGCAGTAGTTTCTCAGTTATCTGCCCGGATTTTGGTTGGATTCGATGGTCTTAGAGGTTTATTCAACCTTAATGATTCTATGGGGGTTTTTTTAATTGAGATTTATCACTCCTGACTCTGTGCCACCTATGGAATTAATATTACAGAATAAAATTAGAGGTGAGTAAAGCTCCAGGGTTTTTTTTCTCCCAGATTTAACTCTCCTGACTCTGTGCCACCTATGGAATTAATCTTAAAGAATAAAATCAGAGGTGAGTAAAGCTCCAGGCTTTTATTCCCCCAGATTTAACCCTCCTGACTCTGTGCCACCTATGGAATTAATCTTAAAGAATAAAATCAGAGGTGAGTAAAGCTCCAGGGTTTTTTTCCCCCAGATTTAACTCTCCTGACTGTGCCACCTATGGAATTAATATTACAGAATAAAATCAGAGGTGAGTAAAGCTCCAGGGTTTTTTTCCCCCAGATTTAACTCTCCTGACTGTGCCACCTGTGGAATTTGGGGCACAACCCCTGCCAGATGCTCAGAGTGGGGAGGCTCAACGTGCCATTGTGGTCCAGCTGTGCCCAGCCAAGCCTTTCATCGGGCCGTGGCCATTTACATGTTGATGGACTTATTACTCTCTTAAATCACCCGCTAATGGGTCCCCTCCCTCCATCCCTCCCTCCGAGGTAGATTAGAAGCTCTGCCCAGAAGTGCCCTCCTTAAGTATCTCAGTTATCCTCACCCCCCTCTTAAGGTGTTAATTAGGGACACAAGTCAGGCACTGGAGGAGGCACAAAAAAAGCTACTTGAGAGAGAAAAGGGGAAAAAAAAGGGTAATAAACATCCCTTTGGATTAGCAGGATGAGGTGTGTTTGTTTGAGGGAGCGCAGGGCATGGAGGAACCCACACCCTTCCTGCTCTGCCAGGGATGCTGAGGAGCTGGACCACCGGGATGCTCCGCTTGCCACCCCAAGCGACATCGTTGTCCCAAAAGGGACAAAGAGCAGCTTCGGCAGGTGGGTGAACTCCCCCCCAAAAAAAAACCCCAGCCCCAAATACAGGAGGAACCAAACGCCAAAACCACCCCAAAGAGTCCTGTGTTGTGTTACAGCCGCAAAGGGTTCCACCTGCTCCCTCTGCTCGGGGCTTTCATCTCTCTGAGCCAAACTCTGTGTCAGGAGAGGTGAGGACACAAAACCCAGCAGCTTTCCTTCCCTCAATGCCTGGGGGTGGATTTAAGGAGGTTTGTAACCCTTTCTCCCACTGCGTGTCTATAGAGAGGGGGTTTATTCCCCCGCCAAGTGTTTTTAGGGGGATTGGAGTTTAGTTTTATAACGATCAATGGGAGCAAGGGGAGCGTGAGCATCTCCCTCAAAGGATTATTTAAGAATAAAACAATAAAAGGGGTATTTCTCGTGCAACAGCTTGGGGTGAAACTAATTTCGGCAAGAACTTCCAAAAGAAAATGAGAAGAAGACAATAGGATTTGCTTCCCTCAACCCTCATTTCACCACGAATGGCAGCAAAACCTGCACCATGTCCCAGCTGCGAGGGATGTGCCAAAGAGAGAGGGGTTAAAGATCTAAAGGGACTCCAAGAGAGCTGGAGAGGGATTTTGGAGTGACAGGACAGGGGGGAAAGGGTTCAAACTGACCCTGGGAGGGTGGGGAGGTCCTGGCACAGGCTGAGCAGAGAAGGTGGAAGTGTCTCAGGCCAGGTTGGAGCTTGGGCTTGGAGCACCCTGGGCTGGTGGGAGGTGTCCCTGTCCCTGTCCCTGCAGACGGCTGGAGGGCTGTGCTCGCAGCGGCCAGTCCTTATGGGGTGCTGCTTCGGGGGTTTATTATTATAAATTATAATATTTAATTGATTGAGCTTGATTGGTAGCCCTGCCAGCCCCATAACCAGGAACAGTGAGGAAATAAGAGGTGCTAAAGCCCCTCATGGGCCCAAACCTGCTTCTTTTATGGACTCTTCACTTAAAATAAGAGGTTTTTTTCCTGTCTTTTTGGGAGGGAGTAATTTCATCGGAGAGGAGAATAGGGGGGAGTGCATCCTGAGATGCCTCTTCCAACAGATGTCATGGATTGTGTGTCCTGTGCTGAAGTAACATGTTTCTCCATCTCTTCTCTCTCTGGATCAGAGCATGAGATCCACATCTGGAGGCACCACCAGAACTTCAAGGCTTCCCACATTCCATTTCGTCCTCAAGCCTTGCATGTTCTACTTTCCATGAGCCTTTTGTTGGCGCTGTCACTGAGCTGGTTTGGAGGTTGCAAGTGTCATTTCAGGCATTTCTGGAATATGGGGCACCTGCCAGTGTGGGGATGGATCCAGGAGGGACCGTGGTGATGCTGCCTGTACCTTCCTTGGGGCATCCTGCTGCTTCCCACCAGTCCCCCTTTGTCCTGCACTGGGGGCACAGACAGTTTTTGCCTCCCTTTGACCACATTTCCAGGGCCCAGGTGCTCTTTATCCACATTTCTGAGCTGCCCTTGCCCCTAAATGAGTATTTTGACTTCCCAGGAGGGTGCAGACCCGATGTGGGCTCAGGATCTGAGGGCTGAATGATGGGAAAGCTGAAAATCTCACTCCTAAAGGACTGGTCTTGTTAAATCTTAACAGACATGGGTTCATACTGTCATGATTTGGTTTTCTAAGGAGTATTGCTGCATCCAGTTTCTTGGTGCTCTCCCTAAAGAACAAACCCTGATTGTCCAAATGGGGCAGAAACGGGGAGAGATCCTGAATGCAGATGAGGTGAGAAAACCCCACGTTGTTTTGGTGAAATCTGGCGAAAGAAATGTTTCTGGTTAAAGCACAGGCAAGTGTGGAGGTGGCCAGAACAAAAATGGATGGAGGACACGATGCTAACGCTGACAAGAAATGGTACCCAAGATTTTTGGACCCAAATAGTCACTTTATTAAGGTGTCTGAAGTGCTGAAGAGCGCTGGGTATCACCACAAGGCCACTGTGGTGCTGGAACGTGTCTGCAAGGGTGGAACTGGGTGGGCTGATGGCAATAAAATAATCATATCATGGTGTATGGTATGCAATATTTTTTTGAATGTGTTTTAAAAGCACTTTACGACGTGTATTTTTAACTTTTGAAGCCTGGCACGAAGATTAAAGCTCTGAACTCAAGTCCCTTGAGTCACAAACTCTTCCAGGGGGTGGCTTCAACCCAACTGCAGCTGCAGGGAAAGCTGCTCCAGAGCCCTGGCATGGAGAGACTTGAGTAGTGCCTTTAGGTGGCTGGAGGACCATCAGTGCTTTACCCTCTGGTTTGGGGCAACTTTGGCTCTTCTCAGCCGGTCCCTGAGCTGGAAGGAAGAGCTGGAAAGAGGCTGGGCATGATCCCTTGAACATCTGTTTCTGCCTGGGGCTGTGCTCTCCTCCCTTTCCATCTTCTGTCCCTCTGGGCTCGGTTCAGCACCAGCTGATGCTCTCAGGTTCCTGCCAAAGTGGGATGCTCCCCTCTGAATGGCACACGATGCCCCTGCAGCCACCCAGGGATGTTGGCAGTTGGATTTGGGGTGCAAAGCTGTTTTGGGGTGTACAGGGAAGGCTCCACTGTGGGTTTGCACCCCAAACCCCCTCCCCAGGCTGCAGGGAGGCTGAGGGCAGCACTGCCCACCAGCCCCACGCTCCCCACTCTCACTCCACACACACTTAAAACTGCTTGGGAGAGGTGGGCACTGCCAGAAGTTAAAGGGGTGGGGGAAAAAATGTGCATTTGCACCTTTCCCCCCCTCCAAGCGGGACACCCGTACCCCACTGCCCCCCATAGGTGATACCCGTACCCCACTGCCCCCCATAGGTGCTGGCACCTGCCCTCCTGGCCATGCACTGGTGGCCTCAATCCTCCCTAAAAAGCAGCTGAATAAACGGTGACAAGTGACCAGCCGTTCCCAGGGGGTGCTGGCCAGGAGCCCTGAGCCCCCCCCCGTCGTGCCATTGCGGGGCAGGGACAAAGAGGCAGCTCAGGAGGACTTTCCAGAGGAGTTTATTCGCTCGCGAACAGCCGGGCGGCGCCCCTTGGGGCCGGGATTAAAAACCCCAGCGTGCCCCAAGTGGCAGGCGTGACCGTCGTGGGGAGCAGGACACGCGAGCCCGCGGGCAGTCCCGGCGCTCTGTACAGCGTAAGTGCCAGCTCGGGTATTCACAACACAGTAACGTACTGCAACAAGTCGCTTACAAGAAGTTCCCTTGAGAAACAACCTTCGCTCCGGCGGGGCCGGAGCCCGGCCCGGCTCCTCGTGGTGCCAGGCTCGTCGTGGTGCCAGGATCACGGCAGTGCCAGGCTCCCCACGGTGCCAGGCTCATGGCAATGCCAGGGTCATGGCAGTGCCAGGCTTGTTGCGGTGCCAGGCTCACGGCAGTGCCAGGCTCATGGCAGTGCCAGGCTCACTGTGGTGCCAGACTCATGGCAGTGCCAGGCTCATCAAGGTGCCAGGCTCATGGTGGTGCCAGGCTCACAGCAGTGCCAAGCTCACCGCAGTGCCAGGATCCTCGTGGTTCCAGGCTCATGGCATTACCAGGCTCACTGCAGTGCCAGGCTCACCACGGTACCAGGCTCACTGTGGTGCCAGGCTCCCCACGGTGCCAGGCTCACCGTGGTGCCCGGCTCCCCGCAGTGCCAGGCTCACTGTGGTGCCAGGCTCATCACGGTGCCAGGCTCATGGCAGTGCCAGGCTCGCCATGGTGCCAGGCTCATGGCAGTGCCAGGCTCACCATGGTACCAGGCTCATGGCAGTGCCAGGCTCATCACGGTGCCAGGCTCATGGCAGTGCCAGGCTCACCATGGTGCCAGGCTCACGGCAGTGCCAGGCTCAGTGCCGCTGGCAGGTGTGCAGGCGCGCCGTGTCGGCGAGGCCGAGCTCCCGCTGCGGGCGGCACGCCAGGCCCTCGGCGCACTGGCAGCGCTGGAAGATCTCCAGCCCGTGGGCACCTTTCCGCCGGTGCCGCGTGCACACCTGGCCCTCCCGCAGCACCGGCTTGCAGATCTTGGACCAGAAGTGGCGGGCACAGCAGAGCCCGGTGGCACAGTCCGATGAGCGCAGGCAGAAATCGCCCTCCTCGCCTGTGGGGACAGCAGGGATGGGCTCAGGGGCACGGTGGGCAGGGGTATGGCCCACGGGGGGCAGTGGGGCATGGGTGTCATCACCTGTGGGGGGCAGTGGGGCACGGGTATCACCTATGGGGGGCAGTGGGGCATGGGTGTCATCACCTATGGGGGGCAGTGGGGCAGGGTGGGCATCCCAGACTGATCCCATGGGCAGCAGGGCAGGATGGGCATCCCAGACTGAACCCATGGGGGGCAGCAGGGAGGAGTGGGCATCTCAAGCCACCCCCATGGGGGACACTGAGGCAGGGACACATGACAGACAGTGGGGCAGGGTGGGCAGCCTGGGCTGTTCCAAGGAGGGCAGCAGGGCAGGATGGGCATCCCAGACTGACCTCATGGGGGGCAGCAGGGCAGGGTGGGCATCCTGAAGTGATCCCATAGTGGACAGTGGGACATGGGGGGCATCCCAGACTGACTCCACAGGGGACAAAGGAGTCAGGGTGAAAACCCTGGACCACAAGGGACAGCAGGGCAGGGTGGGCATCTCTGGCTGGTGCCATGGAGGACAGAGGGGCAGGTTGGGCATCCTTGCCTGATCCCCCAGGGCACAGCAGGGCAGGGTTGGCAGCCTCCCCCGGGCCCCGGGGGCGCAGCAGCAGGGCCCGCCTTACCTTTGGCAGCGGGGATCCAGGCGGGAGCGGGTGTCCGGCGGGGCACAGCCTCGGTGCCCGTCTCCTCCAGCTCCGCGGCTCCGTGGGGCGGCTCCGGGGGCGTGCAGAGACCTGCGGGGGGCAGTGGGGCGGCGTCAGCCACGCGTGGGACCCCGACCCCGCCCGGCGGAGCGCCCGCGGTGCCCTCACCGTTGCTGCAGGTGGTGCCGGGGCAGCACATGGCATCGCGCAGGCAGCGCTTGCGGCGCCTCCGGCAGGCGAGGCACAGCGGGGCCCCCCCGCCCCGCGCCGCGCCCCCGCAGAACTCCTCGGGGCCGCAGTCCTCGTCCTCGGCGCACGGGAAGGGCTGCGGGCACACGGCACGGTCAGCGGGGCCGACACCCGCAGCGCCGGGCACTGGCCCCCCGCTCCGCGCCCGGTGTGTGCCCGGTGTGTGCCGGTGCGCCCCCGGGGTGTCCCCACATCCCACTCCATCCCCAGCATGTCCCCCACTCCATCCCGGTGCGCCCCCGGGGTGTCCCCACGTCCCACTCCATCCCCAGCATGTCCCCTCCGTCCCTGAGGTGTCCCCACATCCCACTCCATCCCCAGCATGTCCCCCGCTCCCTCCCCGGTATGTCCCCCGCTCCATCCCGGTGCGTCCCGTCCGTCCCCGAGGTGTCCCCACACCCCACTCCATTCCCAGCATGTCCCCCCCTCCATCCCGGTGCGCCCTCGGAGTGTCCCCACATCCCACTCCATCCCCAGCATGTCCCCTCCGTCCCCGAGGTGTCCCCACATCCCACTCCATCCCCAGCATGTCCCCCGCTCCATCCCGGTGCGTCCCCTCCGTCCCCGAGGTGTCCCCACCCCACTCCATCCCCGGTCCGTCCCCTCCATCCATCTCCGGTGTGTCCCCTCCCCCGTCTCCATCCCCGCTGCACCTTCCCCGTCCCCGGTGTCCCCTTCATCCCCGAGGTGTCCCCACGACTCCATCCCCGCTGTGTGTTGTGTCCCCATCCCTGGCGCGTCCCTCTCCTCCATCCCCGGTGTCCCCCTTTCCATTCCCGGTGCGTCTCCCCCGTCCTCGGTGTCCCCTCCATCCCCGCTGCATGTCCCTTCCCCTACATCCCAGTGCTCCTTCTCCACCCACCCGCGCTGGGTACCCCGTCCCTCCCTCCCCGGAGCGTTCTCCCCGCTGTCCCCTTCCACCCCCGCCGTGTCCCCGCTCCATCCCTCCCCTCCGTCCCAAAAGTGTCCCTGAACTCCATCCCCGACGAGTGCCCTTCACCTTTGGTGCGAGTCCCCCGTCCATCCCTGCTGTGCCCTCTCCCCATCATCCCTCAGGACCTGTCCCCCCGCTGTCCCCCCGGTGTCCCCCCGCTCCATCCCCGTCCCTTACCTGCCGGGTGGCGGCCGGCGGCGCCTTGTTGCTGCCGTCGAAGGGGGGTGCTGGGGCGGCGCTGGCCTCTGCCGCCCCGCCCGGGGGGGGTCCCTTGATGGCGTTGGAGCTGAGGCCGCCCCCGGG
>JAWWMO010000175.1:3487166-3503674 GCA_035047845.1 Dendrocincla fuliginosa | reverse complement strand
CAAGCCCTGCCCACCCTTCCCAGGCACAAATCCCTCCTGCTGTCCCCCCTGGCCCTGCCCTGGCCCAGCCTGAGCCCATTCCTGACCATTCAGAGTGAAAAGGAGGAGATTCCAAAGAGAAAAGCGATCCTTCCGACCAAAAGCTTCGCAATGGCTGGGACAGACAGCTCATCACACAGTTGGAAATTTCCACTAATAAATATCTGGATTCTGCATCTCTCAGGCCACGGGAAGACAGTTGCACTGTTGGGTTTCTTTCCTAGCTATCTAATTAATTCACTAATTGCTCTGTTTACCAACCAGGCTAGAGGCTCTGGTAGATTTGACAGCACTTCCAAATCCGTGGTCAGAGTTCTCCTAAAACACAAAGGAAACTGAAAAGTGGCCCTTGGAAAAAAGGAACTTTATGGGTGTGTTTTCATGTGTGTCTTTATTCACCTGCACATTCTAAAGGGGGTTTGCTTTTGGTGGCCACCATCAAGCCCAAAGCACTTCAAGGGAGGGTCTCTCTAGTCTTTAAATCCAACATTGCAAAACAGAAGAATCTTCTTAATTTTGCACCTCTTAATTTCAAGCCAGGAGGGAACGAGCCTTTCCCTGAGATCCCCCCTGACCCTGCTCCAGCTGTTCCCTCAGGTCCCATCAGTGGACAAAGCTCCAAAGAAGCATATTTTTAGTTTTAAAGAAGAACTCTTCAGGTTCAGGGACAATGATCTTCAAATCTGTACAACCCAAGCCCACCAGCTGGCTGTGTCTCCATTTCAGGGTAAGCCACACAACAGGGAGAGGGCAAATAATAGGGAAAAAACCTCCTGGGAACCTCCTTCCCTAAAGACTTCCAGAAGAAATTCAGGATAACTGGTTAGAAGGGGTTGGGAATATTTGACAGTGAGCTGGATGATGAGCTCCTCAGGCTGTCCCAAGCCATGTGTCATCCAGAGAGCAGGAGGCACATGTTGAGGCAGGGACCTGATTTCCCAGCAAGACCCACTCTAATCCTGCATCTTCAGATCCTCCCATGTATTTATTTCAGAGCTGTCCAAAAGGATCTTGATTTAAAACCAAAAGAACCCACCTGGGGCAGGCGATTAGAGGCACAGAACTTCAATGAAAAGGAAATTAAGGAAAAAAGACAAGAGCAATAAAGTCCAGGAGAGATGATTTATGAGGGTTGGGGACATCTGACCTACATTCCTGCCCTCTACATGAACAGGAGGTGACAGTCCCTATTACAACATGTTATTGAGGCACCTGGATCCTGCCATAGGAGAACTCAAGTGGCATAAAGCAGAGAAGCTGAGCTGCAAAAAACCACTGGATGCATCCCAAAAAACCCACTCCTAGCATTTTCAGGGCAGACTGGGGGGTCTCCAACCCTGGATGGTTTATCCCCTCGAGAGAAGCCTGGCAAAAAGCTGGTTGGATAGTCCAGTTAGGGATGAAGAAGAGCATCCAGAAGGGCAAAACCCACCAAGGGGCCATCCAAAAACGGAGCAAACGACGTCCAACCCCGATGCCAACCTCTTGGAATGTCTCCTGAGGTACAAAGACTGACAGTGAACCTCTTGGAATGTCTCCTGAGGTACAAAGACTGACAGTGAACCTCTTGGAATGTCTCCTGAGGCACAAAGACAGACACTGCCTAGAAGAGCAAGTATTTCCATGGGGAATATTTAAATTTTAGGTTGTTGTCTCACCTAAAAGCCACGGCCTTGTGGATGAGGGCATGGAAGGGATGACCTCTCCCAACCTCTGGTGTTCACAGAGGTGCCTGGAAAACCACAGGATAGTCAAACCACATCTGGACAGGAAACCACAGCCCAATGGGAACGTTATTCCCTCCTGGAATACCCAGGGACCCAAACTGAGCCCTAGACATTCCAGTGTCTCAGCAGACACCACCAGGTGAGTGCTGTGGCAATGTCCTGGGGGATCTTGCCCACAGCTGTAAAAAAATCCTCTTCCTTGCAATGCACTTCACTGACTGGAACAGTTTTCCCCTTGGAAAGCACAAAAATGGGACTGTTTTCCAGCAACATTCCTGCCACTGTCACACACACAGGCAATGAATTCCTCTGACACGTTTTATATGCCTTCAATTTTTAGCCTGAACTAATAAACTTGTGCTTTTCATGGAGGAGATGGAAGCAAGAGGCAGCAATTCTGGGCTGTGTTTTGACAAAAAGAGCATTTTCTTGGTTTTCTAACAACATTTCCCTCCGTGGCAAAGGGAAACAGGAAAACCTGCCGTGTTGAGCTACGCATTCAAATCCTTCTGGGTGCAATTCAGTGTCAGCCAAAAATGAGCATTTTGCTGCTTGGGAGAGAGGCACCCACCCCTACAAGGTGCTTTTCCCATCAGAGGTGGCTTCTTGGAGTCTTCTGAGGTTTGGACATCCCCCCAGAATTAAGTATTTCTGCTTGACCCCGAGCTGAGACGTTCAAGCCATGGAGCTTGAACATCCACTGCTGCTCCTCCTCTGGCCTGGGCAAGGGTCATGCAAGGCTAAGATGTCATTTTTGGCATCACCTTGAAGCTTCCACAGCAATTCTGGAAGCAGCCACAGGTAGAGGACAGGCCCCGTGGCCACCAGGAGCAATCCAGTGTGTGGTTGGAGGGTCCCATCACCGGCCCCTCATGAAGACAAACTCTGCATGGGAACCACCGTGGGCTTTTCAAACACCTTAAAAATGAAAACAAACCTCCCCAGCTCCTTGACAAGGCTCAAACCAAGCCCCAAACCTGTGGATCCCTCACTGCAGGTCTCCTTGGGTGGAGCAGGGATGGCAATTCAGGAGACACATCAGCACAGGGTGAAGGGACTTCCAAAGGCAGGTGGGGCACAACCCAGATGAAAGCCCCCTCTAGAGCATCCTCTGCAGGTGACTCCAGAAGGGGAGAAAGGCCATCCTTCCCAGGCTAGGGGTGAGCTCCTGGGGCTCTCTCCCAAAACAACAGTCACAAACAGCCAACAAATCCACAATAAATTAACCCCCAAACATGGAAGGGACTGATGTTCTCACAGACACACTCTCCTCTGCATGATTTCATGTACATCCCAACGGGGAGGGATAAACCCCAGGGCAGCTGTGCTTGGAACACAGTATTTACTCTTCATTCATGTCACAAATAACCCCCAAAACACTGAATTTTGCCCAATTCCCAGCACTGTGGGCGAGTTTGGCTCCCACGGGGTCACCGAGTGGGGCTTTCCCTGAAGTTCTGTGGTGGCAACAATCACTCTGTTCCTTTTCTGTCCCCACCTCGTGGGAGTTCCTAACATATTGTGCCAGTGTCCCCTGCCAGAAGCTCCTCTGGGATGTAAAATAACTCCCCTCTCTCGACTCTAAGTTTTGCTCCTGACATGGTTTTACAAACGGGTCACGCCGTTGGGTCTCCTCCTGCTCTGCTTTCATCAACAGCCCTAAATCCCAGCAGGGCAAAAAGCAAGCTCAGATCTCGTCCTTTCCCTACAATTCCACAAAAAACCAGTAGCTTTCTGGGGTGTTTTGTGCAGCTTTTGGGCTATCCAAGCAGAGCTATCTCCAGACCCGACCTAGAAACTGCTTAGGAGAGACCTTATGCTGGTTTTGGGAAGATTTGAGGTGGCTCCTTCAATCCTAGTGCTCAACAGCTACCCAGGCTGTTTTCAGGCCATAAATCAATGCCATAAACCATATTCTGAGCTGGAAGGGACCCCCGAGGACCACCGAATCCACCCCACAGCCGTGGTGTTATCCCAGCAGGCTCTAACCATCTCCAGATGGGTGCTCCTCTCTCAACCCACCACACAAACTCCCCTTGGCTGCTGCAGAGCGTTTATCTCCACATTTTCCCTTCCCGGGAAACACAACCCACCTTTCCTCGACCACCCAATCCCTCCACACGCCTCTCCTCCCGCTTCTTTGGCCGCAATGAAGACACACCAAGGCTCCCACCACCCAGGAATAAGAAGGAAGGTCACCTACCAGCTCCACTCGGCCGAAGCCTCCGACCCCCAGCGTGTCGATGATGTTGAAGTCGGAGAGTTTCAGGTTGGCGAAGAAAGCGGCTTCGGCTTCGTATCTGGATTTTTTGAGGCGAAAAAACGGAAATCTCTTAGGGGTGCAGACATGGGACACCGTGCCAGCCTTTACCTGCGGCGTGGCCATCTCAGCTCTCACGGTTTGCTTTTGCTCATGGCTTTGCTGGTGCCAGTGGGGGCATCGCTCCGGCGGGCACGGTTTTCCACGGCAGGAAAGCAAACATCCCTAGGCATGTCTACACTGCCAGGCAGCTCCGGCCACCCAGCCAAGGATATGGCCAGACATTTCCTAGTGATCTTCTCCTGGCTGGCTCGGGTTGGTTTGGTTTTTTTTTTGGGGGGTCTTTGAGTGTTTTTGGAAGATAAAAGTCTCTCATAGGAGTTTCTCTTATCCACGGGCCGGCAGGAGTTTCTATAAATGTTTATTGGAAGTGGCAAGCTCATTAAGGTCCCTGGAGAGAAATCACAGCCAGGTTTTATGAAATCAGATCCGAGAAGCTGCGGGCTGGTGGGCAAATGCCTGAAAGGAACGGCTTCAGTCACATCTCAACATTCCTATAGGAATATCTTCACTTCTTTCGCTCCCATAAACTCACTTGGAGTAGCTGTCCCAGCCCAGGGTCCAAAATCCAGATGCTCTCTCCCTAGCCCAGAGCCCAACTGGCTCGCAACGTGCGCTCACCAAGCCCTTGACTAGGGGAGCATGCAAATCAAACACATGCAAGCCTGCCAAAATAAGCTTCCCATGACTATCCCCATGAACATGATTCCTCCAAAATAGCTCCTTGTTAAGGTTTGTGCTATTTTTAGAAAGGCTCGGAGGGGAAATGGATGAAGGGGCTCCACCCACTCAATAAAATGTGACATTCAGCTGCCGCAGAGTCCCCGTGCGCGCCCGACCTTTCGCCGGTGGCAACGCAGGCTTGGATGGCGAAAGGGATTGTGTTATGGAGGGAGGCATGGAGGGTGTAAGGGGGCAGTGGGGTGGTTTGGAGGACTTCATTTGAGCCAAAATATCTCACAATTAACAGGTCGTAATCACCTGTTTCACCTGGAGGCTTCACTGGGGCAGGGCAATGGAAGGATAAAGCGTCCCAGTGGGAGCCACCAAGGACACCCAAATCCACCTGTCGGGGTTCTCCACGCCCCTGCCCGTCACGGCCTGTCTCTGTTCCATTAACAGCTTGGAATTGATTTACTGACTGATTCCCTTCAAACCACCTTCCTCAGTCTATTTAAAACCTCAATGGCACTGGGGGACAAAGAGCAAAAGCACCATCACCTTTCAAGCACAAAGGGGAAAATACAAAGAGGTGCCAAGACACGTGAAAGGTCTCAGCATCGAGCCGTGGATCCGAGGCAATAAGACACAGTTTTCTCTCGGGGAGGGGGGTGCTGTCACCAAATTACCTCAGCTCTGCTTTATCATTCCCCCTGTCACCAGATCCCCTGGGTGACCGTGCTCCTGTGGCCGTGGCATCCCACTGGGGAAACCAATCAGCCCAGAGCCTGCGGTGAACTTGGGCTAACCTTGTTATCGATCACTCCGGGCTCCTCACGAGGTGCATGCTAAACCTGCCACTGAAACATCTCTGCTCAATCCATGGCATGGTGAGAGGCCCCTCTAAAGGACAGCAGACATGTCATTTTAGGGGTGACAGAGCCAGGAGATGGCTCTGATGCTCAGGATAAATGTACAAACCAGTTAAATGCCCTTAATGATTTCGAATTGCTGGGAAGGTGAAATCCCAGCATGGAAAATCTCCTTTCAACAGTCAGGAGTCATGGAATGGGTTGGGTTGGGAGGGACCGTAAAAACCATCTCGTTCCAACCTTCCTGCCACAGGCAGGGACACCTTCCACTAGACCAGCCTGTGGAAGCTGGAAGCTTCTGGATTTCTCTGGAACATGTTAAAAAAAAGTGTTCATGTATTATTTTGCTTAGAAAATGTCCTTGCAGCCTTCTTGGGATTGCTTTGGGAAATCTCTTGGCTAATTCTCTTTGCCACACTCCTTGGACACACAAGGAGGTGAAACAGATGGAAAGCAGTTTTTCTAGATGTGCAACGACCACCCAAACCCCAAAAGAAATGCCAAAAATATCTAGGGAAACCAAAATATGTATAAAATCAAGCAAACAAGCTCTTCATGTGCCTACCAACAACAGCCACAGCCGAATTCTGTTTGACTCCCACCTACAAAGTCCACTTTAACACCAAACTCCCATAAACTAACGAAGCTTATGGATGGCTATCTTCAACAAAAAGGTCCAAGTGCAAATATTCCCAAGCCACTTCCTAAATCAGGAATCAAGGGTATTCTCCTCATCTGGAAATGCAGAATAGGAATTCCCCTCCTGTCCTCCCCGAAGCTCCCAAGGGTTTGCAGCCTGTGCTCCTTGCTCGACAGACTTACAGTGAAAAACATCTGTGATGTCTGATTCTGTCACCTCCAAAAGCAAAGGGACCCTTCCAAGGCACTGGGAGGGCGGTGCCAAGAAATACAGAAGTAGCTGGAATATTAATACTGGTGTGTGTGTAGGAAAACATTCAGTTCTGGACCAGGATAAAGAATCTGCCATGCTCAGATACTGGGGAGGATGACTGGGAGAGTCACAGGATGGGTCAGGCTGGAAGGGACCACATCTGCTCCCACCTCCTGCTCCAGCAGGGCCATCCCAGAGCACAGATGGGTCTGGAATGTCCCCAGGGAGAAGAAGCCACCCTCTCTCTGGCCTCTGCTCAGTGCTGGGTCACTGCCCAGCCAAGAAGTTCTAACAGGGGTGGCATCAGTGGTAGGGCCAGTTGGACCCCCCTTGTGCAGGATGAGGGGGAAGCAGCTCACCCCTCTGTGGAAGAAACACCCACGTGCCAGGCGGGCACCACTCTGAGATGCCACAAACTCGTCCTGCCCAGCACTGGCACCGTCACCATCACCAGTGGGGTGGTTTTATTCTAAACCCTCAGCCAGGTGCTGGTGCTCAGAGACTTTCCAGATGACAAAATGTTTTTGTGAGCTCTGGAAGAGCTGGTGGTTTCAGTTCCTGAATTAGGAGATGTTGGGAAGACACCTTGGGCACGCTTGGGGTGGGATCAGCATCTCAGTGATGTGCTGGAGTGACACAGAGGAGAGGCTGGAGTGGCCTGGGCTGACACTCCTTCTCCAGCTGAATCAGGGGTAAGGAAAAGAGAACCTGGATATTTTGGGAATTGTGTTGGCTCACAGGGCAAAAGGTCTGGAAAATCATGGCTGGAAGCGCCCAAAAGGAAAAGATACCCAGAAAAACAAAGAAAAGTTACTTTTTAAGGAAGAACTTTTAAAAATGAAGGCTGAGATTTCCCAATCATCTCCCAAAGCACTCCTGCTGTGTTTTTGGCTTATTGATACTGGGTGTTATCAGCTGCCCTACAGCAAACCAGCCCAGCTGGAGCTGACAGGAGAGGTGGGACATCAGAAACCAGCGATGAGAACGGGAGATTCAGATCCAAGTGAAACAGGAGCATCCTGCACAACCTCCCAAGCTCTTCTCCAAGGCTTCCTGCAAATCTGAATGCCAGAGGAACCTCCTGAGACCTCCTGGGCTTCCTGCAGCGGTCCCACCCTAAGGGGTATCCGTGTGATCCTCTGGAATAGCTGGGGCTTGGGAACAGCCCTTCCTTCCCTCCCTCCAAGGGAAATACCCACTCCTAAGGGGCTGCCCTGCTCCAGCCTCCTCCTGGGCATGGACTGGCATCACGTGAAGAAAGCAGAGCCCTCAGGAGGCTCAGGAGTGAAACCCATGCTCCCCTCCTTTGGAATGGCAGCACAGGAGCCCAAGCATTCGGGCAATGCCTGCCATGGCCAAGGGGAGAGGAAATCATGTGGCTTCTTGCACTGCTGGAGGTTCCCAACCACTGACAGGAGCCATCACCTCCAAGGACAACGACTGCTCTGAGAGCTATTTCAAGCTTCTCCTCCCAGAACTACGAATAAAAATCAACCCCAGCAATTAAACAGCCATCTTACCTAGGCAGCTAAAAAGGATAAATGAGAAGATGAGAGGAGCAAAGGTTTGCAATTCTCCAACTGCTCAGCTTTACTAAAGTAGCTCACGATTCCTCTCACATGAGCCAACTGTGTTGGGAAACATTAGACATCTGTTAGCAAACTGTCATCCTGAGAGCACACTTGGCTCCTTTCCACCTGCACGCTGCCAGCCAAGCCTTAATCACAACCAAATGGGCACCAACCCCCAACTCCCTGGTAGGAACGAGTGGAACCATTTGGGGTGCACAAAACCCGAATTTCAGAGCCCTCCCCGGTGACAGACAGGTTTGTTCACCAGCTCTTTTGTCAGCTCTGGACTGGGGTTTGTTGCCTGGCCTGGTCAGCACATCACCCATGGCTGAGGTGGAATTCTGCAGGGGGAATATTGGAGCTCTGCAAAGGCTGGAGCTGCAGGACGGGGATGGTGATGACCAGGGCCAGCCTGGGAGAGGACACAGGTGAAATGAGAGCCACAGATAGGGTGGGGGAGAAACACATCACAAACCAAACCCTTCTTTCTGTGTTCTCTGAAGAAGAGAGTCCATCTCCTTGTGGTTCTTAAGATATAGCAAAGATTCTTAAGGGATCATGGAAGCACAGAGTCACAGAATGGTTTGGGTTGGAAAGGATCTTAAAGATCATCCCATTCCATCCCCTGCCGTGGGCAGGGACACCTTCCACTAGCCCAGGTTGCTCCCAGCCCTGTCCAACCTGGCCTTGGACACTTCCAGGAACACAACTAAATCCTTTTCAAATGCTGCTTCACCTGGTGTGGCACTTCAAAAAAAAATCAGTCTGTGTAAATGAAAGCAAAAATCCCCCCTAATCTTCAGTGTTGTGACCATTCTTCCCCTCCATCTGAACATACAGATCTTAGTCGTGATGAAATGACCCACCTGGGTCTGGGCTACCCATGGCACCCCCGGCCTGCCTGGCACCCTGAAGCCACGGGAGGCTTCCCAGGTTGGATCCATGCCATTGAGTCAAGAGAGATGTGATTCCAAACGGGAATGGGAAGTGACAGGGACATGGATCGAATTCATGTGACGAGGAGGCTTCAGAAAGCGATGGAAGGCCGAGCGGATGCAGCAGATGGAGGCAGGGCTCCCATGCCTTCCCTTCCCTGCCAGTTCTAGTGACTCCAAAAAGCCCAGGGGCACGTGCTTCCCAGGGATTCCGGGCAGGGGGAGATCCATGGATGGGCATGGGGGTGAAAGCGGAATCAAAAGCGCCTCGGGTGGTGCCACACGGGGTCCTTACCTTCAACTACGCCCTGTGGGAGGGGGCTCAGGAGGCTGAGCCACATTCAGGCAACACACAGAAGCAGGGACAGCCACAGAGCATTTTACACAAGCAGCAAGATCCTGGGAATGCCTGAAAGCAAATCCTTGAGAGGCATTGAGAGCAAATCCATCTTTTCTGGTGCCTTGCCACTCGTTCTCTCAGCGGTCCCACCCCGCCTGCAAACCCTTCTCATCTCCAGACAGCAATCCTCTGGGTTGGGACATTCTGGGGGGGAGAAGCCCCTTGGGAACCCATTGCAGCAGGACAAACCAGCCAAGGAGCTGTCAGGAACCCAACCCCCTGCTGACACGCTCCTCAGGCTTCTCCAAGAGCCTGATCCTTCAAGGTGAAGAGCACTCTGAGGTCTCCACGGCCTTGGATGAGCTGCAGGAGGGATGCTCAGCCCCAAATCACCCCGAGGCAGAGCAGGCAGGGAGAGCAGGGGGGAACTGTTCCCTGAATACCACACCAAGCCTCTGCTTTGTGTTTGCCCCTCAGGTACCTGCAGTCCCTCCCTCTCACGATGCACAAATGCCCCCAACATCCCTTTCAATCCCTGCTGTCATCTGAGACCAAAGACACCAAGGAAAAGCCCAGCTCCTTGCCTGTTTTACTGCCAGCCACGGGATGTTAAAGAGAAGCTGAGTTCACTTCAAGTTCTGCCACATTATTGCCATTTATTAGCTGGTTCACAAGCACGGGAGCACAAGGTTATTCCAGGACACCTCCACGGGCAGTGAAAGCAGGAAAACACCGATGGGGGACAGTGAGCTGTTGGATGAAAGTGCCAGCACAAGGTGACTGTGACACCTCCCACGGGCCTGAAGGATCCTGCTGCCCCAGGCTGGGAGCCATTCCCTAAATCCCAGTGGGCTTCTCTGCCCTTTCACACACACTCATGGGATGCTGATATGCCCACAGATCATTTCTGCCTGCTGTTTGCTATCCCAGTGCCAAGCCATCCCTGGCAGGGATGGGTGCTCTGGTGGTACCCCCCGAGCTCAGCTGGTGAGAGAGGATTTCCTGGCACAGGGGGATTTGCTGCCCTGCACCCAGGGACACCAAGAAGGAGAACTCCAAGCTCATCTGCTACTCTGGCTCTTTTTCTGAATGCAAACAACACCGAAAGAGTGGCAGGTGTGTATTGGCCTGGCTACAAGGGGCTGTAGGTGGATGGACACAGGGAGAAAGCAGGAGAGCTAATAACCCTCTGAGCTCTGCCCCAGTTCAGGTCTCCTCCTTCCAGCCCATCCTTCTGAGGTCAGCGATGCAGTGGCTTTAACTCCTGATTTAGCTGCTACCACCTCCTTCCACGACTCACGCCTTCGACTGAAAATCCAAATCAAGAGCCCTTCCCTTTGGATTTTGGGAGCAATGGTGGTGACTGTGGCGTGGGAGGCTCCAGCTGCACGGAAAAGAAAGGCTGTCTTTCTTTTCAGCTCCATGCTGGCAGGGCTGGGAATTTCTCTCGGACCCCCCCAGCACTCCAGCTCTCAAGGTACTTGCCTTTCATGCCTTTGACAGCAGGAGAAAATAGCTTTACCTCCTGGTTCAGATTTTCTTACAGAAAGTGAACCTTTGAGTGGCAGCTAAACCAGACATTAAAGCTATGGCATCTCTAACTTCCTCTGGAAGGGGAAGGAGATCTGAAATTAAAAACATAGAGTTAAAAAGCTAACAGGTTATTCTTTATTTCCCCCCACACCCTTTTTTAAAAGCACATCACTTTCCAGTTAGGGCTTGGCAATGTGAACATGACATTGTGCTGTCAGACTAAGCTGTGCTCAGAGACTAAGCTGTGCTCATCTCAGGTTAGTCCAGCACTTAAGCAAGCAGATTGGTTTGAATTATGGGGCTTTGAAGACTTGCTGCTGCCCAGAGACCAGTTTCACTCAGAAACGCAGCTGAGTGCACTGAGATACAGCCAAACCAGCTCAGGAAGTGCTTCTCATCACCCAGGCTCTCCCAGGAGTCTGAATTCTGGAGGGAGTGTTGCTGAAATCCTAAATGTGATACCTGATTGAACAACTGGTGCCCACTGGGGTCAGTGCCTCCCACCCAGCAGGGGCACCTTAGTGTCACCCAAATGATCCAAATTCCACCCTTGTATCTTCACTGGGGGATCCTCTCCTCTTGTAACCCAAGGAAATGTTCCCTTTCAAAGTCACAGCTGCTCCCAGGGATCCACTGGGGAAGAGCCACGGAACAAGCTCAGGAAGCAGGATGTGATCCCAAGGAACGCTCCATCAAATCTGCTCCAATCACAGTCAGTCCTGCTCACTGCCCTCCTGCTTCCCAAAACCTCCCCCCCTAATTGCAAACTGCTAATTAGATCCCACGCCCCCCAGACTGGCTCAGCCGAGCATGTGAACACCAAAGAGCCCTTTTCCTGCCTCCAGCCTTCAGGCAGGACCGTGCTGCCTTTGTCACCATGGCAACAAAGCCTTATTTGCAGCTCCCTCCCCTTAAATTTTTTAAAGAATGTGGGGAGCAGATCGATGTCTTGCTGATGTTGGACACACTTTCTCGTCCAGCTCGCTGAGTTTGCTGCTTATTGCACATTTGTCCAAGTCTCAAGGGTTTCACACCAAAGCCTGTTGGAGTTTTGCCTTCATTTCTTTTTAAAAATGGCCCCAAATCCTCTGGGGAAAAAAATCCCTTGCTAGATGATTTCCAGCTTGACTTGAGTTGGACTTGTGCTCCTTCTCCAAGAAGATTCAGAGATGGGTTGGGCTGGGAGGGACCTTAAAGATGATTTTATCCCATCCCCAGCCATGGCAGGGACACCTCCCACCAGCCCAGGGTGCTCCAACCTGGCCTTGGACACTCCCAGGGATCCAGGGGCAGCCACAGCTTCTCTCAGGGCCTGCCCACCCTCCCAGTGGGAATCCATTCCCCCTTGTCCTGTCCCCAGTCCCTCTCCAGCTCTCCTGGAGCCCCTTTAGGCACTGGAAGGGGTTCTGATGTCCCTCCAGAGCCTTCTCCTCTCCATTTCTGCAACGCTCCTGCAACCTCTCCCAACCTAGCAAGGCAGGATCTGCAGAGGCTGCTGCAGCAGGAGGGTCACTGATGTCCTCTCAGTCCAGGACTCCCCCAAAATGCCCTGTGGGATGGACTCTGCACAGGCAGGGAGGGCTTCACAACTCCACATCAATAAGGAAGGGCAGGAGGTGGCAAAAGTCAGGAAAAAGTACCAAAACGAAGGGTCAATTTAAAGAAGATCTGGAGAAACACAAAAACCAACTCAGCTGTGCATGTGCCATCCCACAAACATTCTAGAAAGGCCCAAGAGTGAAGACAGGAGAAGCAGAAGGTCTAATTCTGAGGAAGGTTATGGCACAGGGGGCATGGCATGACCACCAGTGGGATGCCAGAATGACACAGAAGCCACAGAAGGTGCTGGAAACAGGAAGGCCACACCAAGCAGGTGGTCCAAGGGAAAGAGTAACTTGTTGTGATAAATCAGGTTATCAGAGCAAATCCCTGAGCCATCAGATCATCTCTAGAGGGAAACTCCATGCTAAGCAGGGGAGGAGAGTATGAGGGTGAGATTACTGACCACCCTTAGGGTGAGCAAGAGTGGCTGTGACCTTAAAGACCTTCTCATTTCACCACCTTCCACCAGCCCAGGTTGCTCCAAGTCCCATCCAACGTGGCCTTGGACACTTCCAGGGACAGCCACAGCCACAACAGTGCCAGACCCGTTTCAAAGTACCACCCCTGGGATAGAAACCAAGACGTGCTGAGCTCAGACAGGGCTGCAGGGCCAAAGGGAGGTTGAAAATGGGCTCCTGAACTTCAAAAGTCCAACAAGGGAATTTAAAGAGGAGCTCAAAGGGTTGATGAGGACAATTCAGTCTCAGCAGTGGCACGGGGGGATCTGGATCAGCAAACATCCCAACTCCAGGATCCAGGAGAGGTTGAAAGGACGTCGGGGTGGCTGAGCAGGAGGATGAGCCACGACATTCAAAGCAAGAAGACATCCTTCAAATATGAAGTGGTTTCAAACGAATCAATAAAGAGGGAAGGAAAAAAAAGAACCAAATCCTGTCCAGCTGAAAGGAAAAAACCCCAAGACATGCAAGTAACGACTTCAAAAGGCTTAAAACCAACTAATAACAGCAGCAGCAGGAGTCTGGCTGTGGGCTGAAGGGTCTCCAGAGGCTCGAGAAGGAGCCCACTGAGAAGAACAAAGCCATCTGAGAAAAGTTCAGTGCCCTTTTTACCCCTGAGTTCAACGTGGAAGGTCTTGGGGAGATCCTCCCACTGCTATATCCCTTCCCAGAGGAAGCCAAAGGGACACCAAGCCCTCTCCAGGAGCAGATGAGCTTCACCCAGCTCTCCTGTGTGAACTCCAGGTGAACCAGCCATGGTGGGAAACCAGCCCTGCCTGCCCAGGGGTGGAAGTGGCTTTTGGATGGGATGCAGAGCCCTGTGCTCCACCAAGCCCAGCATCTGTCCTAGCAGAATTCCTTGCCACATGGATAGATCTGACTGCCTTGGGGAAGAGCCAAGGCGCTTCCCAAGACCACTGGAGTTCTTTGAAGAAGTCGACAGGCACATGGGCAGGAGGAATCTGCTTTATACAGTTGGCTTGGATTTCCTAAAGGAGTTTGACAAGGTCTGAAAGGCTGTTACAGAAATGAAGCTGCCACGACAGCAGAAGAAAGGTCTGTGCATTGATTAAATACAGTTAAAACCAGGAAACAGCAGAGAGTAATAAATGGCTCACTCTCCTAATGGATGGAGGCCAACAGTGCTCAGATCCTTCCTGCTCAGCAGCCTGAGAGATGAACTGGGAAAAGGGGCACAATAAATCAAAGGACAATTTTGGTGAAGGATATCAAATCACCAAAACCAGCAACCAAAGGCCCAAAGTGAGAAACTGCACAAGGACTCAGAGATAGCAAGGGACGAGATAACACCTTTGCTTGAAATCCTGCAAGAATGCAGAGAGGGGGCAAATCCTCTGGAATTTGGGAAGGGAAGGGGCTCATTGTCCACTTTCACCTCCAAAAGCTGCACAGGAAAGGTATGGGAGGTGCTGGTGAGGAGCACAGAGCTGGACTGGATCCTCTTAGGGGCTTCTCCCTGGGAAAAAACCAGCTCTGGTCGGAGATGACAAAGGGAAGAGAAACCCAGCCAGGGTTACTAAACCTGTCAGGAGCAGGATGTCCTCGAGTGCCAGATTGCTGGAGACTGAAGGAGCACAAGCAATAATGACCTCTCTGCTCTTGCCCCCCTTCCCTGATGCAGGAGAGACAGGGGGATGCAGTGAGGTCACTCCTCTGCTGGCACTTCCAAGGGGTCTGAATTCAACTGGAATGAACTCAAAGCCTCTACTTGTAATGTCCAATAACATAAAAACCCCTGAGAGCTTTGCTCTGGAGGCCTCTTGGTGTGTGACACGGTGGGAAAGGAGCTGTTCAATCTTCTGGCTTGTCTTGAGTGTTAAAAGGCAGTTTTTCCCAGACATTTCCACGACACATGGCAGGAAAAAGCAGTCGCCAAAATTCACCACATGAGGAAACGACCAAGTGCTTTGTCAACAGGGCAATATTATCATGTGCTAATTGGAGAGTGATTAGGAGAACAAGGAAGCCAACAAACCACCCTAAGCCCCGAGTTTTCCTCCTGCAGATAGTTCCTTGGCTGGGAAAGCCATGCAAGCTGGCTGGTTTTGGGGAAGACAGGAAGGCTGGAGGGCTCCAGACTCTGCACATCCCAGCAGTTCCCCCCCTCACTGCCTCCCTTCGGAGGGAGGACAATGCTCCTGACTCATTTTGGAGTCACGCTCCCCCACAGCACTGAAATCCACTGGCTGCACCTCCTCTCCTTGCATTGGTGCCCCTGGAGAATTCCAGGGCATGGAAGTATCCCTGGCCAGGGGGACTGACCCAAAGAAATGCACTCAACACCAAAGTGCAGCAATGTTTAGTCACATTCCTTTCCATTCAGCACTGGAGAAGTATTTGGGATAATGTTAAATTCTGTGTTTCCAGGACTCCTTGCTACACAAGTCCTTTGTTTCTAGCCCATAAAACCCCTTTGCAGGATGGATCCTTCCCGTCTTGGATGAATTGCTTCCCAGCCTGGAATGTTGAAAGCTGCTTGGTCAATTGTCAGAGACAATTTGAAGAGACACCTCCTGTCTCCTTCCAAAAGTTCCATCCCTTCTCTAAAAGCTGGACAATTCTCAGCAAGTGAAGCCCAAAGGCAAGGTTCTTATTGCATTAAAAGTGTACATGACTTTTGCCTAAAATAATCCTACATTAGCTCTTTTATTAACTACATCCTAAGTGTTAGTTTATTAAAATATTAAACATTAAAACCTTAAAGGAAGAACTTATCCACAGGAATAAATCCAAGCTTAACTGGGACTGTAGCAGCTTTTTTCAATGTATTTTTGCATTCTTTACCAGCTCCCTTTCAGGACCCAGAGGGGACCAAGGGCTCTGCTCCCAAACCCCAGTGGGAACACAGGGCACAGCAGATCGAAAGCAAGGAGCTCCCTGGAGGTCCCTTGGCGTCCCTTTGAGGCTTCCAGGCAACACAGACACTTTCCCCTCCTTCCACTGGAGGGCAGGAACATCCCACGTTTCCAGAGGGGACCCCTCAGCTCACTGCCATGCTCAGAGCAGCTCCAGAGAAGCCTTCATCTGGGAGATGCTCTCGTGCACCTACAGACTCTCCTTGGGTGCCCATCCTGCTTTTAGGAGCATCTCCACCTTTCCAAAATGCCATCATTATTTCCAGAAACCAGAGCAATGTTCCTGGTTTGTCCCCACTGCAGTATCTCCCCTCCCAGAGCCCTTCTGCCTCAGCTCCTGCACCACTCCAAGGGCCCCTGGTTTCCTGACCTGCCTTTTCTACAGGCAGGACAAGCACACTGCTCCCCCAGCAGGCAATAAAGGTGTTTTTTAAACCATTCTGGGTGGGCTGTGGATCTGCTGGGGGGCAGGAAGGCTCTGCAGAGGGATCTGCACAGGATGGATCCACGGGCTGAGGGTCAGCCAGACCCAGTGCCGGGTCCTGCCTTGGCTCACACCAACCCCCTGCAGCTCCAGGCTGGGGCAGAGGGGCTGGAAAGCTGGGAAAGGCCCTGGGGGTGCTGTGACAGCGGCTGGACATGAGCCCAGGGGTGCCCAGGGGGGCAAGGAGGCCACGGGCACC
>JAWWMO010000175.1:3367424-3384651 GCA_035047845.1 Dendrocincla fuliginosa | reverse complement strand
CAGAGCTGCTCCATCCTCTGACCATGCTGGTGCCTCCTCTGGCCTCTCCAGCAGCTCCCTGTCCTGGCTGTGCTGGCACTGGGTGACTTCTCTGCAGGAACTATTTCTGCTGAGGCTTTATCTCTGCTTTCCTCGAGCAGCTTGGCCCAAACAACAGGGCAATCTCTCTGTTCCCACGTTTCTGCAATCCAAACAGACAAAGCTCAGTGGACAAACTCACCTTCCAGGGGCCTCATGTCAGAATAGGAAGGCTCAGTATTGGCACACGGCACAAAACCCCACATTGTGGGCCAAAGGCAACACATTTTATATTTGTGCTCCCTGGGACGAGAGTGCAGATTCACAGCCTGCTTTCCAAAACACTGCTGCTCCTTTCCCACAGACACACAAGGCAGTTGATTTTTTTTTCATCTCTTTTCTTAGCTCAAAAGCCACGAGCAGCAGTAAACCCAGTGTTTTCAGCCCATGGCTTGGCCATGACGTGAGGTCTTGTGCCACCTCCCCTCGCAGTGGGAGCTCTGTTCCCTTACATGGCCTGCAGCTCTGGCAGGCACAGCATTCTCCACATTCTTCCCTTTTTCCCCTGGTTTTGAAGCCTCGCTTCTTTCAGGGGGAGAGAGCCCCGACAGGAGGAGTAATGCCGCCCTCTGCTGCCCTGCTGGCCCAGCCTGAGATGCACCTTCACACCAAACCCTCAGCGAGTCACCGGGGCAAAAACACCCGGCTAAACATAACCCGCCTCCCCCAAGCCCCAGACACTCAGCAGAAACGTAAAAGAACGAAAATACTCATGCACTAAAAAGAAAAATAAAAATACTACTGAGGAGCGCCAGCATTAAGTTCCCTCTGACACATTAATGTGTTTTATGGCTCAGCAAGAGGGTAGGGTGAGTATCACAAGTTTTTCTCAAGTTGGACACTGCAATGCTAAAGAAGTGAACACAGGGCATGTGAAGGGGATTATTTACAGAAAAATGGGCATTTATAAAACCACAGTGCTGTCTGTATATATACATATATGTCCCTTATAGTGACCAACTCAATTTATCCCTCACAGGACTCAAGCTCCCAACCTTCTTTCTTCCTAATATTCAGTTTATCCCATAAGCAAATCATTTCAGAGCTGTCCCACCTCTCACCCAGCACAACACACACCCCATACCCCATTTCAGGCGAGTGTTCCCCATAAAGAGACCCCAGAGATTGATTTGCTGGAAGTTTGAATCGATGATTTGATTCAATACATAAAATCATTGATTAGCCCCAGTTCCTGGCTCCACACCCAGCCCAGGCTGCTGCTGCCAGAGCTCATACCACAAATACATCACAGCAATTGCAATTAATCCATCACCTCCCAAAAAAAAAACCAAAAGCCAAGCTCAGCTCCCCAAACTCCTCAGCTCTGCAGACAGAGTTAAACTTTGCACAAATAGTCTTGTTTTAAAAAGACATTAATGTCATTTCCAGGCAGAACTGTATTGATTGGGCAGCAGAACAGCAAATGCTGAGCAGGGAGGTCTAAATTATGGGGAAAGAATCGATACAGGAGCTCCACTGGGATGGAGGATTTAAATACATGGGGTTTTTTTCCCCTCAAGCTTCTCTATATTTTTGTAGGGAATGCTCAGGACAGGGCAAATAATGTCTTTAAAAGGCAAATCAAACCCAAGCAGAACGGGGAGATCCAGGGAAATAAATGTCTCCTCAGGCTGGAACTGTGCAGGGCCCACTTCTTTGGGGGGCACAAAATGCCCACCAGCAGATGGAACTGGAGATGTGACCCCTGTGTTTGATACCCTGCCTATAAATAAGCCAAATTCCGCCCTCTGGGCTCTTCCTGAGGGATAAACCACCACCATCATTTCTTCCCTTCGAGGCTTCCACCCAACTCGGGGCAGCTGAAGCAGGTTTGGAGGTTTTGGGTGGGAATTCACCTGGGTCATTGCTTGGTGAGAGGGCAGCTCAGAGCAGAGCCTTGCCATTTCACCTTGGGGAATTGTAAGCATTCCTTAAATTTCTCCCTCATTAACCCCTCTCAACAGGGTCCTCCCAGTTCCATAACAAGCTGCATCCCTTTAGAATCACCTTCACAGCACAAAGCTGATTCAGGAAGGAAGGGCAGCAGGAAAAGGGGAATCCTGCAGGAGATCTTCCCTTTAAAAAGGGGAAAAGAGACCTATTAAAAAGCCCTTGCCAAGGAGTCAGGATGGCAGATGCCCCCTCGAGCAAGAGAGGAGTTGGGACACCCCAGGTTTTCAGCTGGATGCCTTTGGGGCAAATAAAAAACATGCAGAAAGAACTAAATCCAAATATATCCACTTGAGTCCCTGAGTGCCACGGCCAGTCCTGCCTTGGGCCCCTCCAGGGCTGGGCACTGCACCCCTCCCTGGGCAGCCCTAGGAAGAGTCACAGGGTGCATTTCCATGTGACTTCCCATAGTGCAAATTAATTCTCTGTCTACAATGCAACCACTTCCAGCTTTTTTGGGGAAAAAAAGACCCGTTTTCCTGAGGCTCGACATCATTCATCCACCCAGCGATTGTTTCCAGTCCTAAAATCTCATTTAATGCTACTTAGTTAACTCAAAACTGCGATTTAATGCAATTGCTCTCCTTTGTAACTACCAAATGCCTTTCATTTCTTACCAGAAAAGCCTTTTAACGTGAATTCAGGTTTTACTGGGCACCGACTGGCAAGGTCTGTGTTTGCAAAACTAGGCTTTCCATCTGTGCAGCGTAATTAGGACTCACTCCATTAGCTAATGGGGCTCAAATATATCTAGATATAGAGATATACATGTTTTAATTGATATTCCCCCCCCTCTGCTCCTCTTCTGCCACACACAGGAAATAAAGAGCAGAGACAGGAGGATCCCACTCCTAACAGTTCCCAGCAACATCTTCAGGCTCCTGCAGTGATTAAAGCTTTATAAAATGTACCTGCTCGTGCCCTGAAGGAAAGGAGGGCTCTTAGAACATAAATCCAGTTCAGTTTGAGCACAGCTTGTCTGTTGATCGTTCAGACCACACGGTTTAACCCATCTCCTTTGAACTGGAGCTTGGCTTTGTTTCATTTCATCTCCTTTCTGTTCCTAAAAAGCACAGCAGCCTAAAACACGAGCTAATTGCACCTCCCGCGAACTGCACGGGTTAATTAACATAATTACTCATTCGCATCCTGGTCAGCTCGCTGAATTCATCTGCCCTGTTTCCAGCTTGAATAATTGAACAGGTATTAATTATTTATACCTTAGAGCTGCTTTCAAAGGAGCTGTTGGGAGTCGGTGCCAGTGATTAGACTTGGCAGACAAAGCCAAGCCCTGCCCCAGAGGGCAGATGCTCCACCGTGCCTGCTTTAAACCGGGATTCCAGGGGGGTGAATGCCAAGGGTGCCACTTAGCCCCCAAAAAGCCTCGTGCCTTCAACCTCCCTGAGCCCAGCACCTGATTTATGGAGCTCAAAAAAATCTGGAGGAAAACAAAGCGTCTCCCTGCTAAGCACGTTTGCCTTTTGCCTCGTGGGGAGAAGATGCTGGGAAGGACAAGAGTGCAAGTCAGCAAAAACATCCCTCCCTCGCGATCTGCGCCATGATTTCCTCTGCCAGGAATCAAAGGGCTGGGGTTTGGGTAAGGGAAGACCCTACAGCCACAGGACAGTCACCAGAGCCTCCAGAAAGGAGGGGGTGTTGAAGATCACCTGTGCCCAGCTCACCTGGGAGCTGCCATAAAGCCAGGCTGATGGGATGCTCCTGCTGGGAAGAACCTCTCCACCTGCATCCTTCACTTCGGGCTCCACACAAACCCAGGGCGGGTAGTTCTGGCGACTGGGTGAGTAGGAAGCAATTAATTAAGAGGAGAAGTGATGAGTGGAGACCGATAATGACCCGTAGCTACTGGTGGCTGAGGCTGAACTGCTTCTTCACAGTGCTAAAATCCCCACTGGGGGGGAGGAAGGATGCTGAGCAGCTGGAGGTGGTGTTGAAGAAGGCAAGCAAATATCAGGGAGCCAAGAAAAAATCCTTATCAAGGTCGCAAAGGGCTTGATTTGTTTAGTTTATGAAAGAAAAAAAGCAGGAAAAATCTGAGGTTATATAGATAGTATAATGTAGATGAAGTGCTGGGTGTTAAATGGCATCTTTGGAGGAGCAGGGAAGGGCGTCACAAGAACTGGGAGATGGGTGAATTCCGGTGAAAGGTGAGGCACCTCCTTGGAACTCGAAGGGCAGATATGCAGCAGAACAAAGCCCCCAGTGAAGGGGTGGATCCCACACACCTCCACCTGCAGCCTAAGGGCAGCAGGGCCCCCTCAGCCACCTTCAGCTCCGAGGTGCCCGACACCCCCTGGCTGAGCAGATTGATGCTGGGAAACCCCCCCAAACCACCCAGCCTTCTCCTGGGTTATTCCCAGCCCTTCCCTCCGGCCCCACAGTGTCCCCTCCATCTCCACAAAGCTGAGCCAGAGGGGGAATATGTTCCAGGGCCAGACACACAGGAGGTGCTTCGGGCTTGGGGCTTTGGCAGCTTCACCGAGGAATTCCTCCCTGGGGTCTGGGTGATAAAAATACCAGTGCCCGAACAGTGCAGCCTTTCAACCTGCCCTGGTCCTGCCGGGCCACGGCACCTCTGCCTGCCTCTGCAGGGTGGTGTGGTTACCCACAGCACCGTGGCCTGTGTGCTTTACCTTATTCAAACCATCTGTCTCCAGGTCTCTGCTCTATGAGCCCTTTGAGGGGCGCAGAGCTGAAAGCGTGGTTTCGTCTCCAGGCAAGCCTGGGGTCTGTGCAGCCCTCCAGCTTTGCCCTCCCTCCATTCCCTGGAGACAGAGGGATCAGGGCTTTGGGGGTCAGTTTTAACCACCTCCCAGCATGCAGCTAAAGGGTGTCCCCTGTGTTTCGCCTCCTTCTCCGGGGCTTTGAGCGAGGCACAACCTGAAGGCAAAGCTGGTGTTGCCCCAGTCGTCAAACATTTCCTGTCACGTGGAAGAGAATCTTGAAATAATTCATATATTTCACCTCCAGCTGGTGCTTCAAACCCCCCCTGTCCTCCAGCCCTGCGTGGGGGGCACCCAGAGCCTCGTGCAGCCTGTCCCCAGGGCCACCCCTCCACAGAATGCCACCCCTACTGGATCAAACAGCCATGGCAGCGGGGCACGTGTTGGGAAACCAGGTGTGTCAGCATGTCTGACCACCTTGTGACGTGATCTGTGACCAGAGGGAGGTGACAGCTTGTGGTTTGAATCCTCCATGTCGCCCCAGGCTGGGCCATCCCTCAGCAGAGGGGCTGAGGCAGCTCTGGGAGCAGAGCCCACCCAGCAGCCCACAGGGGGCACGAGGCTCTCGCCCCCCACGGCACCCAAAGGCCATGGGTAACACCAACACTCTCTAAACCTGCCCTTTTGTCCCCTGTCTCCTTTCCCTGCCACAGGGAGGTGGCCCAGCATCCCTGTCCTCCACCCCATTGACACTAATGCCCCATGCAGACCCAGTCAGGTACCAAACCCTCTCTGTCTTGCACTGCCACCTACTTTGCCAACCTCTTTTGAGCTAGAAAGCAATAAAAAATTAGGGAGAGATTGGCTATGCCAAAAAACCCTAGGAGGAATAGCCCATTTTTAACAGTCCTTTTCCTATCAGAGCAGGGTTTTCAGAGCTCAGAATCACAAAGGTTGGCAAAGCCCTCTGAGATCCTCGAGTCCAATCACCAGCCCAGGAGCAGGATGGCATTCCACTTCCTCAGGAACTTCTGCATGATTGGGGTGGTAAACTCATGGTCACAGCTTCCTTAGGAGGGCAAAATATCCTTATTGGGCAAGTTCCTGGCTAAAAAATGATTTTATGTGTCAGATCTTAACAGGCAAAAAAAGAGTGGGATGTGTGTTATGGACAGCCAAAATATGGGAAAACTGCCTTCTTAAATTTCCCATAAAAGGTGGGCCAAAGGGTCACTGAGTTTTCTCTTGATCTTCAGCGAGTTCTGAACTACCCAGAAAAACATTTTTGGAAGGTCAGAGGAAAGCAAGAGCTCCGCCAGGGTTTTCAGCAGGTAAATGAGATTGCAGTGCTAATTGCGTGTCAGCCTGACATCGATCCTGGGCATCCCTGGGGACTGCGAGCCCCAGTTTAACTGCTGCAGGAATTAAGGCAATATAACCAAGGCCAGCCTGTGGGGCCCGATGGAAAACAGGGCTGGGGAAAGGACCTTAGCAAGTTTCATTAAACCTCCTGCTAATTGGGCTGAAAAAGCACTTGCAGCGACCTGATGTAATTAGGCTGCTGGAAACTGGGTGGGTTCCAAAGTTCAGCTCGGTGAGAGCGTCTCTGTCTCCAGGGGGTTTGGCCCAGGTGAGGTCAGAAGGGATGAGGTGCTCTTGGAGAAGGGCTGGGGAGGAGCATGAGGATGGACAGCTCATCCAGCCACCAGCACGGAGCCACACACCAACAAGTTGTGCAAACTCAGGCCTGAAACGTGCCACAAATATTGAAGGCAGAGCGATTAGAACAATTAAATCTTTCCAACAGCAAATGACCTCATGAGGTTCCTGCTTCCAAAGCTAAAGGGGCTTGGGCAAGAGCCACCAAAGAGATGCTAGCTGGGGAGATGAATGACATCATTTCAGTGGGCAAGAAAGAGAAATAGGCATGGGAATCTTTCTCCCTGTGTTTTCCATTTGATTTTTATCTACTTCATGTTTAGCAACAGCACAAAGGAGACAGGGAAAGAGAAGAAGGAGAAGGATGGGAAGGAGGAGGAGGGCAAGGAGGACAAGAGAAGAAGAGGGAGGGAGAGGAGAAGCCTCCTTGACACAGAAGTCAACCAACCCAAAGTGAAAGGTGGAAACCAGCTGTACCTGCTCTCCTCTGGTGCTGCTGGGCTACAATTCAAGAAAAAGGGGGCAGGACTGACAAGAAGCTGCAGCAGAAGGAGCTGGGTGGGCGAGACACGAGTGTTTCCACATCAGCCAGCCCCTGCAAGGAGCTGGTTCTCATCACTGCTGCTTCAGGGTGAGCTGCACAGGCTCAGAAGGGATTCATCAGGCACTGAGATCTCCACCAAACTGGCCTTCAGCTGACCCGGGACACCAGTTCCACTTCCCTTTCCCACACGCTTTTGCTTTCCTGCCTCTGAGCAAATGAGTTTCTGGAGTAAGAAATTTCATAGTCATGAAGACCCACACCAGCTCAACCCATGTTTTCCCAGCATCTTTCCCCAGAGGAACGAGCTTGTGGTTGAAGTTGCCACGAGCAATCTCCCATCAAAAGATGAAACACTCGCTTTGAAACAACTATTTTTCAAGTGATTATTTTAAGGCTGTGGAGGGAGGGACAAGTTTTAAAGTCAAAACTCAGCCCTGCTGGAGCAGAGAGGCTCAAAGCAAAATTAATTGACTCCAGCACCCACAGTGTCATTCTATGAAAATTCTTCCCTGTAAAAGCTGATTTGGGGTTTTTTTCCCCCCTCCATTCAGGCTCAGAGGGCACCAGAAACACCCACAAGACATTGTGAAAAGGGTTAGACCCAAACCTCTCTGTGCCCCAGCCGAGTGCCACATCCCCATCCCTCCATCATCCTACTGCCAGGGAAAGTGGGAGAGCTCATCTGACATGGAAAGGAAGCACAGATGGATTTTCTTTGGACTTTCAAGAAACCTGTGGGCTGGAGCAAGGGGGGACACTGGATGTATTTATTCCCTCTGAGATTCAGGATCTGACCCCTTATTGCCAACAACTCAACAGAATTATAAGTTTGGGGGCTTTTTTTTACCAGAATTTATACACTAACCAGTCACTGAAAATCCTGGTGGTGGTTTTTATCTGGCAGGATTTTACAGCAGCTCCCAACAAAGGGCAAAATGCAGAGAAGAACAACTGAAATTTCCCATCCTGCTCCAATCACAGCCCCCATCACCACAAACCACATGCCAGCACCCCCAATTATTAAGAGATTTATCCTGAACTTGGTTCCCACCTGCACAGGTTCCTTCTTTGTTAATTAATCCTTTGTTTTCTACCCTGTGTCTGCTGTTTGAATCCCACATTCACCACGAGCCTGGCATTAATTGACTGCCATCAGGACACTGCAGGTGGGTGTTTTTACCCCATTCCACGCATCAACACACCTCAAAACCACAAATGCACCGAGAAAGCCCCACCCAGTCGGTGTTCTTTTACACTCCTTTAAGTCAAACAGAAGGCCACCACCTCATTTCTCCCTCTCTCAAGACCCCACAGGACTCAGCCAAGTCATTTGACTGCCCCTCTCTTGTAGGGATTTGCCCCTAATGCAAATTAAACCCCCAAACTTAAAATTTGCCATTTCACTTAAGATTATATTAATCACCATTCGGGCTTGTGGCTCTGAGTTCAATCTCCCTCCCTCCAGCTCTTTTAGCATCTCCCTCATCTGTGACTACAGGGTTTTATTACTAATGGAACAAATATGGTCAAAGAACATCCAGGAGGAAAACATAGAAAAAAGCCTATTAAAAATTAAAAAAGAAAAAGGCAACCCTCATCTTTTCCAGTGGGGAGGTCAGGGCAGAGGGTAAAGCCCTTTCAGGAGCCCCTTGCCAAGCTCTGTGGGATATTTTCCAGGACCTGCATCCACTCCAAGTGGATATCTCGGGAAGGCTTTTCCCCCAGGTCTCCCATTAGTGAAGCTGCAAAGAGGGACTCGCCACCTTATTCCAGTCCTTTCTACCTCCTTTCACTTTGAGCCACTTCACAACCCCGGGGTGGTGGATCCACCTCCTCCAGGGTGCAATCCTGACCAAAATGACCCTTGCTGGGACCAAAGAGAGCCCAAGCAAAGAGCCAGTGTGGCCAAGCAGCTTTCCCCACCGTATTTGCCTCTGTCTGTGTGCTGCTACTAAAAATGCAGCAGCAGGCAGGACACAGGACCCTTTTTCTCCTCCAAACCAAGCGAGGCCACGCACAAACAACCCCAGATCCTGTCTCCTTTGGGTATTTTTTGAGATGAACTCATGTCCAAGAGGGAGCAGTGGTTTATCCCGACCTGGCCTGGGAGGTTTAAAGCTTGTGTGTCACCACATTTCTGGGGACTGGGAATGAGCTCCAGGCAGGCAAAAGGTGGGAGACACAGCAATCTGGGAGCTGCCTGCAAATCCTGTCTGCCTGTGCTTTAGTCCCCCAAAGGAGGCACCCAAAGCCTCATGACTTGAGGCATTTAAAAATAGGCCAGAGGAAGAATTTGGGATGACGCCGCTGGGAACGGGGCATGGGCAGGGGTGGCTCATCCCTGGTCCTGCTCCCAGAGACCCCACAGCCACCCCAGCACAGCACCAGGACGAGGGTGCTGAGCCCCAGCAGGGGATGCACCAGTTGTTGGCCACAATGGGGCTGGCCAGGCTTGTGCTGTTGTGTCAGTGCAAAACGGAGCAATAAACAGCAAGAGCCAAATATTTCAAGTCTTTGTTAACCCTCAGAAAAATGTTGGTTCTGCCGTGCTGCCCCTCCTTCCTTCCTTCAGCAGGAGCAGCCACCGTTTATGTCAAATACAGAAATTAATAAGGTTTTGATACCCTTTCTGCAGGAGAGGGAAGGCAAAGCTGGGTTCGGCTGCTTTTGCTGTGTGGCCACGGTGGCGATGCCCATGAGGACACCCCGAATGGATGGGCTGGGAGGGGCAGTGTGGGCCACCAGGGCTGCAGGGGACAGACAGACAGACAGACGGACGCCAGGCCGTGCCAGGCAGAGGTGCCACCCGATGCCCTTTGGGAGTGCGACATCCCCGCGTCACGGCTCCATTTCCAAAGGCAAGGAGGGGGAGCAGTGAGTCCAGCCCATTAAAAATTAAAAGAAGGGAAATGATCTCCATTGATTAACCATAAACATTTGTTTCTCTCCCTTTCTCAAACCCTTCTGCTCCCTTGCCTGACCTTGGACCTCTCGAGGGAGCCGTGAGCTTTGCTGTGCCTCTCCCTGCGGTGTGCAGTGACCCTCTTGTGTCCCACCTTCACCCAGCACCCTCCCCTGCTCAGTGCCACAGGCTGAGGGGCTCCACACTGACCACCAAAGGAGTCCAGCTCCCATTCCTGCTGCTCTCTGCAGCGTTTTCCAGCTCTCCCCAAAGCCCAATCACACCCCTCTGTATTCCCCTCTCTCCGAGGCAGCGCTGCGCTCCCGACACAAAAAGCAATGAGAGCAGCATTAATTAATGCCAATATCATTCAATACAGTGAAATCCTTCTGATCCTCGGTGTCCATCAGCCAGGGATGGAGCACCCCAGGAATGTGCTGTCCCAGCACACCAGGGGCGGATGGGAGCCACCGGTGATGCATAAATGAGGGAAGAGGCATTTTTGAGGGGAGTAATTAATGTCAAAACGACTGCTCTCCTGCCTCTGAGCTTTGGCAAGGGGTGCTGCTCCTTCCAGACAGATTGCTGAAGAGGAACAGAGACACACGGAACACTCAGAGACAGCAAAACCTCCCAGTTTAAACTATTTAAGGCCGCTTAGGGTATCAAATACTACCCGAGCTACAGCCCCCAACTGTCCTCTCCTTGGCTTAAAAGCTGTCTTTACCAGAACTGAAATGCCCCTCATTGGCAGCAGGTTACCCGTTTGTCCCCTGGTGGTAAAATAATCAGGCAGATGCTCATTTTGCAGCCTGTCAAGGCCCCGGGGGATGCTGGTTACAGGTCCTGGGGAAGCAGTGGGGTTGTTTTTCACGTGGAGACCAAATGCAGGATCGATATTGCTTTAGTGGCTGGCAGATGATGAGATCATGTCTAAATTAACGCAGCCCAGGACCCCGCTGGGAGCTGAGTTCCCAGAAACAGGGGTGAGGGAGGAAGGACACGGCCCTGGCTGCTCCAGGGAGGGAGGAACTCTCTCTGCTGTGGTCAGCGGGGTTGGGGAGGGGGGTGAAGCCCTCAATGGACCAGCTCCAGGGCTGTGGGGACACCAGGACTGCTACAGGGAGGGAGAAGGGATGCAGAATTCCAGGGCTGGGCAGGAGAGCCCTTCGCTTTAGCATGGGGCAGCTTTGAAGATGACCTTGCCTTGAGGGACCAGAGACCTCCAAGGTTGCCCAGTGTTTACCCTCAGCATGGTTGGTCCTGGCCTGAGCAGCACCCAAAGCCCCACATCAGCAGCCAAGAGAAGGGCTGATCCTGCCACAGCCATCATCAGACACCACCTTATCGTGAGAATTGAGCCCATAGAGTCAGGACCATGTGCTCCAATTCTCCATTCCCAGCACCACACAGACCCCCCAAAGCCTCTAACACCGAGTTTAAACACCACGGGTGAACCCACGCCCTCAGCAAAGCATCCCCCAGCACCCCAGAGGAGGGAGAAGTGAGGGCAGGGATTGATTCCCACCAGGATTTTATCGGGAAAACCACCTGCAGGACTGAGCCAGTGAGGCTGAAACCACAATAACACCCCGAGACCTCGCCTTAAACGTGAGACCCCACTGCCATCTTGTGGCAAACGCTTCCTGAAATTGAGTTAAAAAGGGGGAAAACCCGTCAAAAAGTTGCGGAGAGAGTCGGGGCCGCAGCGAGGAAGGAGGGGTGAGTTAGTGGGAAACTCCTCTTGTGTCCTTTGATGCTGAGGCTGTGGCACCGTGTCAGATACAAAGGGATGAGCAGAAACACGGGGATGGCACAGCCCAAGGGAAATTTGGAAAGCTGAGGATGGAACCACACACAGAAAGTGTAATTAATTGTCTGTATGGCCACTCTGGCATGGCAATACCAGCAAAGATTCACTCACGGGCTCAAAACATTGAGGAGTTTTGTGTCTCCCCAGTTTGAACAAGGCTTGCCGACCCAAACAAGCAGGCTTAAATTGGAATTAGACACTGCACCTCTGAATTAAAGGATGCTGCTGGTGGAAATTAGTGGGGGGATGAGCTAAAGGTGGGGATTGGGGCACAAAGCCCCTGTGGATGCTGAGAATTAGCACGGCTGGGGTTTGCACAAAGCACCTTTGCCGGGGGTTGGCACATCCTTACCCGGCTCTTGGTCCTGCTGAGGGCTCTGTTACACCCTGGCATTTACTCTGTGCATCGTTCAGCAGCCCCAGGGCCTTGCTTAGCAACTGGGGAGCTCTTCCCAGGAATTAGCACAAATGAGTTCCCCTTCTTTGTGCTGCCAAAAGCAGGGCCAGGTGTTGATGGAGCAGCACCGAGGCCAGGCAAGAGCAGAAACACCCACAGAAAAAGTGAGTAAAAAGTGAGCAAAAACTCACTGGCCAAAAAAGTAATGAGTCGTTGACAAGTGAGTCTCCTTCCTCAGCTCAAATCTGCCCTGGCAGGAACGGACCAAGGAAACAACGGGGAAGAATTGCTTTGTAAAACAGGCGTGAGAAGTGGCAGCATCCCGACTATTCCCAAAGGAAGAGCTGGTTTAGGGGTTGGATGCAGACTCGTGGGTAGCCCTCTCCCCCTGAGCAATGCCTTCTGCCACTACAGTCTATACCCCTACGTTATCAGGAGGAACAATGGGATAAAAACACGCTTCCAGAAAAAAGGGAATACATTTCACAACACCTTTCTGTTTCCACATCCCCTTTCCTTGGGTCTTTGCAACTTTGCCCTTGCTACACTTGACAGGGATGGGCTACAAGAGGCACAACATTTGGCCAGAGACAAACTGCATGCTCTGCTTTCAGCTGTGATTTAACCTTGCTCGAGTTTCTACCATCCCATTGTTTGCCAGTCCCGGCTTCTTGAAAGCTTTGAATGTCTGTGTATATCACACACCGGTTTGACCTAAATAAAGTTAATTACCTCGTCAATAACTACATCTTTATCTCCAGAGGTGAAAAAGCATTTGGAGGTTAATCCCAGACCTGGATAAAAAGGTTTCTGTTGGCATTAAATTGAAATCAAGGCACAGAACAGCCAAAATGTCATCTTGGGGGTTTGATGGTGTGGAAGTTGTCTCTGAGTTTTGGAAAAGAGGTATCAGCCATCTCCCAGGGACCTGGAGCCTTGTGGGCTGAACACGGTGCTGCTGTCCCTAAAACACAGGCAGGCTGTCAGAGGTACCCAAGCTCCCCCCTAAATAAATCAGCCCGATGCTGCCAGCACTTTCTAGATGCAGAAAAACCAGAGAAACCCCTAGAGACACGGAGGGGAGCTGGCACCACACAAACCCACTGATGCCTCTGGTCAGCACTGAAACCAGGGAAACATCGTCATGCTCTTGGCACAGGCTGAGTGCAGCACAGCCCTTTGCCCCCAGGGCACCCCGGCACTGGATCAGCGCCCGGGACACTGCCCACCAAAACACACGTGCATTTAACCACGGGTGGGAACTCATCTGGGGGCAAAAGGGGGAAAAGAGGCAGGTTGTGGGTGCGGCGCGTTCAGTACAACGTGTGTCTGCCAGCAGTGACACAGGGGAAGAACGGAGCGGGATTAAAAGAATTAAGAATAAACCCCCCAAAGCAATCCCAAACTGGCTTGGTTACCATTGTCATGGCTACCACGAGTGAGGCTGAGCTGTGGGGAGATGCTGGGGGATGAAGTTCCAGCCTGGAGGGCCACGGGAATTGCCCGCAGGCCCCACCGAGAGTTTTTCCTGCCCACCAAAACATCATCTCAGGGATGGGAAAGACCTTTGCAGCATCACAGGGACACGGCATTTTCTGGCACTGGCACAGGGACCAGCAGGGAGAAGCCTCAGGCCAGGACTCACCCTCGCTAGAGCTGCGAGCAGCTCTAACAACTTGTAAATAAGTTATTACACACGGGTGGGGCACCGGGGTCCCTTGTCCTTGCTGCTGTCACCTTCACCTGCAGCAGCCCAAGTCCAGGGTGATCAGAGCCTCCAAAACAAAACCAAAAACAAAGCCATAGCAAAGGGGAAAAAAGCTGGATGTGAGTTTTTTTCCCCTGGCCACGGTACAGAGCCTGTGAAGGGATGTGCCACCCCAGGGAAGGATGAATGGACATGCTCTGCCTGTGTGGCCGGCACTCCCACCCCTCCCTGGGCAGAGGGGTTTGCATCATTAAACCCCCCAGACGGTCAGCAAAAAGAATAATTCACCAAAAAAAGCCTAAAGCAACGGGCTCGCTAAGGAAGGGCAGGGGCCAGCTGAGGAGGAGAGGACACGAGTTTGGCCAGGGCGTGTTTGCTGAGCAGCGGATCGAGGAGAGCGGCGTGGATTCACCCCCACACCCCCCAGCCACGAGAAATCCTGCCGGGAATGAGTCTGCTGAAACATCGCTGCCCACACCGAGGGAACCACACCGTCCCTTGCACCAAAGCACGGTGACAGCCCGTCCCGACCGCTGCTCTTCTCCATCCCCCTCAGAGCCCGCAGCAACCCCTCCGGCACAGCCAGCACAGCGCTCCCCCTGCCCCACGCCACGCACCAAGGCAGGAGAGAGACCCCCCAGAAAACCCCCCACCTTCCACGGGTGCCCGAAAGCGGCGCACAGGACTAGAATCACAGAACGGGGAAAGTCCTCCGGGACCGGCCGGTCCAGCCGGGATACCGGGAGGCAAAGCACGCGTGCCAAGCCCACGGCTGGAGTAACGTGGGCTCTGCGTTTTGGGCGGCGCGTTGGGAGGGTGGGCTCGGGGAAGGGGCTGCCCCGGGGTGCAACTTCCCGGGAAGAGCAACTTCCCGGCCCCGCTGCAAAGTTTTCCCAGCGCCGCTCCAGGCACCGCCGCTCCCCGGCCGAGCATCCCCCGGGAGCCGGAGCGCAGCCGGGCAAGGCAGGAGGGAAATGAGGGGGGTCCGCGCTATCCGATCCCCCACAGGGCTCCTGGCCGGCCGCTCCAAGCCCCTGATGATCCCCCCCGACCCGCCGGGCACGAAGAACCCCCGCGGCGGGGGGATGCGGTGCCCCGGCCGCCCCACCCGGGAAGGGGTCTCCGGTGGGGAGCGGGGCTCGGCGGTGCCGTCCCTACCTCTCGGCCTTGGTGAACTTGCGGAAAGCCTGGCGGAGGTCGTGGAAGGAGCGGTAGGTCTGCGGCTCGGCCGAGATGCCCTGCGCCCGGGTGGTGCGGGGCCCGATGTGCGGGCTGGGGGCCGGCAGCACCGACTGGCATTTGTGCAGCCGCCGGCGCAGCTCCTGGATCTCCTCGTCCTTCTCGCCCAGGCGCCGCTCCAGCTCCTTGATCCGCTCCTCCTTCAGCAGCAGCAGCTTGGTGAAGTCCCCTTCCAGCTCGGTCATTTTGGGGGTGTCCCCCCGGCGCTCAGAGCCGAGCCGGGGCCGGGCTCATGGAGCGGCTCCCCGGACAGGGACAGGGGCTCAGGGCAGCGGCCCCGGCATCCCCCGGCGCGGCCACGGGACCCCCGGGCGAGGGGGGAGCGAAAACCGCCCCAAAACCAGCGGCGAAGAAGGGGGAAGCGCGGGGGAAAGGAAAAAAAAAAAAAAACACCAAAAAGGCAAAAAAGACAAGAAAAGGGGAAAGAGCTCTTGTGCCACTCTGCGAGGCTGGGATCCTGGAAATAGCAACAATTACCATGTGATCGCAGGGTGACGCAGCTCCTTGTAACTGGAGCCGAAGACTTGGGATTCAAACAAGAACACTTCATAAATATTAAATTGCCTCCTGCTAATGAGCCACGTGGAGCCGCCCCCCGGCCAGCCCGGCCCGGCCCCCGGGAGCTCAGCATCCCATCCTGCCCCTCCTGGAGCTCAGCATCCCCTCCCGGAGCTCAGCATCCCCTCCCGATCCCCGGGAGCTCAGCATCCCATCCCGATCCCTCCCGGAGCTCAGCATCCCATCCTGATCCCCGGGAGCTCGGCATCCCATCCTGCCCCTCCTGGAGCTCAGCATCCCATCCCGATCCCTCCTGGAGCTCAGCATCCCATCCCGATCCCTCCTGGAGCTCAGCATCCCCTCCCGCCCTTCTCCTCACCCCACATCCCACACTGCTGCGGTACCCTCAGCACCCCAGTCCCTCCTGGCTATCCCAAATCCCTGGAGTACCCAACCTCTGTCCTTCATTGATCATCCCACATCCCATCCCTCCCCATCCATTACTCCACAACCCTTCCTACGAGCTTTCCTTGCTCCCTGCCCTCCTCCAGGTGCCTCCCATCCTACTGCACCTGGCTGTCTCCCCATCCCTGCCCTCCAGGTCTCCTCCCAGCTTCCCAGACAGCAGGTCTCCCTCCTCCCAGCACACATGGACAGTGTGCACGCCACTCCAGGAGGGAGCAGAGCCCATCCCCAGGCACACAGACACCCCGGAGGGTGCTGGCTGAGGGGGGATGCAGCTGGGGTGCTGGCCAGCATCTCCGAGGAGGCAGCACCTCGTCCTTCCTGGACTTGTTTGGAAGAGCCCATCATGCACATGAATTTTTAATGCTGGCTGGCAAAGGGCACCATCAGTTCCCCTATCACATTTCCCTCCCAAACGACTCTTGCTTCCAAAGAAGGACTTCAGGAGCCCCTTATTGCAGGCAATTAAAAAAGGGGGGTCTGGCTCAGCCCCCACAGAGAGGCCTTGGGCACACAGGGAGCCCAAGAACCCTCAGGACCCACATTCCCAACCCGGGGATGTCGTGTCCCAGCTTTGGGGACAGAGCCCCTGGTTTGCTGGGGCAGGGCGAGGAAAGGCAAAGCTGTACAAATGGAGGATTAAATGATGGTGGAAAAATCAATTAGCAGCCTCTCTCGCTCTGAAGGACGTGGGGCTGGTGGGGTATTCTTGTACCTGTGCCTCCAGGCTGGAAACCTCCGGGCTCAGAGCTGTTCCCAGTTCCCATCCTCAGACCTGGAGCATCCCAGTGGCCAAGGCAGAGCTGCGAGGGGGGGATAATTAAAAAAAGATTAATGCTAATTGCCTTTTGCTTTATTGGAAGGCAGAGAGCGCCATCTCGTGTAGGAAATCATCGCGCAGATTTGCAGACAGCCCGACCCTTCCCGAGCTGGTCCCTTCCCGCATCCAACAGGTTTGGGGCGTGGGCATTGCCATGGCAACTGCCAGGGCTCTGTGACACCGTGGTACCTCAGGGTGCCATGGGGACACTGTGACACCGTGGTACCTCAGGGTGCCATGGGGACACTGTGACACCGTGGTACCTGGCAGTGCCATGGGGACGCTGTGACACCGTGGTACCTCAGGGTGCCATGGGGACGCTGTGGTACCTCAGGGTGCCCAGTGTGGGGACATTGTGACACCTGACAGTGCCATGGGGACACTGTGACTCTGTGATACCTCACAGCACCCAGTGTGAGGACATTGTGACACCTGACAGTGCCATGGGGACACTGTGACTCTGTGGTACCTCA
>JAWWMO010000175.1:3339561-3349804 GCA_035047845.1 Dendrocincla fuliginosa | reverse complement strand
TGGCATGGCATGGCCCCTCTGCATGGCATGGCCAGACCCCTCTACCTGGCATGGTCAGACCCCTCTACCTGGCATGGCCAGACCCCTCTACCTGGCATGGTCAGACCCCTCTACATGGCATGGCATGGCCCCTCTACATGGCATGGTCAGACCCCCTTGCATGGCATGGACACACCCCCCTACATGGCATGGCATGGCCCCTCTGCATGGCATGGCCAGACCCCTCTACCTGGCATGGTCAGACCCCTCTACCTGGCATGGTCAGACCCCTCTACATGGCATGGCCAGACCCCTGTACCTGGCATGGCCAGACCCCTCTACCTGGCATGGCCAGACCCCTCTGCATGGCATGGTCAGACCCCTCTACCTGGCATGGCCAGACCCCCCTACCCGGCGTGGCCAGACTCTCACCCCAGCCCCGCTCGCTCCTGTCTTTCCAAGGAGCAAGGTGGGGAGGGAAGGATTCCCAGGGGTCCTGGGCACGGCTTCTCCCCGAGCCTTTTCTCTGCTTTCCTCCTGCTGGTCGCCAGAAAAGTGAGGGCAGACAGGGAGGAGGGGGGAGGAGGGATTTTCCCTGCGATCGTTCCGTCCCGGTCTGTTAAAGCGCAACTTTCTGGGGCTAATCATTAGAGACCTTCCCGGCCGGCTTCTGATCCTCCTTCTCTTTGCAGAAGGGCAGGCTCCATCCTAAAAGCCCCCTCGGTTTCCCCTAATCCCTAGAAACCAGCAGGATTTTTGCCCGATACAGGATGCTGCTCTGGTGAAGTGGGAGCTTTGGGAGGGAGCAAGGCTGGTTTCAAAGTACCCGGCACATGATGCTGCAAATAAAACAGGAGGGAAGGAGGTTGGGCTCGGCATCAGGTGCCCTTCGTCCTTTCTGGGGGGATTTTTGGGGCATTTTGTGTGCATTTGGTGCCAGAGCTGCAAAAGCTGTGCACAGGAGGAAAGGTGTTTGCGAGGGAGAAGCTGATTCCCAGGGAAAAGGGGCTGAGCTAAAAAACGTGCTGGTTTGTAGGTGAAATGTTTTCTCGAGGCTCACGTCCAGCATTTCTGATTCCTCCTGCTTTCCTGCCAATACCCATGAGTTCCCACTCTCTGTGGAGCCACCTGAGCTGGAAAACAACCCTAAGCCCTGGAAAAGCAAAGGGACAAAAAGCCTCGTGCCCTGTTGCTCAATCAGACTCCGTCCTGCGGTGTCTGACAACAGCAAAGAGCTGGTGGCAGCTCATGAAATTTTGAGTTTTGGGAGCACAATTCCATATTTTCGGTGTTTATATATGTATATAAATGAATATATACTGCATGGAGCCTGAAGGGAGGGAAAAAAATCCCCAAAATCTTGATAACCTAAAGGAAAATGGTTTCTCTAGGAAGTACCTGTGTGGGTTATCATGGATAAGGGTGAATATAATTCTCCAGCCTTTGCAGAGGTTGTTATTCCTCACGAGCAGCAACTGCATCAGGGGGATACGGGCACAGCACAGGAGATGTGTCCAAGTGACTCAACACCCTCAGACAGGCTGGTGTATTGATCCCTGAGGATAAACACGGGTTCCTTATCTCAGGCGTGGAAACGGTAACCAGGTTTCCCTGAAAGGGCTGCCAAGGGGCAGGGGCTGCCCTCAAATCCCACCTTTCCTCCTCCCAGAAAACCCCTGCCATGGGAGCCATCCCTCGAATGAGGAAAGAGGCTCCCCATTTTCCAAGCAACTCACCCAAAAGCGGAGTCAAATCCACATTTTTGGGGTGGAAGCTTCTGGATTCACCTTGCTCCTGGATGTAGTAGCTGGCAAGGAAACCTGGAGAGGTGAAGCAGTATTATAATGGGTTTGTTTCCTGTTGGTGTGAGGTTTGCAAGGCATAAAAAGTACCTTTCCTTGCCTTGGCGTTTTAGAGCTTTAGTAGAAACCTAAAATAAATGGCAGTGTTCCACGGAGAGAGGAAAATCAAACTCAGTGATGCTCTGATTTAAGGTAAAAGCAGTACCTTGCTTTCCCGATGGTTCTTGATTCTGTGACCCTGATGACTTGAAAGCGTTGTCAAAATTCCATCAAAAACGAGGATGAAACAGGAAACACACCTGGAGAGTTTGCATTTCCAAAGGTGTTAATTTCAATATCAACATCTGAATAAAATGCAACCTCCCTCCACCCTCCTTTTTTTTTCTTTTCTCTTTAGCACCGTGGCCCTTCTTAACAACAATCCATCTTAAGGGCAAACCCCTGAAATTGGTTGAATTCCAGAGCAATCCTTTCTACTAAGCGTGCTTGGCTTGATCCTTTTTTTAGAAGGGTGCTAAAAACACTGCCTTAATTTGCTGCAGTCATTCACACTTTCCATCAGCAGCCATTCAAGGGGGGGTTTCCCACCGTGAGGGTGGATTTGTTAGTTGATTCCAGGCCCGGGGAACAAAGAAGGAGAGAAAGTGATGTGGACCCTTGGGTGGAGGAGGTGGAAAAGTGCCCTGTCCAAAAAATTGTTCAGACATCCTTAGGCCGAGGGAGGGAGGAGAGGAGGGGGAGAGAAGGAGCGCTTGGAAAACTGGGGGTGAAAATCCTGGTTTGCCGTGCTTGGGATTTGCCGGGTTAGGATTTATACCTCTTAGGAAAAGAGAGGTGCATTTTCTGCTTCCATCCAAGAAAAACCCAACTGATGGAGGAAGGCTCTTTGGCGACAAGGCTTCCAAATTTACCCGTGGGTACATGGGTACGTTTTGCAGTGGCTGTGATTAATACTTCATGCAACCTTGAATGCTCTTGCTCCCTTATTCCTAGTGGGTTGCTTGAGCACATCCTGGCCTAAACCAGTGTCTAGACATGCTGGGCTAGAGCCTAAAATCTTTGCAGGATGTCTTGCAAGAAGAGCTCACCTGTCTTATCTAATCAGGCAGAAGCCAAAGAGGGATATTGCTCCTGCTGCAAACGCATCAGGCAGGGAGATGCTCTGCTCCCTCCCAGCCCCAGCGTTAGAGCATCCCCTGGGGCGAGGCTTTCCTGGGAATCACTGCCCCCCGGAGCAGGACCATGGGCATGTCTGGCATTGGGGGTACAAAGCATTGCAAGCAGCAGCCGACCCACCCGTGACACGGGGATGCAGCAGAAGCGAAATGCAAGGGGCCAGGTTAGGGCTTTCCTCTATGAGGGCGTGTTTAGGGTGCGCCTGCAGGGCAGGAGGCAAACCCAGTCGGGGTTTTAACTGGGGGTTTTTGTAAGGATCGCTTTCTCCTTCTTGAACTGGCTGGGAAAGCATCCAAGTGGTTTTTGCCCTCCGGAGGAGGCGGCAGGCACAGAGACCACAGGCATTGACACCCTCAGCAAGGGCAAAACAAATCAGGGATTGGGTTTGGTGTTTGAGAAAACACTCATTTGGGAATTAGAGGCAGAGCTGCTGCCTTGGACCATCCATCTCCCGGGCCCTGCGTGCTGGTGGTGATTAAACCACTGGAGAACCTCGGAGCATGGAAAAAAATAAAGTCAAATCAGAAGGGTCTCACAAAGCTCCACAATAAACAGCTCCCAAATCTGGCATTACAGAGGTGTCTCTACATCCAAGTGTTTAAGTCTCAGGCTCTAGAGCTCAGTGTGGCAGAGCCCAAGTGGCAGGCACAAGGCTGAGATGCTCCAAACCCCCGGGCTCCTGCCTGATTTGTGGCACTGAGAATAACCCCTCCACTGAAATTTAAAGCACCTGTTTGAGTCCTCCAGGATGCAAAGCCCTGGGAGCACAGAGCAAAGGATATCCAAAGGCAAAGGGGGCTGCCCCAAACCTCAGCTCTTCCCTCAGGAAGGCCCAAAGGCAGCATTTGCTCATGAAAAGGTTTGGGGTGAATTTGGAGAAGAGATTTTCTGTGATCTCCTCAGCATCATGACACGCTCAGGAAATCTGCTGTAGGGGATATATTGCACTTCTTCACCTGTGTTTCTTTACAAGCAATGCCCACGTTATGTGCACCACGAGACCTGCTGTACAGGGGAATTGTTTAGGATTTCCTTTTTTAGGATTTTGATTTTTCTTTCCATGGCCTGTGTTGGTTTGCTTTGTTTTCCTCTCAAAAAGAACTGGTTTAGGAAGACCAATCCTGTCGACTTTCTCAGGAGGGTGGACTTTCTCCTCTGAGCCGTATTAATTTCTTTAATTTATCTTAAATTTGATTGCAGTGAGCCCCCCTAATTAACCTGATTTTTTGCTGATAATCACTCACAATGGAATCAAATCACAAATCCGGGGATGGATTGACCGGCACACAGAAAGAAGCCGCCCTCCGTGCCTTAATTCAGCGAACGGGATATAATTTGATCCAGGTAGGAATTCATGGTCACATCCTTTTGGGTGCAGCGTCCAGCTTCATCCTGAAGCTTCATCGGGGCCTTGAGCAGCAAATCTCCACACAAAGTGCTCCTTGCTCCTTCCTCTTCCCTGTGGTTTTCTCCAGCATGTGCTTCAGAGGAGCGTGGTTGGATGGAGTTGGGAAGTCCAACGTGTCACCACCAGGCTGGCCTTTTGTAAAAACACATGTGAGGCAGGTGCCTCGCCTGCCCAAACCAGGGTTTAGTCTTCAAGGCCTCCAAGGTCAAGGTCTCCTGTGGTTAGGGCAGGTGGGGACTGGGAATGTCCTTCCAAACCCACCTGAAGAAGTGTTTCTCGAGGAACACAACCAAAGCAAGCTAATTTTTCGACAGTGCTGGGCACCGATACGACCGACCTTGCAGCCTGGGAGGAGTAGCTGAAAACACTGGATTTTAGGCAGGTGGAGGCCTTGAACTTTGCCTTGCTTTGCACAGCACTAGAGGGCACAGCAGCCCAAAGCAAAACCCGAGATTCCTGGGGAAAAGCCTTTTCCTAGAGCCCTTAGTCCTGTGTGCCCTGGACCAGCAGCTGAGTTTGGCTGAGGCTTTTTGTTGTGCCTGAGCCAGAAGATATTTGACTTCTCTCTGTCTTAAATTTACTGTGGCTTTCTTAGAATCATAGATTGGTTTGGGTTGGAAGGTGCCTTAAAGCTCATCCAGTGCCATCTTTCACCAGCCCAGGTTGCTCCAAGCCCTGGCCAACCTGGCCTTGGACACTTTCTGTGTCCAAACTAAAAGAGTTTCTGGAATGTTCCTGTTTTCCTGTAGGGATCCCTCTTTGCTTACGTGCTGTACAGGCATTCACTTGCCTGGAATAATCCCAGACTGGGAAATGGCTAAAGAAATGGTCGGGGAGCCAAAAATAGAAAGATTACTGGGAGCAGGGATCACTGTAGGACAGGAGAGGGAAGGAGAGGGAAGGAGAGGGAAGGAGAGGGAAGGAGAGGGAAGGAGAGAGAAGGAGAAGGAAGGAGAGGGAAGGAGAAGGAAGGAGAGGGAAGGAGAGGGAAGGAGAGGGAAGGAGAGGGAAGGAAGGAAGGATAAAACAGAGGAAACACTGGCTGGTCCTCACATCATTTCTTTGGGGCCCAGATTTGCTGTGGGCAGGAAGGTGTCACCCTGTGCCCCTGGCAGGGCCACCCACCATTGATGGCCCCGCTCTGTCCCCACTGTGGGGCTGTGTCTGTCCCCTCCCCTGCCATGAGCTCCCCGCTGGGCTCCCTCTGGCACTCCTGGCACAGAGAACGGGCTGCCCTGCTGCACTCCCATCTCTCTCCCAGATTTTTCCCTTCATGCCCACTTTTCCCCCTCTGTTAGCACTTTCTGAGGTCCTGATGCCTTCTGCTTTCTGAGAGTCCTTCTGCTCCAAACACGACCCTTCTGGCCTCTTTCCTTTGGTCTGTAGGGTAGAAAGCTCCCCATCAGCCACTGAAATTATTAATAAATGTTTGTGATTGGATGGAGAATCGGGACAAGTTATAAATTTTGCAAGTGCTTTGTTAGTCAGTCCACAAGTCACACAAAGCCCATGGAGATTCCCCTCCTGGAGCCAGGAACACATTTGCTGTCTTGGACATCTGAAGGAGCACCTGAGTTGCATTTCTCTGCAAAACTCAGCTAGGACAAACCAGACCATTCCCCACCAGCAGCCTGAGTGTGTTCTCCAAGTGCAGTGGGCCAACCATTGCAGCCCACGTCAGCTCTGACAGTGAAGAGCTGCTCCTGGATGGGAAGGATCACTCCCTGAGAAGGGATCCCTGGTTCAGAATCCACACCCAAGCCTTCCTTTCCCTTCTCTCCGTGGCAGGAAAATGGGCAGAGGAAATACGGAGGACCCCCACCGGGCTGGGATGGCCCCCCACCAGAGAGGGGCTGCGAGATCTTCATCGGGAAACTGCCCCGGGACCTCTTTGAAGATGAACTGATACCACTCTGTGAAAAAGTAAGGCTTCGTGGAGGGGTGAGTGATGGTCTGAGCTGCACTCCAGGGCTCAACCAGAGAGGACTTCAAGGCCAGGTGGGACAGGAGGTGGAGCAACCTGGGCTAGTGGAAGGTGTCCCTGCCAAAATAATCTTTCAGGTCCCTTCCAACCCAAACAACACTGAGATTCCGTGGGATTTGGGCCCAGAAGGCTGAGCTGTGATGGGATAAAGGCAAGGAAGCACCTGGCCTGCTTGAAACACCTCCCACCTTGCTGACAAAACGCTGTCTCTCTGTTTGCAGATTGGCAAAATCTACGAAATGAGGATGATGATGGACTTCAATGGCAACAACAGGGGCTATGCCTTTGTGACCTTCTCGAATAAACAGGAGGCGAAGAATGCCATAAAGACCCTCAATAACTATGAAATCAGGTAAGTGTGTGCAAACACCTTCACATCAGCTTTAAAGCAGATCCACTGGGGTATGTAAGGTGTATTTTTCCTGTTTATGTTTATAAACTTGGAGAGGAACCCTCCCTTTGTTTCCCTGTGCAGTCACTGCTTCATGCCCTGCTACAAAGCACTCTTTATAGAGAGATGACACCTTGGGCAGGAAATTTCTCCCTTTAAAACCAACAACAACAACAAAAATCTATCAGAACACTGGAGAAAATTATTTTGCTTTGGGCGAAATTAACTTCTCCCTAATCCTTGCTGTTTATTTCATGTCCCCTCCAGGCTGTTTGTTGTTGATCTATTCCTGTTCACAGCCTCTCTGGTGGCAGATCCTGCCGATATGCTCTGGGAGACAGAGCAATTGCAAAAAATGGTGAAATAGCATGGAAACCAATTGGCAAAACAGTGACATTTCCTAGCAGAAAGGAACAGAAGAAGCCCTCTTGTTTGTGACTAAAAACTGGGAACAAAACACACAGAAATCAACAGCATATGGGCCCATCAATATGTTTTGTTTCGATTTCAAGCACACTTAATGTTTTCCTCCAGTTCAAAGTGGGATGAGTAGGTGCCTTTGCTTAAAAGCCTTTTGAGCTGAACCATTCTGGCAATTTTATGGCTTTCATTTTGGTTTCTAATAAAAAGAGATGCGTTGTGGACTGCTTTCCCAGCAACCCTAAGGGTGAGCATGGCACACTGAGGGCTTGGAAATGGGATTTGTGTCAGAGGCTGGAGGGTCTGAGGGATCAGGCTCCATCCACCTCCTCCTTCACTGCCTTCCCTTGTTCCAAAGACTCCTCTAAAGAAGTTCTAGGGGTCCCTTGACCACAAAGAGGTGAACAAAATGCATGTAAGGAAGTTTTTACCTTGGGATCTGCAGAGCAGGTGCCATCAGTGAGTCCCTAAACGGTGTCTCTCCACGACAGGGGGATTTTCTTTCCCCAAACCCTCATCTGTGAGGCCCAACCATGAGTGGGAAGCCTCGAGTTGCTGGTGAATGCAACAAACCTTGGCTCACACTGGGTCAGAGAAGAGAGGACCCCCTTTTGAGCCTTCTCCTCTCTTTGCTCCTGACTCCTGAGCAAGCAGCAATGTTGTTTGTGCTCAGGAACGGGCGTCTCCTGGGGGTCTGTGCCAGCGTGGACAACTGCCGGCTCTTCGTGGGCGGCATCCCCAAGACCAAGAAGAGGGAGGAGATCCTGGCCGAGATGAGGAAAGTCACCGACGGCGTCGTGGATGTCATCGTGTACCCCAGCGCCGCCGACAAGACCAAGAACAGGGGCTTTGCCTTCGTGGAGTATGAAAACCACCGAGCAGCAGCCATGGCCAGGAGGAAACTGCTCCCAGGTCAGTGTGGGTGGTTGGGGCTTTGTCTCACCTCGTGCTGTGGGCAGACCGACCTCTCCAGAGCACCCAGAGGGAGGGAACACGGCTGGATTCTCTGCTCTCACCAAGAAGGGACCCCAGCACTCCACGGGGTGCAGGGTGGGGGAGTCATGACAGCACCCTGCTGGTTATCCATGTTCATCCTGTAGGGGCTGGAAGGTACTTCAGATGCAGCTGGGTGGATCTGGCTGTGTGCGTGCAGACAGCTCTGCTGGAGGGTGTGTTTTGTCCTGTGGTTAGTTGGGTTGGACATAAAACACAGCCTCAGTTATAAAATACAGCCTCAGTTATAAAACACAGCCTCAGTTATAAAACACAGCCTCAGTTATGGCCTCTCAGAGAGAGTCACTCAGGAAAGCTTCGGGGAACAGATTCAGTCTTGAGAATGTACAGAGGGTGCTCCTGAAAAAAATGGATATTCTCCCCGTGGGAAGGAAACTTCGAGTGAGGAATAACAATACAAAGAATAAGTCTATGAAATTTAGTGCCAGGGGACAGTCCAAGGCCACTGTGGAGCAGGGAGGAGTTTAGCAGGTGGCAGATGAAGCAGCCACTCAGTGCATTTGCAGGAATTTCACCACTATTTGCTCTCTTAAGCTCAGCAGTGTTTTGTTGAAGCCAGCTCAGCTGCTGGGGAAAGCATCCCATAAACCTTCTGGTCTGAGACTTGCCCCTAACCCGCCAGCCTTGTTTCACCTGTGGTGTCTGACAGCCTAGGAAACATCCTGCATGGTGCCAACTCCTTTTCCTGACTGTGAAAAAAAAGGGGATGATTCTGAGGGCTGAACACTCTTAGGTGTTGTGGGGATACCTCACGCTGGTTTTCCTTTACCTTTGCATTCTCTGCATCAGCTCAGCATCTCCCTGGTTGTGGCAGCACATCCAGCTGGTCTGTGCCTCAGGAGGGTTCTACACGGGCAGGAGCAGGCAGAGCCACAGCTGCCAACAGCAGCCTAGGGGAACAGAGCACTTGAAATGATGAAGGAGACAGATGGAGGGAGCACACGTGAACAGACACGTGCAATTTCCAGCTTAGGGACGTCTCTGTAAAAGGGTTTTGGGAATTTCAAAGGCTTGAGCAGGAGCCAGAGCCTTCTGATGTTTCAAACATTCGGCAGGGACTGCAAGAAAGTTTCAAGCAGAGATGGTGGTGCCTTTTTAGACGTGGCAAGGAGTGTTTTGCAGGATTTTCTTTTCCCCCTCTGTTGTGAGTGGTTTATGTCACTTAAAGAATGACCAGCGAGGTATTGACAAAAGCAGGTTTAACATAAATTTGCAAAAGCACAACGAAGTTTTATGGCAAGGTTCACTCTATTACTTACTAAATAGATAAAACACACAAAATAAAATCAGAATAGAGCAATCTGGAATTACTTATGTAGAGACCAGGGAGGCAAATGAGGAAGGAGGGGAAAAGTGAGGCCAAACTAAGCCTCAGATTTGGTCAGCAGTTTAGGTGTAAATGATTTATTAGTCATAACAATGCCTAACCAGCTCAACAATAACACTTCCTTATCTATTGACTAATTTAACTGGCATAAAATGATGCAACTGAGTTTTGTCTGAATGCAACATAACCATATATCTAACCTGACCACTATAAATTATAGATCTAAAATGGCAACACTCATACTACACACACTCACAGACAGAAAGGGTGGCCAAAGGTGTGTCCCTGTGAAAAATCCCCCTGGAACCCAGGGAAGGTACCTTTGCATCTTCTCAAGGGGTGGAGGAGTGAGGGCATCAACCCAGGCTCTGTCACCAGCGTTCAGCCACGGCCCTCCAGGTATCGCTGCCACCTGGAGAGGAGAGGAGGTGAAGGAACCATCACTGCCTCAGGTCCCTCTCCTGCCCATCACAGCCATTCCCACAGCTCTGGGGCAGTCCCTTTTGTTATACAGCAAACATCGCTAATTGACTAATCAGCTACTTAACCGATTAGGGAGCTCAGTGCAAATGATTATGGAGCTCAGTGTGATACCACAGTGACATCACCCCCTTTTTAACCACATCACCCCCTTTTAACCGCGTCACCCCCTTTAACCCCATCACCCCCTTTTAACCACATCACCCCCTCTAACCACATCACCCCCTTTAACCACATCACCCCTTTAACCACATCACCCCCT
>JAWWMO010000175.1:3313812-3332201 GCA_035047845.1 Dendrocincla fuliginosa | reverse complement strand
CTGGATCCCTGGGAGTGTCCAAGGCCAGGTTGGACGGGGCTTGGAGCACCCTGGGCTGGTGGGAGGTGTCCCTGCCAGGGAAGGAGCACCCTCAGAGGGGGGCACGGGAACACCACCCTGTGTTCCAGGCCTTTTGGGGCACACCCCCAGTGGGTTAAAAACACCAACAGCCAAAGCCAGAGCCTTTCTGGACAGCGACTCCCAATTACCACAGAATCAGCTGTGCTAAGGCCAAGGGCAACAGTTCAGCTTTCCCCTTTCAAACTTGAAGCAGAAATGGCCTGCTGAAGCCTGTGTAATTAATTGGATGGAAACACAACCTTTTTTCTCCTTACAAAGAGGACTATTTGGGCTGCTCATGCTCTGTAACCCAGTGAGCCGGGGGGGCAGCAGAGCAGTGAAGATGAATGCAACTCAAGTTTTTGTAGTGCTCTGAAATAGGAGTGCAGAGATGGGGTTTCTGAGGAGAATTCAAAGACAACCCCGCTGAAACCAGAATAAAACCACTGATCAGCAAAAGGACAAAGACATCCTATTTAACATGGAATAACTTCAGGAATTAAACAGGGTTTTGAAGTATGAAGCACTAGGATGAATCTTGCACTTGAAGGTGGCTGTAGTAACCTGGCTGCCCTTTATTTGACATCCTTTTGCTAAGCTGCCATGGCTCCCTGAAAACCCTCTGGAGGGAAGGCAGCTGACCAGCTCAGCCATAAGGCTCTTGTGCACCAATTAACCTGAGCAAAAATCCCTTTTCTCCCTTCTAGATCTTAGAAGAAATCTGCCAGAAAAACAACTGGGGGCAGCCTGTTTACCAGCTCCACTCTGCAATCGGCCAAGATCAAAGACAGCTCTTCCTGTACAAAATCACCATCCCCGCCCTCGCCAGCCAGAACCCTGCCATGTATGTAATTATTTGAGGTTTGCTGAGGGTCAGGGTTTATTCTTTAAGTGGCATTTTATCTAGCATCTCTCCTCAAAGCACAATCACACGGGTCTCCCTTTACCCTTATTTTATTTTTTTTTAATATATTAGGGAGAAAAACATCCACAAAACAAAATAGGCTGATGTTTGCCAGGCTTGGTGCCCTATCTCTGGTGGTGCAAAGGTTACAGAAAGCCAGACAAAGTCAGCCAAAAGGGGGTTTTTTAGTACAAAAATAAAGCATAAGCTAGCTCATGGGGAAATGAAAGGAGCTTGAGGGAACGTGCTGATATTTTATGTCCAAATATGATCCTAAACCTTTCCGATTAAACCACTGTTTGCTGTGTATTGTAAAGAAAAACACAGCAGGCTTTCTTTTTTTGATTGAAGATGCACAACAATCTCTGCAAGCGTGTCCAGAAGGAGAGGCAGGGTCGATAACCTCAGCAAAGCAACCAGACTGCCACGAGGAGAGCACTTGTGGCAACGCCCCGGCAGAGTGCAGGAAAGCTCCCATTTGATCTGTGGGATGCTGGCAGCTATAAGCACACCCAAACACCTTGCAGGCAAGTCACAGAGCAAACAAACCCATCTAACATGTTGCTGTGCTCACAGACATCCCTTCACACCACCCAAGCTCAGTGCCTACATCGACGAAGCCAAAACCTACGCCGCAGAGTACACCCTGCAGACACTGGGGATTCCCGTGGAGGGAGCAGAGGTGCCTCCTGCAGCGCCAGCTTTTCCAGGTATGGGAAGGTCTGTACAGCAAAGGTCTCCTGCCAGATTATTTTCCCTGCTGCCTCCTTGCAGATGTCAAGAATGAGCCTGGGTTTGGGTGCTGAGGGCAGAGCTGTTTGTGCTCCCTCACGTGCCTTGGCTCGTGTTATTTATGTGAATGGCACCTTTACCATGGAGTCCCAGAAGGGTTTGGGTTGGAAGGGACCTTAAAGATCACAGGCAGGGACACCTCCCACCAGCCCAGGGTGCTCCAAGCCCCTCCAACCTGGCCTTGGACACTGCCAGGGATCCAGGGGCAGCCACAGCTTCTCTGCCCAACCTGCTCTAATTTATTGCCTATAAAGCAATTTCTCTCTCCACCAGGACTACCCAAATTACAGGGTACAGACCACAGAGCAATCCGGGCTCGGGGCACCAGGGTGGGGGGTCTCTGCTCCCACCCTGACCCTGCAGGTCATGCCACAGATGCAGGAGGTAGCTTGGGGTCATGAAGGATGAGGAACCCCCCCACCCTGGGGCCCAAATCAGCTCCATACCTCCTCTCCACTCCTTCCAGTCTGGGAATGCTTCCCTTCCACTGGGAGCCCCAGATAAGGCGCAGGATTCCAAACTTGCACCCCCAGTGCCACATCTGGGGTGAGTCTCCTCCCTGGACCTGCTGCCTGATTCCACCCAGGGTGGAGCAGATCCTCCTCTCTGCAAAGACACACAGTTGTTTGATGCATGGTCCATCCCTCCTCCCTCCCCCAGTACCCCCAGCTCCTTTGGAACCAACTCTTAGGATTTCATCTGCCAAAGAAATGATGCAGCCACGAAGGTTTGGATCTGATCCCAGTTCTCACACCCCCACTGGAAGGGGTTCTTTCCTTCCCCCCCCTGCCCAGTTTGGGAATTCAGAGCCAATAGCTCTTGCAACTGCTCAAAAAAAGCTTGGGAAGTCATGGAAAACGCAGGAATCCAGCTCACAGGCATTACATTTACTGTGCTCTCCAGCCGGATGGTTATTCTGATGCAGTGGCAGCAACGCAAGCCAAACTGCACATGAGGAACACATTAGTCAGTACTACTGAGTTGTTTGGAGTGTCTCAAGGATGGATTTAAAAAAAAAAAATAAAAAAATCAAAAATCTATCCGGCTTCCTGCCACAGGAGTCCACAAAAGCCACAGAGAAATCAATTTGTCTGGGTTTGTGCAGGGCTTCCTGCAGCGTGGAAACCAAATGGGCTCTTTATTGAATCCAGTCCCCACTTACTGCCTCATTAGGATCTCTCCTTTTCTTTCATCCACCATTATTTATTTGCCTTGGGAACTCGACAAATTGACGTGCACTGAGGTCTGTGATTGCAGCACACCCTGGTCCTGGGTCAGGGGTTGCTGCAGCACAGCCATGCCCGGGCAGCAGCTCCTTCCTCTTATGGTGGTGGCAGCAGGTCTGCCTCGAATCAGATTGCTCTGTTCCCAGTCAAAACACTGCACCTCACTCTGCTTGTGCAAAGAAAACACCCCGAAGAGCCACAGTGCTGGAATTCTGGTGAATTCCTCATGTTTTCCCCCACAGCAGCACCTCCAGTGAGGCAACTTGTGCTCAGTGTTGCCCAACAACCCCATTCCCCCCACCCAGAGGGCATTGGCTCTGACTGCCCTCGAGTTGATCCCATTGCCCAGGTGCTCAGACAGAGATTTTGGACCCTGGGAGGTGTGGTTTGGCAGCAGAGCCTGCTCCAGCAGATCCAATGGATACCCCAGCTGTTCTTCCCAAGTTTAGGCTCTGTCTTAACTCCTGGTTCTGTGGTCTGGTTGACAGGCTGCTCTGCCCTTCCCTCAGAGGACCCAGCCCCAATCCATGTTTGTTTTCCCAGTGATTCATTCCAGCTCAGCAAAGTGAACATCTTCCCATGGAAAACTTTGAAGTGTTGAAACCACATTTTCAATTAGAAGCTGATGGGAATAAAAAAAGCCAGTCTCCTAAATATTTCCTCCTCGATAGTGCACAGAGGGAATTTCCCTCCTCTCTAATACGACTGTCCTGAGTTCCATGTGTTTTGACTCTGAAGGGTATTAGAGCCATATTTTCCCAATGGAACCTGCCCACATTCCTCTTATATTATGTCATTTTCTTGCCCTCCTTATGCCATGTGTACAGAGCACCATTAACACCCTCTTAGCTCAGAAATAATGGAAAAAAAGTACTGAAGAGAGAGGGGAGTTTTTCAAGCACCGCGTTGAACAAATCATAGGGGAGGAAGTGCATTAATTTTCCAGCTTTTTTCTCCACTGCCCTTAACAAGGAGAAAAAAAATACCATGCCAGAAATGACATATTTAATTAGATTATTCCCCTTCACAACCTCATTGCTCCCTGGGCCTTTCCCATTTGCTGCAGAGTCTCCCCTTCAAACCCCACCAGGTGACGGTGAGTTTGGAGTGGCTTTTCACTAACCTGCGGTTTCCCCTTTCCTTTTCCTTGCAGGATATACCATTGCTAATGCAGCTGCCACTGTCACAGCCACTCAGCTCAAGCAAGCAGTGACTATGGGACAGGATTTAGCCACTTATGCAGCATATGAAGCCTATCCCGCCTTCGCAGTCGCCGCCCGCAGCGATGGCTACGGAGCATTTTAACCCTTGCTTTAATCAAGCTCCCTGAAATCAAGCACAGGCAGCAAGAAAAAACCCACTGAGGTAATTCTTACAGCCTCGTGGTTTTAAACCAATCTCTTAGTCGGGTTTTTAGTCCTGTACTTATTGAGCTTTGTAACGGGATGGTGCGGGGTGGGGGAGGAAAAATTCAAAAAGAAATCATGTAAAATCAGGTTTTCCCTTGTAAAAAGCAAAAGCTCAGACCAGGAAATGCGTGTCTCTCTGGTATATCTATATATACACACGTGTGTGCATATATACATATACACAGCCTGTAGTGTGTGGGTTTACAAGCAGTAACCTGTGCTGTGTGACACGGGGCCAGGGAAGGAAGGGAACACCCAGCAAAACCCCCCCGTGCCCCAGGAATTCTCCTCCATTCCCACCTGAGTTCCTCCTCCAGCCAGAGCAGCCTCAGCCCCTTGGCCACGGGGATTTGGCTCTCCCTGCCCCGAGCACGCCGTGCCACCAGCTCTGTGAGATGTGTCTGGGCACCCCAAGAGCCTCTGGAATCCTTCCTGGCACAGCCAAGGCAAAAAGGCATTGATTACAAACATTTCTGCCCAGCCCAACAGTGCTAATTTGATTTTTAAAGCAGGAGGCAAGCACTCAGCAGAGTTCCCCCCCTTGTTTTGCTCCTTCCCAAACACACCCACAGATCAGCAGGTAAAGGTGTGGTTTTGTGCACTTCCCATCAAATGGCACACTCAGTGAAAGGCAGGGAAACTTTGAGGGTCGTTAAGGCTGAGGGCCAGAAAAGTGCAATTCATTAAGGCCAATTCTCTACTTAATTAGGCCATGAGAGCTCACAGCCCTGGCCCAGTAATAACAGACACCTCTGCAGGAACAAAATGATACACAAAGAACATTTTCACAGTGTGGAAAGTGCCCTGCCTGGCTGCCAGTCTTGCTTTGCACATTAAATCAAGGCTTCTGGCTGCTGTGATTCCAGCAGAAACGAATTCAGTGGATGGGGGCTCATGCCAGCAGTGAGGACACCTCTTTTTTGGAGAGCACCAGACCTGGTGTTGTGTTTGAACACTTAGGGGCTGCTGGCTTACAGCAGGAGGGATTATCCATTTATTTTTGCCATGGGATAGAGGCAGGAGTAATGATGCTCCAGAGAGAGAGGAGGAACTCAGTGCTGGATAAGAGGTAAATCCTATATCACATATAAGGCACACTGTGGAAACTTGAATCTGCTCAGTCTAGGACCAAGACAAAACCTTTTGGGGGAGGAGGATTTGCAGCTGGGTTGGTGACACCCACGGATTCCAACACATCTGGCCCCAAATTGTGTGTCTGGTCTAGATGATGGGATGTGGCAGCATACAAACCATTCCAAGAGGAGTCTTTCCCCCAAAACTGTACAAAGCATGGTGGTGTGTGACAGGGTGTTGACTCCTGGGAGCTCTGGGTCTTCACTTCTCATGTTCCTGCTGACTCGATTTCACTGGGAATGGAACAAAACCACATAAGCTGTAAAGTCTGGTCCTGTCAGACCCCTCCTATTTATAAAGGAGCTCCTTAGGGTGACCCTAAAGGTATTACAATCCCTCTGTGGCTGCTGTTTGTCACACTTGGAAAGCCAAACCTGTTCACAGAGGGCAAAAGAACTGAGAGTGTTATGGATATCATGGCTTTTTTTCCTCTTCTGTCTCTGTCTTTAAGTTGTGTTTGCCAAAGAGTGACATGCCCGGGAATGTGTCTCTCTAAATGACCACCCTTGGCAGGAAATATTTCTCCCTTTCCATGTTCAGTAACTTTAGTCTGCTTTTTCTGCTATTTATATAAGTTCAGAAAGATGTCAGAGAAAAGGGTAAGAAGCAGTATTAAACAAGTGTGTGCATGAAGCACTTATTTTTGTACACATAGTACGATATTTGTATAGAGTTTTAACACTATGGAGTGTAGTGAAAAATCACACTTTCCATTTACTGGAGGACAATCGTGTGTGTTTCGAGAGAATGAAGTGGAAATGGCATCTCAATCATCCTTCACAAGGAAATTAGAAGCGGGGGTAAAATTCTGTGAAGCAGCTCTGTAATTTTAGAGTAATCTGAGGACTTTGAAACATCATTAAAACTTTTGAAGCCAACACATGTGTCTCTGTTCCTTTGTAGCCCGAGTTCAATCCCATGCATGGTAAATCACAGCACCCTCTGCTCTGTAGGGATCGATCTGGGGTCAGACAGGGAGGGTCACAAGCTGTTTAGCAGTGCTGGGAGTGTTTCCACAAGCACTTTGGTGACACTCAGCAGAAAATCAGCAGTTTTCTCCTCCTGCACTTTTAGGTACAAGGGGTTGGTGTTCTTTCCAACCAGGTCTCTGGTCAGTATTTATTTCCCTGCCAATGTTTTTGTTTAATAAATTGATTACAGTGGTAGCTGCTCCTTACCTAATCCCCACAGAGATTTGTCGGGGTGTAGGTAGGCTGATACAACATTTAGGACTGTGAGGGGTTGGCCCCACCCTGAGCAGAGCCTTTTGCCAGGTCACCAACAGGTAAATCAGCTGCAGCCCTGGTCATTTTAAGATGAGAACCTGCTCCTTGGAAGACCATCACAGTTAAATGACTGAGAAACAGCAATTCCTGCTTCCACACCTGGTACAGGGGGTTCTGGCCTTGCACATTTCCAGAGAGAGGAAAATTTCTTGGCTTCCCTGAGGCCAAGGAATGGGAGGAAGGTCTGGTACCTTGCTCCTGGTAGCACACAGCCCTCAGCCAAAGAGCTCCCTACCAAGCCAAAGGAGATTTTGCCAAAATAACTTGACATTGTTCTTACAGACTCACAAAGAGGTCAGCTGTACTCTGGGCTCCAGCGAGAACAGCTCTGTTATTTTCCCTCATTAGCTTTTCCTGCTGTCCTGCTTTCGTTTTCTTTGAAACCAGGGCAATGGAAGAATTTGCTTCAAATTCCAAAGGGTCTGTCCAACTCCAAAGGGACAGACCCTCAACCCCCTAAAGAATTCATGGGAGAACCTCTCCAATGACTTTCAAGGGGAGTTGCTTTACCTTTGGACTTGCATGGCTTCCCAGTAGTCCAGCTAAATCTCCCAGAGACCATCCCACATTGCCTTAACACACCAACATGGAGTTCTCTTTTTGTGGGGAAAAAACCCACACAAACCCCACATTTGTAGGGTGACATTCCAGTCAGGCATCACAAATCATACCTGGGGGTCAGCCTGGGCCTGGTGCTGCTCAGATGGGGTACCCCTTTCTTTCAAGGGCTGGAAACTATTTTGTCCCCCCAAAACCTCAGTGCTGGCTAAAATTGCTTTTTTAAGAGACACCTTGGGGCTTCCACAGCCCCTCCCTCAGGGATGCTCAGTGTGGGCTGCTCTGTCCCTGAGCATGCCCTGCCACCCCGAGCTCCTCTCCGTGCCCAGAGACCCATCCTGGCCTGGCTCCACTACCCACAGGGAAGGGGCACAGTGCACACCCAGCTTTGGGGTTCCTTAAGGGAAACATTGCAAGAGTGACATTCTTTCGTCCCCAGCCCCACCCCATGCACAGGAAGCCCCATTTGGGAAGATGTTAAAAATCAGAGAGCTGCAGTGGGCCTTGTAGAGAGGCTTCTTATAAATATCCTCAGTGGGGTGCATGGAAAAAGCACCAGACAACCACAGGATCAAACAAACCCCAAAGATAGCCGAGGATTTTCCCATCTCCCTCCAGTGCCTCGGGTCAGATCCTAATTTAGCATCTCTCCCACAGCTCCAAATACTGCTGGTGAATTTGGAATTCGCCCTGTAGAAATAAGACTTTGTATGGGAGGAAAGTTGTGGCACTGCCACAAGCAAGTTGCCCAAGTCCCCAGCAGTTTGTGCCCCACGCCAGCCAAAACCAAACTGGTGGAGTTTTGCCCCCATCCAGAGCTCCTGCTCGGGCACAAAGGGCTCCACATGGAAGGAAAGCAGCCCTTCCAGAGAGGGACGAGCAACTGTGATGAGTACTGCTATATTTAACCACTGGAAAGGTGCCCAAATTCCTGAAAACTGCTCTTTTTTTCCTTCGGAGCCGTTCAGAGGCGAGCCGGTCCTTGTGCAAAGCTGCACTGGCACCTAGTGGCCGCTGGATCCCAGAGCAGCATCCCAAAAACAGCCTGCAGGGAGGAGGGCAGGGATGCTGGGCACGGCGTGCCAGATGGGAAAAGGCAAATAAAACCAAGGGGTTCTATTCCCGTGGCACTCGGAGATGCTGAATTTTCTAGGAAAAAAGAATTGTGAAAAGTTCCCGGAAAATGCTGCCCTCTAAACTTCAAAAATTTAGGGTGCCCACTGCTGAGAGTCAAATAAAGGGGCTGCTCTGAGGTGTGCCAGAAGGGAAGCTGCTCTGGGCTAGAGGGGACTGTCCAGGTACCCAAATTCTGCCTCTCAACACCTCCTCTCCAATGAGAGATCCCAGCCCCCTAAAAACACCCTTTTGGGGTTGTGTGCTCATGTTGTAGAGGGAGGATCTTACCCACGAGCATTTTAACTGTGCAATTAAACTTTGCTTCATTAAACACGTTTGGTTCTACTAAAAAAACCCCATGGTTAGTGGAATGTAATAACAGCAACAAAATTACCAGAAAAAACAACAATTACTAAAATCCCCAGGTCTTTTTTTGGTAATCATGAAGCATGTTTGCTGTAGATATTCCCAATGCTTAATGAGACATATTTGAGAATTACCTGATTCAAAATTTTTTGACCAAATTTAGGCAAATTCAAAACACAAATCCAACAATAATTTGTAAGACATTTTTGACTAGGGCCAAATGCAAATGTTTTTCTTTCCAAACTTGATTCACGCTTACCAGCAATACAAACCATACATATAAAAAGAGTTCTACCCTAAGTAGAATCTAAGCCATGAAAGAATTTAGCAAACCAATTCACCTTAAGTGACTCTGGGGATCAGAGGTGAGCCAGTGTCCATGGAAGGGTCCCCAAAATCAGGGCTGCAATCCAGTCACCTTCTGGCCTTCTAACACAGGACTCCTTTCCTGTGAGGCTCAGCGCCTCACAAACTGTTCAATGACATTAGATGGCAAAACATTTTAGAAACAGAGTCAGAGTAGACAAATTTGATCTCACAGTCACTCAAAGTCCTGTGTGGACTTCCAAACCAAATCCCAGGAGGTTTCTTTCACCAGCTCCAGCAATCAGAGAGGAGACATGGTTATTCCAAACAGTGCTTGCAAAATGCTGCAAAACCACTGGGACAAAACATACACAGATATGAACACTGCAAAACAATCGATGTAACAGAAACAATACCAATTTACTATTCTATTGCCACAACATCTTTCTCATGAACCACCTGTAAAGAAGAAAACTCAGTCTTACTCAGACCAAAAAAGAGGCTACCAATCAAATAATCAAGCTAATAGTAAAATGAAGCCTAGAAGACAATAAAAGATAAGAGAAATACAATAAACACCATACTATCTGGTGTTTAGACAGTATTATTCAAACTAAATTAGCCATTCATCCTTTTGGAGTCTTTTCAGTTTGCCAGACCTGCACATGCTGTTAGGGTGTTTTAATTTCTTACCCCAGTTTGGATCCAGATTCAAAGCCTGATCCTTGCATACACACCACCTTTGGAAGTCACAGGCTGATCTAGAGCCATCCAATTCTGTCAGAATGCCTCTGGAAGGCTGGTAATTCTCTATCACCATAGTTCTTAACCATGACAGAAGCTTTCCCACAAAATTTCCCTTAAGTATTTGGAGCCACATTTTCCTATTATAACCAAGGCTTAGGATATTTGACTTATCCAGGTACAGATTCTGCAAACACAGAAGATAAATCATTTAATATTATTCATTTTTGATTCAATTCAGCCTTATCTGAGTGAGTTTAGTGCTTTGCTTTCCTCCTCCAAGTCCTGTTTGCTTCTTCTCTGACCTGAGATCTTAGGAGTTCTTACCACAGTCCCAACCTTTCTGCTTTAGTGTTATCAGGTGTTAAGGCCACTTGTCCTGGTGACCTCATTTGTAGCTGTTAAGGCATGTTCTGTCACTCATTTACCCTCTTGCTTCCATCAATATGTTACTTCCAGCCTGGGTTTTCCAGTGGCACATCCTTCAAGTCCAGCCTGTTCACTGCAAACACTCATGTTCTAATAGCAGATTGCTAGTTCAGGCTGAGGACAAAAATATTTCATCTTTTGGGGTTTTTCCTTAACAGACCACCCCGAACCCCTCCCGGGATCCCTGTCTTGGACCCAGCAGTGCCTGGGGTTTCTGTGCCCCACTGGTACCAGAGGGCGGCTCTGCCCACAGATCTGTGGGGGTCCAGGACCAGCCCTGAGCCACCACCCTGCCCAGGGGTCACTGGCACAGCTGTGTTTCCTTTTACCTTCTTCTTACACCATCTCTGAAAGCTCTATAAGTGTTTTCTCTGTTTTTCCTCAAATCTGGTTGATCAAAGAGAAGGAGAAATAACTCTGGACACCTTACCTCCCTCCACCATTCTTCCTTTCTCAAGGACTGTAAAGATCCATGTTTAGGCCAAATTACTCCTTTTCTCTCAGCATAGACTGGCCAAACGTGTGTACTTAGTCTGATTAACTCTTGCCTGTTAAGGTCTTGTTCCAGGCCAGCTAAATTGTAGCAATGCCTTAATATTAACACTAGGGGTGAATTTTTAGGGATTTCCTGTCTTTTTGATTGCCAAGCATCCATATTCGAGTGAAAAACAACAACAAAACCAACAATAACAACAAAACCAACGATAACAACAAATACCAGCTGGGATTTGACCTTCCAGCCCTTAGATTGCTAACCACAATCACAGCACACACACACGAGGAGCAGATTTTGGTCAGCTGCACCAAACAGCAAATAAGAAGGGATTAAGAAAACAGAAGAACGTGGGAGAAAAGAAAAATCTCCCGAGTCTGTCACTGTTGGCTCACCTCAACAGTTGTCTCAGAGTTCATCATGACCTAAGTCCCTGCAGCTCTTCTTTGTGTTTCTTCTTTCTTCTTTATTTACAAATATTGCCACACCAGGCTCCCTCCCCAGGCATCACCACGTTGGTCTCACCACTTGTAGTTGTTGGGATGGACTCCATAAAAAGCAGGCGAAGATCCCCAATAGATAAAAGTGAAACTTCTTCTCTTCTTTATTTTTTCACACAGCTACTTTTATATATTTCCTAAGTGTACATGCACTAATATTATTGGTGCTCATTACACACACACAATCACCTATTGGCCATAAACTACTGTCTCTGTACAAACTCATCCAAATTTCTTATCTTCTGCTTCTCCTGAGTTCTCTCAGTCTCTGCAAGTTGTTTATCTTTGTGTTTATCAGCCTGGCCAAGGTCAAATCCTTCTTGCTCTGTCAAGAAATCCACAGGCTTGGTGCTGTTTCCCACAGCTGCCCTGACTGAGCCTATCCCCTGCCCCTCCCTGGTTCCCACAGAGTGGCTTTGCCAAGGAAACCTGGTCAGAAGGGCTGGCTGTGTTAGTTTGGGGGTCAGGGATTTGATTCCCAGAGCTGTTCCTTCAAAGCTGTCTCTTTTCTGACGTGATATTGCGATTGCTTTGAACTCCTCCTGATGGGGGATCTCTGAGACTGACTGCAGCTGGTTTAAAATGAATAATTCATTCTCTCCCACTGATGTTAAAGAGAGGCAAAATTATCTGATTGATGATTCTCTGAAGAATTAAAGAGATTGCATACAAAATTGGTACACATTATTGGAGCTTATTAAACATTTACAGTTGTTTAGCTGTCAGAGCCTAGAAGAATCCCAAATCTGGAACTGAAAGGTGTGTTTTCTCTGGGCATATGTAAACACCCTTAATTTTGACCTTTTTGATGTGTCCCAAAGTGATATTTAGAGGTTAGCATTTGGGCAGGAGCTCAACACAGGGACAAGAAGAGGGGACAAAATCAGCCCCAAAGCCTTTTTCACTCAGCATCTGGACTGTGCCACAAGTCTGGGATATCTTCAGCTCCCCAAATCAGCACAAACACAGGGAGCCTGTCAAGGGACTCGGGCGCCTCCAGCCCATCTGTATTTTCTTGGGCCACTGAGAGGTTTCACAGGGGGTTCTTCTCCAAAAACTTGCCCATCACCCCTTTGAAATTTCGGAACCCACAAGTGGCGGGCAGCCTGAGCCCACCTGGCACAGCAGTCATTTCAAAAGTGACACTGGTGGAAGAGAATAATACAATCTAGAAGGAAAAAATGCCAGCTGCTTCCAGTTTTGGGAGTCACTGACCTTGCTTTCCTCACCCGAGGCCTCTGAGGTGGAAAGACCACACAGCCACAGCCAGCAGCCCCTGAGAAACTGAAATCACTGGTTTATGGACACTTGGTGCTGCTGTATTCCTCCAGAGAATTAAATGAAATGATATCCAAGCCTTCCTGATGAATATCTAACCTAGCTTTGCACTTCAAGCACGATTAAGGAGTCATCCAATGTCTTGTGAATTCAGCAGCTCTCACCAGTTTGGTGGACTGGGCTGTATTTCATGGACTATTTGAAGGTCTGGATTAGCTCCCAATAAGCACCAGTTTCCTCAGGGAGATACCATTCCCCATCAAAATGCACTTGTTTAATGACGGAGGGAAAAGTTGCAGCTTTTATTACAATAAGGATCAAGTACCATGAGATCTGGCCAGGACAGGAACCACTTGAATGAGAACACATGAGGAGGCTTGAAGTAAAAGCTTTGCATGGAGTTGAGCTTACCACAGCAAAGGATGATCAGCAGTGATGTACAGGGCCATGGATGCCAGAAAGAATTGTCCTCCAGAACATTACAAAGTCATGGAATATCCTGAGCTGCAAGGGCCCTACAAGGATTGTCAAAGTCCAACCCCTGGCCCTGCAAAGAACAGCCCAGAGACTGAACCTACTGCTCGAGGGAAACAATTCTTTAAAGAGCAAGACCCCCTATGGCAGTGTGATCTCAAAGGCTGCAGACGAGCCCTCGAAGGGAACAGTGATGGTGCGAGTGATGAACACCCTCTTCTTGTAGTGCCCGAAGTACCGGACCCGGTAGGTGCCCAGCTCTGTGCCAGGAGGGACGTGCCACTCAATGGTCACGTTGCTCCTGCCAAGCAATCCTTTGCTCCAGTAAAACCTGGCAAAAAAGCCAAAACCTGCAGTCAGCAAGGAAACCCACTGCTCCTGTGGTGTACTGGCCCAGGAACACACCAAGCAGGGCAAGATGAAAGCACTCCAGTGAAGGGTATTTTAAGGGCTTCTTTTGACCTTTCCTCACTTATTTAGGCTGTCAGAGCAGCAACCAACAGCCCAAGCCAAACCCCAGCAGGGCTGAAAAATATTGGGAAACAGGGGACAAGTCAGGGGTCCTTTTTCTAGGTGAGGAATATTTCTACTGATGTGTTCTTTCTGTTCCAACCCCACATCACAACCCCATACAGCACCACCTCCGTGAGCAAGATTAGTCAGCTGGGCCCTCCCTATGCAGGGCAATGCTAAACAAAGGGAGGAATATTCACTAAAAGTGATATAAGCACCCCAATTCCAGGACTTTAGTCTGAGGAAGCAGTTGAACAAAACCCCTGGATTCATCAGCAATGGTAATAACAATTTTTCTCATACAAGTCTTATCAAGATTGAAATAAATATTTACAAACATGATTGGATGAAAACCTGACTTTTGGTTCAGCTTTGCAGCTCAATGGATGTTTTCCCTGAAGACTGCTGTCCCCAACCTTACCTTTTCTTTCTTGCAAACTCTTTTCCATTGTTGTCTGTGTCTAATTTATGATGCACAACAAACCTGGCCAGTTTTGCCCTATGAAAGCCCCCCCAGTCTCTCCTTTTTTCCATTTGGGATGTTCCATTCAGCACAATGTGAAAATGGATGGGTATATGCTATGAACAAGCTGGACCACAAACCTGCAATTCCTGCCCTTCTGTCTACCTTTCCCAGATTTCTAAGCCTTCATTGCAGCTGCTACAGCCAAAGGGGGACACCAGTTGTTGTGGCCTTTACAAATTAACCACCCAAATATGTCCTGATCCATCCCCAGAGAGCACCCTCTGCAGGGTCACGACCAACCTAAAGTTGGGAGCTCTGAAACTGAGCCCTGAGGGTTCCATTTCAGTCCCACCCTGGGGTTTGTGGAGCAGTGAAATATGCTCAGGGCCCCCACCTGGTGTCCCAGGAGACGTCGTTGTGCACCGTGTGCCAGGAGCCTGAGGAGTTGGTGTATCTCTCCACTGTCAGGAAGTTATGCTCAGTCTGGAATAAAAACCAACAGGTTTGGACAGGTGCTGAAGGCACAGGCACATCCCTGCCTTCTGTGTCACTTTAAACTGGAAAAGGGACTGTGTTCCTGCCTGTTTTGCTGGCAAATGTGGTAATTACGAGCTAAAGTGCTTGTGTTGAAATGCCACATCACAAATTGAAGCTCATAAATGATGCAAAGACCTTACCATTAAAAAGAGAATGGACAGGTGAGGTGTTTCCTATCAATGCCTACGCAAGAGGACTGATGGGACAAAGGCAGTCCTTTTCTAATTTTCTTTGTTTTATTGAAATCATGAACCTGGCTGACAGGATTGAGACTAGAGAGCATGTTTCCCACAACTGGCTGGCACTGGATACCAGACAAGAGTGCCTGGCCCAACACACCACACGTTGACTTTGCCTTCAGCAGTGTCACTTCTACAGTCCCAATGGCCAAATGCAGTCCTTTGCCTGGAAAGCACTCTGGTGGTGTGAACTCCCAAAGCACACATCTTCTTCTGAACTCCCAGCAAAGGAAAAAGCACTGGCTAAATATTCCCTGACCCTGAACACCCCCAATTGCAGCATTTCTCTGTGGTACTTACTGCATTCTCTGCAGAGTTCCTGGGGTTTGCACCTACAAAAGTGACTTCAACAACTTCTCCCTGGGGGAAGAGAGATTTGTGTTATTTTTATTATGACACTGCACTTTAAGAACAACCTTGGAAGATTCCACTGGAGGTTTTTAGGGGTTTTGTAGTTTTTGTGGTTGTTTGGGGCCTTTGGTTTGTTGTTTTAAATTATTAATAATTTAACTTGTTGCAACAGGAATGGACAATTTATGCTTTGAACTGTTAGTCTGTGCCTCGCTATTCCACTTGTTCTTCTTGCTGGATAAATTCCACCATAAAACTGGAAAAAACCCACATGAAAAGGGAGGAAACAAGTGAGATTCTCAGAATGCCTCCCTGCCTTACTGCTGGAGACAGCAACGAGAAGAAAGCCTTTGCTCTGAACACCTTATCTGCATTTTGAGCATTGAAAACAGAACCTTTCCCAACATTTTAATTTCATGTCATTTACATGCCATTGCAGAGTCACCAAAAGTGACATCATTTCTTCTTGGAAGCCCTGTACAGAATTTGCCTATTTAGTCAGTTGCTATTTTATTTTGAAGCAGAAGAGGAAATCTGCTTCATGGGGAATAAAGAGCTGTTATTTCCCTCTTTATTCTCCCGTTTTAATCACGTTCATTACAATGACATTGGCATGAAAACACTGTCCCTGCCTTCTCCACCACGCCCACCAAGAGAAGAGTGTGGTCTGGGGGCACAGAGGATTTTGGGTCAGGGCTGAGGATTCAAAGGTGATTTCCTGAGGAGTTTTTGGGAAGTCTCACCACTCGGTACTGCTGCCTCACTTCTTGGAGCACGTCCCCAAAAGTCTTCCTCGCCGGCGCCTGCTCGGCACCGAGGGAAGGCAGCAGGGTCAGGTTCATCACGTTGAGGAGTGGGGGCTCTGGACCCCGTGGCAAATCCTGAGTGGTGTTCTGGGAGAAGGGAGAGGTGCTTGTAACACATACACAGAGTTGGACCAGTATCCCCCTGGTGAACCCTATCCCTGCTGTGGCTCCCCATCCCAGACTGCTGCTTGGGCAGATGGTGGGAATAATAAAGTGAGAGGAAAGCTAAACCAGAGGATCTTCACCCCTGCTCTGCATGCAGGAGCAATCCCTGCAGGACAGCTGCTGCCCTCAAATCCATCCCCCAGAACATCCCAGGGCTGCCCACCAGTCCTGCACATGGTCACAATGACAAGGGACATTGTCAGGTACAGCAGAAACACAGCAGATTTTCTTTCCCTTTAGGTAAAAAAGCAGCCTCCTCAGGCCAAGCTGAAAGGTTGGAGATATGTATTTCCTAGATTTTGAACTGAAATCTCCCAGATTACTCAGGTGCATGAGATCCTATTAGAGATTAGATCTTCCTACAGCACCAGTATTTCTCAAAACGGATTCCACAGAGAGGGCAGCAATAGCAATGATGCAGCCTCCCTGAGGAACAAATACAAGACTGAAATGTCTCCAGCAGCACGTGGCATAGAGAAAAGCTTGATTACCAAAGCAAGAGCCCTTGCAAGTCCTCTGTACAGCTGGATGTAGGCAGAAAGGGTGTGTGGCCCATAAATTGTCGAGGCAGCCTCATAGCGTTGAACCTAGCAGAGGGCAAATGGGGGAAAGGAGGGGTTAAGGGATTGTTGCCTGGTTCATACAGCCCAGCCCACTGCACCAAGAAAAGAGCAGAAGTCTAGCAGGGGTTTAGTTACTCCCTTGTTGCCAGGGAGAGAGCCCAGCTCCTTGCCAAAGTATTTCTGCTACAGTCTGGGGTTCTGCTGCATTCCCCAACCCATCACAAAGAGGGAGGACCTGTTTGCCCTTCCACCTAGCAGAGATTATTCTCTTTTAAAGGCTTATGATGCAGCTTGCCTCCCCTCCAGCTTTTTGGGTTGGACAACCCTAGTTCTTCCAACTTTCCCTCCCAGTTTAGGGTTTCTAAATCCAAGGAGTCCACCCAATTTGCCTTGGGGGACTCAGGACTGGGTCCTGCAAGCAGCAGTGGGGCACTGCAATCCGTGGTCACCTTACAACCCTACCACTCCAAACCTTTCATCTTTTTTGGGGCAAAGATCTCTAAACACACATAATTTCACCTGAATTACCATCCCACATGGCCAAAACCCTCAGTATAACACGTTCAATCTAGATTTTTAACATTTACCTGGTATTCTTCATAGGTGGTGATGTAGTGGGTGTAGACATTGCACAGGCCTGCAATCACCACATTCATCCCTGGTGTTCCATGGGAATCAAACTCCTGAGGAAGGAAGTGAAACACTTATCTTGAAACAACTGCTTAATGCACAAAGACACTTTTGCTGTTATTGTTTTTGTGATTATTATTGGATCAATATCATTACTATTGGCATGGTGGTTGGTATTACTGTTATTATAATTTACTAGAGCAGAATACAATGTTCTCATAGGGAGGGGTTGGATGCTCAGGGATGTAAAACTGCAAATGCAATTTGCCTTTACTAACAACTCTTATTCTCTTCCCAAAGAGAAGTGAACAAGTGATCTACCATTCCAGGAAATTTAATATGTTTAGGGATTTTTTTGGAAGATGATGTCTGTATACACCCCAAAAAATCCTGATGTGAATGTGAGAAAGGCTCGGTGAGTTTTGGAGACAGTGGCTGAGATTAAGATCATGACCATTCTGCAGCTAAGATGCATCAATCAAATGCAAAATATATATTTGCCTTTTTTCTTCAATTGTTCTCATGTTGCAAAATCCTAGTAGGGAATAAAGGAGCCAAACACCTCCATCCCAGGGACAAAACTCTTGCTGGCATCCTGCCTGGATCCCAGGGGAATTAACTTGTGCTGCTTAATGGATTGAAACTCCCTCGGTTTGCTCCTTTTGGGGAGGAAATTCATTTCTCCTGCATGTCAGAAACCACATGGAAAGTGTGCCTGAAGCAGCTTGAGAAGGAAACATCTGAGAGCCATGACAGCTGTGACCCCACCAGGGAAGAGACAAGGGGGAAAGCAGAAGACTCAAGAGATGTGATGTTCCAGTGATACCACACTCCAGAGAAACCTCTTCCTCAGCAACTTACCCTTCTGACAGCTTCCCGTAGCCTGCGGCCAGCCATGGTCCTGAGGCATGAAGGGAACAATGTCAGGCTCCAGAAATCATGGAAGCCCACAATTTTGGAGGCTGGCAAAGCCCTGCCAGCCCAGGGAGCCCCCCCTGTGCCCGATGCCCACCTTGTCCCTGAGTGCCACGGCCAGTCCTGCCT
>JAWWMO010000175.1:3301822-3313512 GCA_035047845.1 Dendrocincla fuliginosa | reverse complement strand
GGATCCAGGGGCAGCCACAGCTTCTCTGCCCAACCTGTGCCAGGGCCTGCCCACCCTCCCAGGGAAGGATTCCTTCCTAATCTGCAGTCTAAACCAACTCTCTGTCCATTTGAAGCCATTCCCCCTTGTCCTCTCCCTACATGGTCTCAGAGAGGGGGAGTTTCACCCAGTGGGGAGATTCTCCTGGAAGGTGGTGATGCTCAGGGGATCTGCCACCTAACCCTGACTTCAACATACCCCTTAGCAGGGAACACACTCTACTCAGACTCGGCATCATTGCAGCAGCCAAAACAACACATTTACTGCAGCATTTTATCTTGAAACCCCAGCAAAATAATATCTAGCTGGAAATGAAGAAGTCTGGTAAAAGGAAATTGAGGAAAAAAAGAGCTCAAGGTCGGCTCAACTCCAGCAAATGAAATGCAAAATCCCACCCCACGGAGACAAAAAGATTTTTCTGAGGAGCAATTTACTCGGGTCACAGCATGAAGGACAAAACTTCCCATCAGAAGCAGGAGATCTGCCAGAGCATCCATAAAATGTGATAAAGTGGCAAGAATAAAGTGTAATTTAGTCTCAGTAACACCGTTCTGTATGGAGGAGGCTGCTGGGAGGAGCTGGGACATCTTTTCAGGGGAGATGAGGTGAGGAGCTGATTGAACACAAAGTGACAGAAGGAAAGCTTTTACTGAGAATGGTGAAAGGATTAACAAGGAGTCACCTCATCCAGATGGCATCCTCTCTGTGCTCTAAAGGACATGATGCTGCTCCACTACAGTGCATTTGCCTTAATGCCAAGGGAACATCAGGTGGAAAATGGGGCATCAATTTTCATTTACAATGATAAGTCGGGTTTTGGGAAGGCTCAGGAAGAACAAATACAGAGTCCTGCTCAGGGTGGAGCAGCCCTGAGCACGGGGACGGAGCAGTGGCTCTGCAGAGGCTGACCCTAAGAAATAACCCTTCCCTCTGTGAGTGGGGCATCCCTGGGACAGGGACCCAAGCACTGAGGGCTCTTCATCCTTCCTGACTGCCCTGACCCTTCTGGACACGGATGACCTGCATGCTCAGGGCTCTTCCACAAACAGAGGATCAGGCCAGGGTAGGTCTTCAGCTGGCTTTATCTTTTGACCATAATGAGAAGAGCAGGTCTGGTCTCTACTTCTGGTCTGTATGGAAAAGATACTCTGGAAGAGGAAAACTCCCACCTCTCCCTTTCTTATGCAAATGACAACAGTTATCCTTGCTTTCTGTTTTCATTCCTTTAAAGCCCGTTCAGCTTGTTCTCCCTCATTGTTCTTCTAGCCCTGACATATCCTGCAGCTCCCTAACAAATCTGCTGGGAATTTGGCTCTCTGAATGGTTGCTGATCCCAGCCCAGACCAGGGATATCTGCACTTCCCAGGGCACACACACTGGGATGTCCTTACCTCTCCTGTGCTGAAGAGGATTGGCTTGGGTTTGTGGCAGGCTTTGGTTTCATTAGATGGCTTTCCCAGCAGCTGGTCTCGGATTTGATCCCAAAATGGGTCACCTTCCACTGAGCCTTGAGGGGAAACATCTTTGAAACACTGCTCATCAGCGGCCCCAGCACTGTCAGACAGACATTACACCCTCCCTTTTCTGTTGGGTGGGGTATCTCAGTGCATTCTGGCCAACTCCCTTTACCTGGGGTGGTTTGAACAGTTGATTTTTAGCCCAGCTGAGATCACAACTCCCTAAAAACCATCCCTCTGGAGACTGTGGTTCAACCAGCTGTTGATGTTGTCAAATGACTCTGGGGGTTTCAATCTGTGTGGGGGATGTCCCATTTCCCACCCATTTGTACAAACCCACACGGACATCTTCTCCCCAAATTACCTTGTGTGAAGTTGAAAGCCCCCACTCCGTCAATAGTGCCCGCAGCAAAGCTGTGTCCTAAGGCTGGTTTACACGTTTTAACCTAAATCAGGAAGGGAGAAAAAAGCTCAAAAAAGGATAAAAACTAGTTTCCCTCAGCCTTTCTTCCTGCCTTCTGCCCACAGCCCAGGAGCTCCCCCTCTCACCGTGTGTGTGGCATTGAGCTCCACCGAGACATCACTCATGTTCACCCACTGGTGGGCTGAGCTGAGGGGTCCCCTGACCTCCTGGGAAGCCTTTTCATACAGCTCCTAAGGGACACACAAGGTGCAAATCCCTGAGGAAGAAGCAGTCAGAAAGCCACCTCTGCTGGAACACAACTCCATGGGTTATTTCTTCATTCTGTTGCCACCTCCAGGTGTTAAAGCAAGAGAGTGTTTCCCAAGCTCCCAAGGTGTTCTACCAGCCCATCTCTACATCCTGAAAGAGGCACCTATTTCTCGAGGATGGCAACCTCCTGCCCCTTTTGGCACTGCTCACAGCTTAGACAAATAAATGTTTTCTGTGAGAAAGAAGCACTTTGCTGTAGTCACTTCTAAGAATTGCTTCGACTTTACCATGTATTTACCACACAGCTGACAGCTAAGCCTTTCAGCTCTTCAGGGAATGGTTTTCCAGCCCATGTGCCTCGAGTTGGTACTTAGAAAGAGTTGCCACAGTCTGTGCAGTTTAATGCCATTCCTGAAAGGAATTGAGGGTGCAGCCTTTGGAGGCCAGGAGTCCCAGATGCTAAAAACAACAGCAATGCTTCCCCTCACTGTTTTACACACACACCAGGGCACTCTGACTAAGACTGTCTGTCACTTGTAAGCCACGATCAGCCTGGAGTGAGTTCAGGGCAAGCACCTGAAATGGTGATTCAAGGAAACCACCACCATCGAGCCTCCTGCTCTTTCTCCTCTGCTGGACACCTTCCAGCTCCTACAAGCTGCTGTCCCTGAAACATTGGCAGAAACCTTCCTTGCACTGACCACTGCCACATAACACAAAGGCACAGGAGGGGAACCAGTAGATGCAGGTGGCTTTTGAGTGCTCAGGTGGCACAAGGGAGCCCACAGGAGGAGGACTCTGCCTGAGCAAATGCAAAGACAAGCAGGGCAAGGTGAGTAACTTCTGTGGGTGTTTAATCTGGCATGTTTGGACTCACATTCCTTTTATTTTGGGAGTGTGTTGATGACAAGGGGTATGTGGTGCTGTCTCTGAGCTCTGAGGTGTGTGCATGGAAGGGAGGGCGACATGATAGGGGAAACATCCACACTATGTCCCTATAAAGAATATTGAGATTAAAAGCCTAAACTGCCATTTTGAAATACAACATCTACAATGATGTATCTAAACAAAAGTGTGTGCTTTCTATTCTAAATGTAGGTGTCTACTCAGATGTGTTATATCAGAGGAAACTTTTCACTACCATTATGATTTCTTACACTGCCCTAAGCTTACAATTTCCAGGCTCTGAAGTCTTCTTAACGACAACAGATTGAAAGATCAATAGCAGGTTGTAAACCTCATTCACTCATTTAAATAAAAAATAAATAAAAAATCCAGAAACTTTTCCTTAGGCATATAAATGTGGACTTCAAAGCAATTTAAATCTTCAAACACTCACAAAACCAGGAAAAAGATAGGTAGAATATAGAATATCCTGAGCTGGAAGGGCCCCACAAGGATCACTGAGTTGTTTAAATAAATAGACACGCAATCCTGTCATAACAAACACTGACACACACACTTCTAAAGCAAAATACTTACCTTAGCTTTCAAGTAGATGTTTTGTCCTATAATCCTTGTGCTCTCAAACATGTCATTCCCAGGCCCCTTGGCCATGCACATTGCTGCCTGGTAAGGAATTGGGTGAAGTGGTGGTGATGAGTTAACGTGGACAGCTCGTGGCACTGCCAGGTGGGTGAGCTCACAGCTTGTCACACTGTGCCAACTGATGGCCTCTTGCAAGCCACATCAGCACCTGGCACTGCTGCACCAACAGGACTGAAGTGTGGGCTGAAGGACCAGCAGAGGGGGGCATGAGGCAGAACTTACCCCTCCAACGGGACAGGTGCTCTGGGGGTTGTCACACGACTCCCCTGTGTTGACGCAGCTCGGGCCCCTGGTGTTGGGTGACACGTCTCCCAGGTTGGAGGAGGCAAAGGCGGCGACAAAAGAGCCCTGCCAAACCCAGAGGTGGTCAGATGGATTCCAGAGCCTTGCAGTGGTTGGAAACACCCCCTGCAGCTTTCCCTGGAGCTGGGGTTACACCAGCTGGTGAGCGTGTGACCCTATTTAACATTGCTGAAGTGACTGGGAGCACTGGAATGGGGATTTAGGCACATCCCAAGAGACAGGGGCAAGGAGAGAAAGGGAGGATTGGACACTCAGGAAGCAATTGCCATTTCAGGGTGGCCTTCACCCTGCTTTGGTACCCAGACTGTGTTTCTTCACCTTCCTCTTGCATCTCATTGGTGGCTCTGCCCACCCTTTCCCCAGTTTCTCATGTTCCTGCTCAGAGGTCACTGGATCATTGTAGCTCCTTGCACAGGATTTTCTCCTGCCAGGCTTTCACCATGACTTATTCACGGGGTGAGAGCCACTGGACCTGGCTGCAGGAGTCAACACCAAGCAGTATTCATTATAAGCAAACCTGTTACACACTGAGCACTGGCTGTATTCAATTCTCACAGACACTCTCATTTTCCCCCCTCTTTCGGAGACGGGACAAGTCAACATCATCAATTTTGATATATTATCATCTCTTAACCCTTTTTCTTGTAATGCTTCTAGACACAACATGCTCAGCAGATCATACAGCTAACTATTGATTCCTGAAAACACTTCTTGGCTTGTCAGCTCTCACTGGCTTGCACCCCTAATTATGCACAAGGGTTGAATCTTGTTAAAAGCTTCTTGATAATCCACTACAGAAAGAAATTCTTGCAATCAGGAGTTAGGCAGAATTCCTTAAATTTCTATTTTTGCTATGGACCACAGTTGTTCCTCTGACAGGGTATCAAAAGAGAAATTGGGCAGCTGTTTGAGGTACACGGTACAGATACACTCAGGACACCCTCTCAATCTACTCATGACTCAAAGTGCCTGTGAAATGGGCTCATGTCCACAGTCATATTTCAGGGTAAGTGGTGTGTTTTAAAGGAGTTGTGTTTGCACTCTGAGGATGGCAAATCTTCTGGGTAAATGCAAATGATAAGGCAGAACTGGCTGGAAGCTGTAAGAAAGAAGTGGGGCTGAGCAGAGACTTGATGCCACACCACAGATGGAATATATGGATCCCTTTGGACCAAGTATCCCACACACATATAGTATAGAGCTATAGAGTGGTTTGGGCTGGAAAGGACCTTAAAGATCCTCTTGTCTTTAGCCTTTCAGACACCTTTCACTAGACCAGGTTGCTCCAAGCCCCGTCCAGCCTGGCTTCAAACACTGGCAGGAGTGGGGCAGCCACAACTTCCCCCATTTCCCACACTCAAATCAAAATAAATTTGGTTCATTATTAAAGCCTAAATAAATGCCACTGTTTACCAGTTCAGAAAGTCAGGAATACAGCTTTCAATTTCGCTTCTCTAGAGGAAGAAAGTGATTAAATCATGAGCGTTCATCTCTGTCCTTTTCATACTGTGTTTACCCTGCTGTCCCTCCTTTCCAAGGGTTGAAAGAACCCACTCCAGCCCTTGGAAAGCAGCACCCACACCCTCCCTGCTGCAGCCCTTTCCCACCCATCATCTCCAGCAGTGTGCCAGGGCTCCCACCTCTCCTGGCAGCACCCCTTGGTTCTTCTCCTGCTCGAAGAGGTAAGAGGCATAGCCCACATTGTCGCTGTTGACCAGGCGGTTCGTGTTGTTCATGCTGACGGGGTGCACGGCAAACCAGCTGAGGGGACACGACAAAGGCACTGATCAGCCTGGGTGCTGTCAGCTGACTTGTGGAATTTTCTTTGGGAGGACACAGACACAGACTCCTGGTACTTAGGGATGGATTAAGAAGGGCAGATGGTTCCCTTCCTCTCCCTTCCCAGCCGGAAGGGCTCATGGCTATGACTGTGCAAGTCTTGAGGCCACAGGAGTCTGGCACTTCAATCCAGAGAATTACGTTTGGCAGGGGTTTTTATTTTATACTTCAAAGAAACAAGGAGGAGTCAATGATGTTAAAAGGGGGGAAAAAAAGAGATTATGGAGAAAAACCTGCTACTTTGGTGGTGAGTACCTGATAAGGCCTAGCTCTTGTCCATCCTCGGCCACCATTTTCAGCAACACCATTTCTTTATCCGTGTTGGATGAATACCTGGATGGAAAAAGGGCAGGGAAAGCTCATTAGCACCAGAGCTGTAGTCACACTCTACATCGCTTCGACAGGTTGAATCTCCATCAGGCTGAACAAGGAGATCAGAAGGTTATTCCAGGAATTACCAGAGCACAGTGAGACCTTAGAGAGGCATCTGAGAACAGCTGTGAAGGTGAGGGAAGAGTTATGGCCCTCCTCAGGTGCTGCTTCTCCAGGGGATGCAGAGAGCAGCTCTCTCCAAATACAAATTCATGCCCAAGGATGGCACTTTAATGCCAGCTGATTCTCTTTTATATATAAATATATCTAAATAAAGCATAAGTTCACATCTTTGACCAACGCCTCACGTGCTTGGAGGAAACAACAACTATTTTCAAGCCCACTCTTGAAATTAATGTCTGAAACTAATGTCTTGAAACTAGTTGTTTCCATCCAGGGTGGAAACAACATCATTCTGTCACAGTCTTGGCTCCCTGTTTTCAACCCCCCCATGAAAACCAGGAGCACCAGCTGTGAGATAGCTGGGTCATGGTCCCAGCTGCAGGATTCCCTCCAGGGCTCTGTCTCTGCCTGCCTGAGGAGGTTTTACCTGCTTCGCTCGGACGCTGGGTTGGCGAGGTAGGAGAAAGGGCTTCTGTTGATCTGGCTGTTTTCTACAGTGCCTCTGTTTATAAAAAGCCTTGCTCTCTTCATGTTCTCATGGGCTATATCTATGCTCTGGAAAGCAGGAAGACAGGGAATATTAGTCATGTCTGTAAGGTATATGTGAGAGTATCTAGAAAAACTCTTTCCTTCCCTTACTGTTTGTCCCCAACACTTTCTTAGGAATTTGGGGGTGCTTGCTTGCTTGCTTTTTTTTCTCAAGTAGTCCAAAATTCTAGAAATTTATAATATTTTGAAACTACACCCAACTGTCTCCAAAGCAAGAATTCTGCTTTGTGATCTGGATAAACCCACCTCCAAGTATGTCTGAGGCTGTGACACTTAGAGGTGGTGCCAGGGACATCACAGCGAGAGCTCTGTCGGTCCCAAACCTGCCCAGCTGGGTGACACTGACCTTCACAATGCCATTGACGATGGCGTTGAGGGATGGCTTGATGAGCCCTTTGCTGGTGACCCAGAAGAGGGTGTACTGGAAGTATCCCCCGGGCCCCGAGTGCGTGTGGGTGCCGCTGAGGATGACGTTGTCCTGCCGGTACAGGTCACCGTACTTGCTCTTCAGTCTCCTGAGCACCTGAGAGGAAGGAGGTGGTCCTGGAAAAGCCTTTTCCATGCCCAAAGGATGTAGGGGTTTGTGCCAGCCCTTGCAAAATACCCAGGGATTCATCCTCCTCACTCCTTTCTTTCTGCCTGATACTCCCACATTGATGGAGAATAACCACAAGTAGGTTATGGATGCTGACTTGGCAAAAGCCTCAAAGGGATAAAAGCTGGTAAGTGAAGACCTCTGTGGCCAACTTGAAGTGAATGCCAGACCATCCAGGGAGTCCAAAGTTCTCCAGCATCTCTCTAGTGCTGGAGACCCAATATTATACAATCACCATGATAACATACTGTGATTCCAATGTACTCCTGATAATTTTCCAGTAAGAGAAGCATGGGCAAAGTCCAGTCTCACTTGCTGAGGGATGGAAAGCAACTTTTCCTCAGAGACACAGAATCCCTCCAAGATGGAAAACCCAAAGCAAAGGGCCAAGGTGCTGCAATGTTTGATATTATTTAATGATGATTATTAATATATAACCCTAAATAAACTATAACCTCAATGCAAATACCAGCAACAACCCACTCCTTTCCAGCCCCGTACCTCCATCCTCACTCTCTGGGACATCATTCCTATGTCAGCGCTGACAAACACCACCCTCTTGGAGTCCTCAGGGTCTGCCACGATGAAGGCTCTGCTGTAGAGGTGTGTGAGGAGCCCACCACCCACCTGCTCTGCGTTGGCATATCCCATCTGGAAGGGAAGAGCTCCGTCAAGTCCACGCAGACAAAATGCTGAGGGATGTGTTCATCTGCATGGACTTTTCTGAGTAGATTTGCCAGAGCATCAGAGAACTCATTCAACATACAAACACTCAGGGCTGCAATTCTATCCTGCCCTGTGATTGTGAGAATCATTGAATGGCTTGGATTGGAAGGGACATTAAAGTCCATCTCATTCCAACCCACTGCCATGGACATCACACCATCACACCAGGTTGCTCCAAGCCTCAAAGAAATTTCAACCTAATGTTTGAAGATGACACTCATTTGGAAAGACAGAGGCTCTAAACCAGAAATCCTGCAAAAAATACTGTTAGGTGTTGGAAAATCAGTATTTTGCCAAGCCCATTTTCAGTTCCCCCAGCTTACCAGAGGAACTTGTGCCACTGGCCCAGTGCAGTCAGCTCGACCTACGCCCACTAAGTAGTTTGGTGTTTCTGATACAGTGCTGGAATCTGTAAGGACAATCAATAGCAGATCAGTGGACACATGAACGAGCAGAAGCAGAGACAGAAGAGAATCCACCAAGAGAATCTCCAAGAGAATCCACCCCTGAAAGCTGCTCAGCATCCCCAGAGGACTCAGCAGGCCTGTGGGCAAGGGGGTCCAGCTGAGTCATGTGCTTGGGCAGTCAGCATGGTCCCAGTGTGCTGAGGCTGTTAAGGCTTTTGGGGTGGAAAAGGCATGAAGAACTACCAAGGAAGCTCACAAGATGGGGCCACTGCACTATGGAAAATGTATGGTGATGCCCAGTGAGGGGGAAATAAGCCCAGTTAAACTCCCCAAGCTCATCACTGCCACACAGGAACCAGATCCAAGGGGGAAGGTGCTGTTTCACACACAAAACTCAGCTCAGCAGTGGTAAGAAAAAGGGAATGGCATGTCAGGAACTACTGGGAAGGACTAGTGAAGAAAAAACATCCCTATGTTTCCCCGGTGCCTCCAACATATCCTGCATCCAGTGCTGGTCCCTCTCAGAAAAACCAAAGCAGAGCCATTTGAAGCTCAAAGAAGAGAAAAGCAGCTCTGGACAATACTCTTCAGACAAAGTGGAAGAACAGCACTCCTGCAGGAGACTGGGTCTCACCCCAGCCATCATGAAGGTGCAGAAATCCTTACAGGATGGACAAACTCATGGAGGAAAAGCTATGGAGGGCTATCAAATAATAATAGATTAAAAAGGTTGTCTGCTTCTCGGGAAATGGCAGAGCTACAAATCACTGGAGGCTGAGAAAACCCTGTGGGAAAACATCCAATATTTCTGTATGTGCCTGCTCTGGTCTCGCAGCCTTCCTTCCCCAGGCAGCTGCTGCCCCTCAAGGCAGGAGAGCAGGATAAGGGGAGACCTTTCCTAGGCTGCCACTGAAACCAGAGGAGAAGTAAAACACTCACAGCAGACACAGACTGACATTTCAATGATTTAAAGTCATCAGCAAACTGGGCCACCCAATAAAACTACCCTTCTTCCATCTCCTCCTCTTCCTCCTCCTCCAAGAGCTATGACACAGATGAGAATCACTTGCACAGAACTCTCATGTGTTACCCAAAAAGACAAAGACACTGTGAGCCACATCCAGTTTGAGCTCACAGTCTAGAAGCTGGGAGGCCCCACTGATGCCATGTGAGGGGCAGAGTTCACTTGGGGCAGTTGCCAACACCTGCACCGTGCCTGGTGATGGGCTTGGAGGCACAAATGGGTTGTGATGGGACTGCAGCACCCCTGCAGCCCCTTGATGAGGTGCTGGGAGTGAGGGGCTCTGCAGAGACAGGGGAGGGAGGGTGTGTGGGTCCCTGCAGCCCCTCCACCCCTAAGGCTGCACACCCATGCCCAGAGAGATGCTCCTTCTGGTTTGACCACCAGGCCACTACCCTGTTGTGGCAGAGCAAAAGGCCCATGCACAGAGATGGTGATGAAGGCTCAGCAGTGGCCCAGGGAATCCCTGCCTGTGTCTTTTCAATTTGAATGACTGCACTGGCCGCACATCCTGGAGCAGGGTGTGAGGGTGGGACTGAAACAGCTCAACTTGCCCTTGCTGGGTTTGGGGAGGAAGTGCAAGACGAGGAGCACCACTGTCAACACTGTCATCAGCACCAGGCAGACGATGAGGATCACCTCCAGGCGGGAGAAGGAGCGCTTGGACCTCTTTCCACACATGGTGGGGGCGCTGTGAAAGCAGAAAGGGACAGGTGGGACAGTGCCAGTGTCGGGCACAGCCCCCCCAGAGCACATGCTCCTCCCTCAGAGAGCTGCTGAGGGTTTGTGTCCCCCATCCCAGCGTCAGAACAGGCAGCAGCTGAAATAAGGGTGGGAAGTGGAGATCTACCTTTCAATCTGCTTAAGACAGCAAAAATATATCTCCTGTGAGCAGCAATCAGTCCCTGTCACGAGGTCTGATAGGGTGAGCACCCAAATTACTGCCCCCACGTTTCCCAGAACACTTTGCTCACCCTTCCCAAGAGATCTTTTAAACAAACCCCACATTATTCCACCAGACCCTACATTCACTGAGCCCCTGAAGGAGATGCTGCAGCTTGAAGCTCCACAGCATTTCTGCTGCTCACATGCTCGGAGTGTGTAAGAAAACAGTGTTGTTTCCATGATAAAGGTCAGTTTAGGAAACTCGGCATGAGGAAAGCACAGCCCATCACAGGTCCAAGTGCAGATCTGCCCTGGATGGAAAAAGTGATGGCTGTGGCAGCTTTCCAAAGACAAGAGACTACGTAGAGATGTTGGATTTCTTCAGTGTATGCAGAGCTCTTTGGGTTTGCTTTTTGGATGTTGTTCTTCCTTCTTGGACAGAGCTTTATTTTGGGTTAAAGATTAACAAGAAAAAATATGTAAAATATTGTTATGGGAAAATATGGTGTTTCCCTCTCTGATTTGTCCTGCTCTGGCAGCTCAGAGTTGCATCCAAGACCTCAGTCTTGTCCGGTGGGAAGTGACACTTGGAGCTGAGATGGGCCTTTAGCCCTTTCTTTAAGTACCTCTACAAGTTAGAAATAAACCTTTAATACAGGTTTGGATGTTTCCATGTGTCCTTGGAAGTCAGAGGGGATAAAACTTACTGCTGATCCCATTACTCTGCCTGTGACCTAACCATGAGTCGGCCCCAAAGGACTGGTTCCTTTTTTAGGCTGGAGGGGGGTCTTTATATCCTTGGAGATGCCCCCAACTCACCTGGACACAGCTCCAGGCAGCCTCTGGCATTGGCACTGCTGGGGCCTGACTGTCACAGAAGGGAGGTGGGGAACATGGACAATCTGGAGAAGAGAAGGCTCCAGGGAGACCTGAGAGCCCCTTGTAGAGCCTAAAAGGGCTCCAGGAGAGCTGGAGAGGGACTGGGGACAAGGCATGGAGGGACAGGACAAGGGAATGGGTTCCCAGTGCCAGAGGGCAGGGATGGATGGGAGATTGGGCAGGAATCCTTCCCTGGGAGGGTGGACAGGCCCTGGCCCAGGTTGGGCAGAGAAGCTGTGGCTGCCCCTGGATCCCTGGGAGTGTCCAAGGCCAG
>JAWWMO010000175.1:3254936-3265900 GCA_035047845.1 Dendrocincla fuliginosa | reverse complement strand
AGCCTGCGCTGGCCCCGCTGCAGGAGCTCCCTGGCCCTGCTGTGCTGAGGAGCCCGAGCTGGGCACAGCCCTGCAGATGTGCCTGCCAGGGCTGCCCACAGGGGCAGGAGCCCCTCCTGACCTGCCAACAGTGCCCCTCCTGGTGCCCCCCGGGGTCCCACTGCCCTCCTTGCCCCCAGGGCTCACAGCTGGTTGCCCACCAGGACCCCCAGGTCCTTCTCCAGCAGGTCCCCCCCAGCCTGTGCTGGTCCCTGGGGTTGTTCTTTGTTGCTTTAGCCCAAGTACAACATCCAAACACGTTGCAGAGAGCTGAACAATGCCAGGATTTAGGTGGGGTGTGACTAGTTTAGAACAGACAAACCAATGTCCCCAAAGCAAAGCAGGTGGCTGAGATTAAAGGAGAAAATTTCAAAACACCAAACGAGTTAGAATTAACAAGGAAGAGACCCAGAATTCTGGGAAGTCTAAGAAACTGAAATCCAAGTTGCACCCAAACTCACTAGCTGGCTGTCTTCCTACTGAATCCCTCTCATCCTTGATGCTTAATAAACCAACAGTCCCAAAGCATCAGCTCCTCCTGTACAAATGAGTCGGAGTTAAATGGATTCAGCGTCTTGGTTTTAAAAAGTACATGTCCATATTCTTCCTGGTGAAAGATATGCCTGAATGTTCAAGTGACCTCATAAATATACAAGGAAACAGTGTTATAGATATCACTGGGACCAACGAATTTCCCCTCCTGGTTATGAAAAGCAGCCCAGTAATTCAGGGTAATGCTGAAGCATTTGAAACTTCACTGAATAAAACCACCTGCTCGTCTTCAGGATTCCTGTCCAGGGGCTGAAAGAGTAACTTCAATTCTTACAATCTCTTTTAAAAGACAGAACAATTCCAGATAAAGGAAAAACCTGACCTGCTACTGAATTCCACTGAGGTCTGGATAGGCTTTTATTTACAGCTTGTATCCACAGCCCCTTGAAAAGAGTAAATGCTGTTTGTCCTCAGGTTAATTGCCCAGGAAAAGTGCTGTGTTACAGGTTTTCTGAACTAAATATTACACCTAGTCTTTAGTTACATTGAGGATCCATCTAGAATGGATATCCAGGATATCTGGAATCCCCCTGGATATTCCTTTCTGAACAGTGACCAGGATGGATCACTGGCTATTGATATGTGGCTGGGAGTGCTAAAATAACAAGGGCAGAACCAAGGAGCACCAGAACTCACACCCTTCTCAAGGCTCACAAAGAGTTAAAAGAAAAAAGAGAAAGCAAACTCAAATGCCCAACACCAAAACCAAAAAAAAGGCAGCAGGAAAGAAACTTTTCAGCAAAGAAAAGAATGGTTTTCCTAATTGGATTTTGCCCTTGTTTTAGGGAAAGCAACAGAAAATATATCAAAAGTTACAAGGAGCAGTAACAACCACAAGGAGTAGTGATAAACACTGAGGAGCTGCTGACAAAACACTGCACAATGACCACTTCCTAAAGCCAACACTCAAAAAGCTCGTGGCTTCCAAAGCACAAGATATTTATTTACCCTTGGCTTGTCTGTTGACTCCCTTTCTCCTGACACTTCACACACTTCTTGCAAAACCAAGCCTCCTAGCAGAGTGTAATATCACAGCCCAGCAGGGCATTCACATCCAGCACATGAAACTGCACCCCAGTCCTTTTTGGGGGCTTTTCCCAAATCAAACTCTCCCCGTAAAATACGAACACGAACAACTCAAGCAGCAAAGTAAATCTCCTTAGAGCCCAGCTGTGACTCCAAACCCGGCCTTCCTGATGGGAAGGTGCAGCAGCCCCTGCCCACCTGGACTCACCTGTCCCAGCAGAGTTTCCCGGGGCCATCCCCTCCGTCCTGCCTTGTTTTCCCACTCTCCTCTCCCGCGTTTTCCCTGGGTTTCTGCCGGCTGTGCAGGCACAGCAAGAGGAGCGAGCCCTTCCCCTTTCGGTGGCAGCAGCGAGTTGTGAGCGTGTTGAAATCGTACCTCGAATTTCCTAAGCTGCCTTTCTATTTTTAACGGGAGCCACGGCCCCCCTCCCTCCTCCTTTGCCATGCAGACAGCTGGAGACACAGTGCCCCACCAGGCTGCTCTGCCTGGCCAAAAGTCATGCCCAGGCCAGGGGTGCTCCCAAGGCAGCTGTCTCCCTTCTCCCTGTGCCCACAACAGCTCTTACTGAACACAGAGCGTGGCAACCTGGTTGTCCCAAGGACTGCCACCCCCTCCTGGCTCGTTTGAACTGGCCGGGATGCCAATTGGCACCTATTGTCCCTAAGGAGAGAGGCTTAAGCAAAGGTTCCAGATGGACTGGGAGGGAGCACCCTGCCTCCTGCATGCCAGAGTCTACCCTCTGAAGCTGCACTTGCTGGGCTGTCCCCAGCTCAGAGACCTCCTTCCACAGACTCACACCTCCTGGAGAAAGGTCTGGATTCACCTCCTCCAGGTTTGGGCATCTCCTCCCTCAGGCACTTGGCGTCAGGTGTAACCCAGACACAGGGCAAAGCCTGTGTTCTCTCCTCACGTGGTAGGACAGCTTTAAAAAGCTAATGTGCAGCCAGGCTGTAAAGTTAACCAAGCAAAAAGGGCACTTTGCTGAGCTGCAAGAGCAGTTTGGAGCTTTCACAGGCGGCTGGCAAGGCGGGCACAGGGAGCACAGGCTGTGCAGGGCACTGAGCCATGGCAGAACAGCACCCAGCAGCACTGGGGCTTTCTTTACAGAGAGCTCCAGCCTGCTGAGATCTGCCCTCCAAGTCTCACCAGGACCATCAGGGGATGCCTGAAAACGGCCTTGCAGGAGCAGGCAGACCTTTGGCATAGGACAGCCAGGATGAGAGCCTGGCACCTAAATGGGCACAGCTCAGGGAGGGCAAGGCACAATTGCAGTGCTGGTTGAGGGAGCTTAGTGCTGAGCGGGAGGTTTTGAGTCATGCTCTGAATGTGGGCAACTAGAACAGCTTAAGCCCTTCCTGAGCCCTTTATCTTTTGTTCAGGCAATGGCTGCAAACGTCCCAAATGAAGCTGCTTTGGCTGCTCTCCACGTGCTGCATATTTTCTATAGGTCAAGTTACTTGCACAAAGTGAACTCACGGCAAACATGATTGATCAAAGCATAAAGCAAATGCAGCCAGGACTGTCCAGACTCTAAATATCAAATACCACAGGGAAACCCCTCTCTCACATGCCTACAGAAACAGAAGTCAGCCAAAACAGAAGGCTGGGGTGGCACTGAGCACAGCAAGATCCACAGCAAATCTTCAGGGCTCAAACAAAACCAGATCACAGGACCCAGGGAAACAAAGCCCATTAGCCATCAACCCATTTAAAATGAAGTTTCATTAATGAGTTATGGTACTCACAGGAAGTAAAGGCTGAGTTTCCCCTCTGCCTTGGCTGGAGCTGCTCTTTTAGGACAAAGCACAGGGAGCAGGTCCTCTCCCATCATTAATCCATTGGACACCACCACTTTATTAACCAGCACAGAAACCACAGCAGCAGCAAACACCCACACACGAAACCAGGATCTACAAGTAATTTCACTTCTTACCTCCTGGAAAACAGGAGTTTCAGGGGCAAGAAACCTCTTTAGCAGCTTTTCCAAGCACTGGGCCTGCGGGTTAATGATTTACCTGACAGTGCTGTAAGCAGATTAGTTTTGATACGCCTGGGTTTGTTTTGGTTTGCTTTCCTGCCTTTGTCTTCATAACCAAATGAAGGAGGCAGAGCAGGAAGCAATTCATACTTCTCTAAGCTTGCTTACCCCATCCTGCTTTTAAAAAGCCCACTTTTTATACAGGCACACACAGACTGACAACCAATGCCTGGAGTAGCTCTTCTGTGTGTATTAATGTGTGTGCACACATATACATATAAAAACACACAAATGAGCCACTGCAAGCAGTTTGTTCAGTTTCTTCCCCAGCAGCCAAGTAAAAAAAAATTGAGTCATCACTATAAATCTATTAGAAAGCTTCCAGATTAAAGCATTGTGTTCCAAAGAGGTTTAGGATGAGAAGGAAAGGCAGCTGTGCCCGAAACACACAAATAGGATCACAGCCCTTGGGAAGAGCCTGCTGGGTATCCAAGGCACAGCTCAGGGATAAAGTGCTGTTCCTCTTGCTGCAGCACCTGCAGCTCCCTAAGAGGATTTCTGTGGTTTCCCAGGGACTCACTGTGCTCTTCTCCACACCCAGGGCCACCCTCCTCTACAACCAAAGCAGTCAGGTTTTTGGGCAGCGGGTGCCACACTCACGTGGCACTGCCTCAGCACAGCTGCTGTAAAACCTCAGAGAAAGACTCAAACCCCTCCTTGCTCTTACTGTTTCACAAACACCCACTGCCAGACTCTGGACACAACCCCAGGGGACACAAGGCAGGAGTGCTCACCCAACCAGCTAAAAAGAATCCCAAGTTAAACTACAAACTAAGACGAAAACCAAGCAGCAAACAAGTGACAAACCACAAGCTCAAGTGTCACCTTAAAAAAAAACAACCCCAACACCCAACCAAAAAGACCCAGCTCCCCCAAAGCTGTGACATCCAAGTCCTCCTGCTCCCCAAACACAGCCCCTGGCCCTCCAGCAGCAGCCAAACACACCTTTTAATGAGAACGGGATCACCCAGAGAGCTACTCACTCATGGAAAGGCAGATACCAGCAGCCAACTTTTCCTCTTCCCAGCTTCCAGCCAGACGTGGGACAAGCGGAGAGGCCTCTGATTTTCCTGGCAGAGCAGCTCCCAGAGCCCGGGATCCCACGGAGCTCAACCTCCTTCACATCCACAGCTGCCTTCCAGCCTGCCCTGCGCCTGGGCTGCTCTTCCCACCGCTCGCCTGCGAAGGGAAAGCGGGAGAGGTGAGTGGAGCATGGAGGCGACGCAGCGAGCGCTCACCCACCGCTCCCTCCTTGGCCATCTCCTCCCCTGCGTCAGCAGCAGGAGGCCAGGAGGAGGAGGAGGAGGAGGAGGAAAGGGAGGCTGGGAGTGCCAGCACGGCCACAACAGCTCCCAGCAAACACCACCCCGAACGCGGGGAGAGAGCCAAGCCTGTAAATTCAGGTCTATCTGCGTGTCAGCAACGCCTCGGGTCGGCAGGACCTTGGAAAGCCTCACCAGGGCACGGGAAAGGGAGGAAGGATTCACTTCCCCGATATAGATAAATACCAGATGTTAAAGTCCTACCCTCAGAGAATACCACACAACTCCACCAAAAAAAAAAATTAAGACAAGTCGTATTTCACCACATTAAAACAACAAATCCCACAAGCAAAGTTTTTGGGAGTTGGACTTTAATGATCCTTCCAACTCGGAGTGTTGTGTGACCCCACTGCTGCCCCCAGTCCCTATCCCAAAACACACAGCCAGCACTGGAAGCAGAGGGAGGGAGCCAGCCCTCCTGCACACACATGCAGCAGTGCCAAGCATCCCAGAGGAGTCTGGGCGGGAGCAGGGGATGCCTGCTGGCCTTGGGACAGCGGGGACTTCGTGTAATTGAGGACAAAACCACAGCTGAGTCACAAGCTGGAAAGACTGATGTGCTGAGCAGGGTGTTTTCCAGCAGCTTACACGAGAACAAGGAGCTCACGGAGCCCGCTGGCCACTGTGTGCTACACAGATCCTGTCCAGCAGTGAGGTCAGAGCCTGCTTCCACCCCACAGATGAAATCATGGGGGGAAAAAAATAAAAAATAGGCCCCAGCATTAACAAACAGCAGCAGCAGCAGGTTTTCTGAACTCCATCCCAAGAGAGGAGCCTGTTGCCAGGAACACCGAGGAATCTGCAGAGCCACAGCCAAGAAACACAGGGTGGAAAAGGTATTTTCAGAAGCCACGCACAGAAACCCTTCCACGCTCGTCTTGTCACGCAGAAAACAAGTGTTTTTAAGGGGTAGCTGGCTCGGTGATTTTTTAACAGTGCTTTTTCCTAACACAGGGGGAAGGGTCGAGTATCCAGTGCAAAGATATGTTCACCCTCAGCTCCCTGCATGAAGTCCAGAAGCCTAAAAATGGCCCACGGTCAAGCACATTCCATTTAAAATCCAAGGAGAGACAGGGAGTGAGGATGAGCCACCAGTGAGAGCTGCCTGTGCCTTTTTTCCCTGCAGTCTTTTAGTAATTGAGCTCTGCAACACTCAACAGATGCATCTGCCTGACCTCACCCTGCTTTCCAGGAGGGATTCTGGGACAAAACTGGTAATTACTCATTACCTAAAGCTTTCTGAGATGTAATTCTATCAGCACCAGTCCTGTAAAACCCTCCCACTGAGCCTTTACACGAGGAATCAAAGGATTCCTCGTTATGCAGAGTGTGCTTTGGGGCATCACACGCATCATGGGACAGCAGAAGTCACCTGGTGAGGACAGAGACCAGCCTAATAACTCCCCTCTGACAATGAAGGTGCTCACATTTGACAGAAATGCTCTTTTGTTACTCCAGCAGAGCTTATCTCGGCAGTACCTTCCCCCCTGATCCAGGGCTGTGTGAGGAGTTCAGTGACCTCAAGGCACACAACAAAGCCATCCCTGTTTTCCCACAGTCAGGTGGGGCCAGAAGGGAGAAGAGAGGACAGTTTGACAAGTATTTCAGGTAATTAAAAGCGAGCTCTGGGAACATCTTTTCAACCACGATGCATTTGAATACTCTATGTGTCCAGACAGATACAACACAACACCCTGTAAAGCCCTAAACAAATCAAAAGAAACACAATGAATTCCCGCACAGGACGTGCAAAAAGGGCTGGTTTTTTCCCCCTCCACAATCCAGCCAGGACATATTTAGCCTAAGGGCTGAACCAGAGGACAGTCCGAGCTGGTGACATCATTTTCTTTCTATAGGACTGAATATCTGAGTGTACTGCTCTCAGTTCAGAGGCTGCTGCTCTGTTTCACCCCCACCTTCCCACACCGTGCTGCAACCACCACAAAAACTCCTGAAGAACAGGGATGGTCCACAAGTGTTGATTTGTTTGCTCCTTTCCTGACCAGGACACAAGCAGCTTGGGGATGACTGCTGGCACTGAAGAGAAATAGCTCCTCCCAAGCTTCAGCACTCATGTTTCTTACCATTCAGCAGAGCATCCCTCCAGAAACCTTGCTGGGGAAAAGCTGTCCTTGCCTGGACAGCCTAAATCTGCCTAAACATCAAAAAGAAGTCAGGTTACACTGAGCCCCTTTCTTCCCTACCCATCAGTAAAGCAACTAGATATCAGCAGATGCAGTTTAGTGCAAAAACCACCCAAAATCCCAGAATCATTAAGGTTGGAAAAGACCTCTTAAGGTCACTGAGCCCCCCCGTGCCCACTGAGTGCCACGGCCAGTCCTGCCTTGGGCCCCTCCAGGGCTGGGCACTCCCCCCCTCCCTGGGCAGCCCCTGCCAAGCCCTGCCCACCCTTCCCAGGCACAAATCCCTCCTGCTGTCCCCCCTCTACGCCAAATTTTTTTTAAATTATTTTAAATATATAAGCAATTTTCTTCAGGGAGAAGAAATTTGCCCTTAACCACAAAGTGACTTTCTGCTCAATTAAAGGAAATATATCCCGTTGCTTATTATTTACTTCAATATTATTATCCTTTCCAGCTGCAAGCTGAGTTTTTAAACCTCTTCTCTGAAGCTGAAACACCTTGGTAAAGGAAACACAGTATGGAGAACACCCTTAAGTTTTGAACAGCTTTGGCAGAGACCTTTCAGCACATCTGCTTTATGATCCAGAAATTCCAGAACGGTTTGGCTTGGAAGGGACCTTAAACATCATGTCATTCCAACCCCTTTGCCATGGGCAATGAAACCCTTCATATTAAAGATGCAAAAATAACCACCAGGGGAAAAACATTTTTAAAAGTGTGCAGTGGACCCTCCCAATCTATCACCTTTCCTACTGAAATATAACGTGCCTATTATTATATATATTAATTATTTAATCTGTATTACAGCAGTAACAGCCATGACAACTTCTTAAATGCAACAAATAAATAAATTAATAATAAAATAAATAAAAAAGCGCCACTAAATGGACTTTAATGGGGTTCTGCTAGCTACTAAACCCCATTCAACAGCTGAGTTTGAGATGCCTGAAGCATTACCACAACCATTCCCCGCGGTGCCAGGTGAAGGGTTTCGGTGTGTTTGGTAACCACGGGAGGGGAGATTCCAGAGTGCTGATGTGCTCATCAGTTCCAGCAATTGAGATTCCCCGGTGGAATGCTGTGTCACGGACCGTGTGACTCACAGAGCCTGGTCTGAGGAAACCACACTCCTCTCTCTTTTCCTATAAAAAGCTCAGCCTGCTTGTGAGTTGATCTGGGTTCCCTGAACACAATCCCTCCTGTTTCAGCATCCCTGGCTGGAGCACGTGTGCGAGAGCCGAGGTGTATCCCAAACCCCTGGCAAAGGAGTGATCACAGGCTGGCAGCAAACCAGCTGGCCCCTCCTTCAGGGAGGAATGTGGTGCTGGATTTGGACACGTTGTTGTACTCTGACCCCCAGCCACGGGGCTGCTCTGGGGCATCACACAGCCCCCCTCCCTCTGGCAAGGATGGCAGGAGGAGCACTGGGATCCCCACACATCCTGGAGGTCACCAGGAGAAGGGAGTGTTGGCTCCACACCACTCGAGTTCTCACCTGACCTTTGCAGGTGGGTAGGATGGGCTGCAGGGTGTGCCCAGCCTTCTGCTCTTCCCCATTCAACCCTGTGGGTGATCCCTGGAGAAACACAGGCATTTTCTCAGGGTGCCTCTGTGGAGTGAACAAACAGCACTTCTCCAAAGGCCAGAGCAGAGGAAAACAGGGACCCACTAGAATGGCAGCTCAATTCCACTCAGGGCACAGCAGTCACACCCCCAGTTCAAAGCAAGTGGTTAATCCCACATTTTAACCTGGAAGAGCAAAGCTTTCCATAAATGAGAAAAACAGAACATCAAAACTCACCCAACTCCAGTAAAAGGACATTTTTCCACAGGGCCTGCAGGATCTTATTCCCAAGTGACTGCATCCCACATCCAGCCACAGCACTCCCAGCTTGGCAAGTGCCACTCCTACTCTCTGGTCCACTTTTTTATCCTCTGAGAAGTGTCACCACCCAGGTGTGTTAAAAGTCCTCTGGTTAAAGAAGTCGCTGCCTCAGAACACCAATTCGGGTATATTTCTACCAAACCCAACATTTCAACCCAAAGTCCCCTGATTACAGGCAGGCAACATTCTTTCCTCACCAGAGATACTGGAATGGGACCCAGACCGGTGTCCCACTGATTTTTCCATCAAAAGAGTTAATTCCTTTGTTATTTACCCCACACCTTGCTATGAGGCTGGCTGGGTTTGCCCACCAGCAGTTTGGCACAAATCAGGTGCTCTGGCTTCTTTAAAGCCTTTGACAGACCCAGCTTTGACATTCCCAGGAACATGGCATGGAATGACAGATGCCAGCTGCTGCTGCCATCCAAGGAGCCAACAAGGACCTTCCAGGAAAACACCCTTGCTTGGTTTAAGCATGGCTTTGCTGAGGCTGTCTCTTGCTCTCCAAAGGGATTTCTTACTCCTCTGGAAGATCTGAAAGGAAACAACACCTTCCAGTAGCACCAAAATTAGCACACTTTAAAAAGACAAAGCCCAGAAATAAACCCAGCCAAAAACCAAAACAGGAATTCACACAGGATGATGCTTCGTGCCAGAGGTCAACACCGGGGCTCCTGGGTGTGGAGGGGGCTCTTTCCTGGCAAAGATAAACCAAGTCTCCACATCCTGAGCGTGTGTTTGCAGTCACCAGGGTCACAAAGCACAGAAATTCAGCTTCCTGGGGCACCTCAGCAGGATGTTTGCCGTCCCAGACACCTCGCCCACACCTCCTGTCTCTCTCACACCCAGGTAGCACATGCCACTCAAAGACTCTCGAGATGAAACACCAGCCAGTTATTGATTAATCCCTGCCTGCAGCTCTCCTTTTCTCCCCCGTGTAACTGGAAGTCAATACTCGCAGGTTAAACAGCCCTGACATACCTTATTAATAAGCAAGCCCTCATTAATAAGCAAGATGTGAATTACTATTGCCGAGCAGGGCTTCAAATATCCACTTCCTCCATTCCAAGGACAAAGGGAAGAGCACAGGAGAAGCGATAAGGAGCTATTTGTGAGGTGTTGTATTCCCAGCATCCTGTGTCGGTGCTTCACAGGCAGGGGAGCTGTGCAATCCCCACATTCCAGCACTCACCCTCCTCTTGTGACTTCAACTGCAAGTGCCACCAGTTCCCCTGGGTTCAAAATATGACCAGGTGAACTCAGAGCTGGAAAGAACAAAGGATGCTCAGGGAGTCAGAGCATTAATCCCAAAGGGCTCACAGTGTTTACTGGGGGAGTACCTTTATGTGCCCCCTTCCCTTATACTCATCCCAAAAAAGAGGGAACAGACAGCAATTCCACCACAGGCATGGGGTGGGTTTGGTGTACCTCAGATAAAAATCTAACTGTACTTTACCACTGATCAAAGTGTGATAAAAAAACACTCCCAGTCCCTCTTTTCAGGCACTGGCCTCTTAGACCTTGTTTTTATAACCCCAACCTCCAGCCCAATTTGTTCCTACAGGATATTCAAGCATCAGTTCCATGTAAGCATTAAAAGTAACAGCCTGGCCCTTCCACCAGGACCATTCAAACTCTGCTTCCCAGCACACAAAAATTCAGCATTCACTGCAATCCCAGCTCATAAGATCTCCTCCATGGGCACTTTCCTACAAACACCTGAATTACCTGTCTTTGGCTACAGTGCCGAGCACTAACTTGAACAAGAACCTCAAAGAACTTCATCCTGCTCCCACCAAAGCCAAGTCTAAGTGGCTTTGGCCTCAAAAGGCAAAGAATTCCAGAATGGTTTGGGTTGGAAGGGACCTCATCTCATTGTGCCACCCCCTGCCATGGGCAGGGACACCTTCCACCAGCCCAGATTGCTCCAAGCCCTGTCCAACCTGGCCTTGGACAC
>JAWWMO010000175.1:3241970-3254836 GCA_035047845.1 Dendrocincla fuliginosa | reverse complement strand
AGGGTGCTCCAAGCCCCGTCCAACCTGGCCTTGGACACTCCCAGGGATCCAGGGGCAGCCACAGCTTCTCTGGGAAATCCATTCCAGCCTCTCCCCACCCTCCCAGGGAAGGATTCCTTCCCAATATCCCACCTAACCCTGCCCAGTTCTAATTTGAAGCCATTCCCCCTTGTCCTGCCACTCTCTGCCCTTATAAAAATCCCTCTCCCTCCTTTTAGTAACCCCCTTTAAGCACTGGAAGGTCCCATCATGCAGACAACTGAGCCACGAACCTGGAAGGGCTGATTCTGAAAATCTGAGCCTGAATTTTCCTTGCAAAGTGTGTGTTTTCCCCTTTTGATCTGGTCATTGTGCCTGTGGGTTGGGAAATAAGACTTAGGAGTGGGAAGGCTCTGTGAGGAGTGGGTGGGATTTGGGAAGGGTCGAGTTCCCCCCCCTGTGGGGTCTACAAAGCAGACATGCACCCATCAGTGACCCCTCTGAGGAGACAAGAGCTCTGTCAGGGGCGTAAACACCTCAAAGAGATGAGTTGAAAGGCAAGATGAACTGTGCCTGGAAAATGTAGAGTTTCCTTGAGGGCAAAGGGAGTGTGGACATGAGGCTCAGTGAGTGCCTCTTGCACCAGTGACCCCATTTGCATCATGGTCAGAATTCCTGCTACACCACAGTGGCCAAGGAATGTCCCCAACAGCCTCTTTGCGTGGCATTATTTCTGGAATTGCCACCCAGGGAACGATGACACCTTCACACCTGCCCTTTGGTAGCACTTTGTATCCCTGTCCTCGTTTTAACGTGGAATTGGATGAATCCTCTCAGCCTCCTTCCTGCTCTGACCCCTTTGGAGGAGGTGAAACTGGAGCAGAGGCCCAGGAGAAACCAGAGATGCTGCTGCTCCTCACATTTCAAGGGGAAGGGTGGCCCAGAGTGGCTCAGTCAGTGTTTTGAATGCCCCAGCACAATATCTGGCAACGTGTCTGTGGCGATACCTTGGGATGATACAAAATGCTCCCTCCTCCGTTTGGGAGAGGAGGGGATGATGAAACCACATCCTCAGGCTTCAACTAGAAGCTCCTATATTTGTGCCTATTATCTTATTTCCTCTGGGCAGTTTTTGAGGCTGGGAGTGGAGGTCATTGCCTTGTCAGCAAACAATCATTTCACCCTTGAAGGCACTGCTGTTCCTCAATCTGTTTGCCCTAAAAGAGACCATGAATTCCTCTCCTCCAGTCCCCTGGGAACATCCAGAAGCTTGCAAGAAGGAACATCTGAAGAACATTTTCAAGAAGGTTGTTTTCCTGCCTGAAAAGTGGCAGGATAAGGGGGAATGGCTTTGAATTGACAGAGAGTAGGGATTGATGGGATATTGGGAAGGAATTGGTGGCTGGGAGGGTGGGCAGGCCCTGGCACAGGTTGGGGAGAGAAGCTGTGGCTGCCCCTGGATCCCTGGGAGTGTCCCAGGGCAGGTTGGACGGGGCTTGGAGCACCCTGGGCTGGTGGGAGGTGTCCCTGCCCATGGCAGGGGATGGGATGGGATGGTCTTTAATGTCCCTTCCAACCCAAACCATTCTGGGATTCCGTGATACCCTGCTGCCTCTTAGGTCATTCCTGGTGGATCACCCAAACTCAGAAATAACTGAGGATGACACTGCTTGGATACCATTTACTGCACACCATAGTTTGGGAGAGTAAGAAGAGATCAGTTTCTCCCCCATCCACACCAGAGAGCACTAAGCCAAAACATTTCCACTGAACTTCCACAAGGCTGTGTTTCCCAAAAATCCCTGTTAGGTTTTACCTTGCAATCAGAGTTCAGAAAAATGCAATTGTGTTATGAGCTAAAAATATCCAACCGGGAATACAACAGGGTGAAGGTAAATACTTGAACTTTCTAGAGAGGCAGACCTGCTTTCTTGCCTGTTTATTTATGCAGGACTCTTGGGTTTGCTCAGGGATTGGCACTTCTGCAAAAATCCCATGCTCAAACATGCTCAGCTTCACACTCAGCACTTAAAAACCTTGAAGTGTTACTTTCTGTGTCTTCTACAGCTCACAAGCAGCAAAAAAAGCAGCAAATGCAGCTTCAGACCTCAGGAAACCTGCCCTTAACCAAAAGTAAATGCCTTTATTTTGCAAGCCACCCTGCAAGCACAATACAGACTATTCAGTCTTCACCTTTATAAAACTGCCACCCAAGCTGCTTGTTTTAGATTCAGACTGAGCACAACAAAAACAGAAAGGCTGGGCAAGTGCCAGAGCCAGAGCCCTGACTTACTTGGAAAGCTAAAGGTGGGTCAAAATTCAGTTTTACTGCAGTGAAATCACCATATTTGGGGGAGGAGAAGGCAAAGCATGTCTGCATCACCTGAGGAGTGGGGCCAGCCAGCCCTGAGCTCTGATGCTGTGCATGCAGGCAGCTGATGAGACAGCCCTGCTGGATTATTAAAGAACCACTGTCCTCAGCCTGGAGGCTTCCAGCAACTCATTTCACAGGCCCTCTCTAAAATATCACCCCAGTGTTTCACACCTCCACCCCCAGAAGGAGAAGTTCACAGCTCTGTGGGGGTGTTTGTCACCGGGTTAGTCAAACAGAAAAAGGCCCTTTACCTTCACAGGCTCCCTGTCCTTCCTTCCCAGGTGATCACTTGCCATCGCTCTTCAGGCCTCCCTTCTGACCAAGAGAAGAAAGCAAGGCTTTATCCTGCAGGTTTGGTTTCGGTTTGGCTCAGACAGAGATTTTTTTTCCAAAGCAAACACTCCTGCAACGTCACCGGGGATATAAATAGCCCGAGGAGAAGGAGGGAGAAGCAGCCCTTCTGGAGAGGCTCGGCTACATTAAGAGAGACGTAAGGAGGGAGAATATCAGACAGAAATAAAGCCTTTATTTTCCTAAAGCTGCAGGCACAGCATCCACTCAGACACTAAAGCCAGGCCGAGCAGTCCAAGAGAAACACCCCATCCATCCAGTAACAGGGAGGCTCTCACCAATTCCAAGCTCTTGCCAGGAGATGTGCTATTTCTGCCACCCTGGCAGCTCCACCTCAGGTGCCTCCTGCCCCCACACAGCCCAGGCAGGGTTAGGGTTAGCCCTGGGATGGCTGCCCCATCCCTCAAGTGCTCAAGGCCAGGTTGGACTGGGCTCAGAGCAACCTGATCTGGGAGAAGATGCCCCTGCCCTTCAGGGTGTGGAACGAGCTGGTGGTCTTGAAGGTCCCTTCCAACCCAACCATTCCACGATTTCATTTTTGGGAACCTGAACACCTGGGTTGTCTCTCTGAATGCCCTGACACTATGGGAAAGGGGCAGGAGAGGTCTGTCTGCACCTGCAGGGTGATCCCTGGGGAGTGGTGGGATAAATCACACACCTGGATGAGGATCTGGATGCACAGGCCCTTTAGGAAGACCGGGATGAGTGCTCAAATGGGGGACTTTCACTGCCTCGATATGGGCTGGAGGGACAACACAGCATGGCAGAAGCAATTGAGGAGGTTTCTGGAGGGCACTGTGACATTTTCCTAAACCAGGGGATCCAGGAGCCAACAAGCAAGGACCTCCTCCTTATAGACAAGCAAGAACTGGTCAGGGAGGCCAAGGTCTGGGAAGGCTTGGCTGCAGTTGCCATGAGATGGTGGAGTCCAGGACCTGGAGAGGAAGAAGCTGGGGGGAAAATCTGCATCATAGCCATGGGCTTTAGGAGAAGAGGCTTTGGCATCTTCAGGGATGTGCTGGAAGAATCCCATGGGATACAGCCTTGGAGAGAAAAGGGGCCCAAAAGAGCTAGTTGATACTAAAGGATCAGCTCCTCCAAGCTGGAGGACAGTCCATCCCAACAAGCAGGTAAGCAAGCTGAGGGGGCAGGAGGACGACGTGGAGGAGCAAGGAGCTCCTGATCAGAGCCAAGTGCTCACGGCAGCAGGGAAGCCAGGAGGAATCTGGGAACACTGATCATGCACGGGTGGGGACAGGGGAACCACAGCACATCGGGAGCTGAATCTGCCAAGGGATGTAAAGGACAACAGTAAGACCAACCTTTAGGAACTGCAGGCCCCTGAGACCACAAGGAAGTCCAGACAAGGAAGACTTAGCCTTAGGAGAAGAGGGTCAGGTTAGGGAACAGCAGCCTGGAGATACTTCAGGAGCCCACAGGACCAGATGGGATGGACCCACAAGTGCTGAAGGAGCTGGCTAGTGTCACTGTGAGGTCACACTTGATGTTGTGGGGACTGGGAGAAGTTCCTGACGAGTGGAGGAAACCAAACACCACTCCTGCCTTGAAGGAAGGCATGGAAATGGATCCGGGAGCCCACACATCTGTCAGCCTCACTTTGCACCTTGGAAAGAACAGCTGATTCTGGAAAGCACTTCCAGTCACTTCAAGGACAAGAGGGTGATCAGGAGTAGTCAGCATGGATTTATGAAGGAGAAGAAGTCATGCTTCACCAGCCTGACCTCCTGCCAGGATAAACAACTGTCTCGGGGGACGAGGGGAGTGCAGAGAACGCTGTCTGGCTTGGCTTTGGCAGGACTCTGGACACTGCCTCTGCTCACCCCCTGAGGGAAGCTGGGAGAGCATGGCCCGGCCAAGGGGGCAGTGAGGTGGGTGGAGAACTGGCTGAACAGCCCAGCAGGTTGTGGTCAGTGGCACAAAGTCCAGCTGGAGCACAGACACTGGTGGGCCACCCAGGGGGTGATGCAAGAGTCAAAATTGCTTAACCTCCTTGTCAATGACCTGGACCACCTGTGCTGGTGCCACAAAACTGGGAGGAGTGGCCAAGAGGCCAGAGGGTCACATTGCCCCTTGGATGAACTCGGCCAGGCTGGAGCAAAGGGCAGACAGGGAGCCCACAGTGTTCAAATAAAGGAAAGGCAAAGTCCTTCCCTGGGGCAGAAGGATCCCAGGCAGCAGGACAGGCTGGGAGCTGGGATGACAAGCCAGCAACGCCCCCTCCCAGGACAGGCCAGCAGCATCCTGGGCTGCACTGGGAGCAGGGCTGGCAGCAGGTTGAGGGAGGGGACCCTTCCCTCTACTCAGCACTAGTAAGACACTGCTGAAGTGCTGGGCCCAGCTCTGTGCTCCTCAGTGGACAAGACACATGGACACACTGGGGAGGGTCTGGCAAACAGCCCTGGGCAACCAGCTCTGGCTGACCCTGCTCCACAAGGGTGGCTTGGACAAGATGACCTCCCAGAGATGTCCTCCAACATAACAGGATGGTTATCTTCTTTTCTAACACAGCAAGAAGGGTCAGACACAGATATCCTCCAGGTTTACTAGCTAAAAACCTTCATTAACTTGGTAGACAACTATTTCTCACTGAAATGCTAAAGTTTTTGATTTTAAGGCAAGAGACAAAGTTGCAACTCCTTTAAATCTCTAACATCCCCTGTTCCCATAGCTGGAGGTGGTCTGGCAAAAAGGGGCCAATGGGAGTTACCAGCAGTGGAGGGAAGTACAAAACCAACCCTACCTTTTAAGATTTCACCCTATAAAGAAGGCCCAGGGAAGACTCTGTGCAGAATTAAGGTTTTTGTACAAAAGTTCAGGGTAAAACACATTTCTGTGTTAGCAGAACAAGGGGGAATGGCTTCAAACTGAAAGAGGGAAAATCTAGGGCAGATACTGGGAAGAAATCCTTCCCTGGAAGGGAGGTGAGGGCCTGGCACAGGGTGGGCAGAGAAGCTGTGGCTGCCCCTGGATCCCTGGGAGTGTCCAAGGCCAGGTTGGAGCACCCTGGGTTGGTGGGAGGTGTCCCTGCCCATGGCAGGGGGTGGGATGGGATGATTTTTAAGGCCCCTTCCAACCCAAACCATCCTGGGATTCTGTGATTAAAGAGGTGCACAAAGAGGCAGCCCTGGAACACCCCACTCCCTACCCCAATCTCCTGGTCTGCACAGGGGCTCAGGCTCTCAGCTCACATACAGTTTTGCCTTTAAAAACCCCGCAGCTGTGAACATGAAGATTAGACCAGCATCTCCAAACATCAAAGCAGCTCATCCTAGGGAGGCAAAGGAGTTGCTTTACACTTGCAGCACCCTCAGCACACCACAAACCCCATTTACATGATACTTTTCTCTCTTGGGCAGCATAAGCTTCTGTTTCATGCTGAATTAAACCAAATAAAGCAGAACCAGCTAAACACAGAAATAACTCCAGAATTCTCTCTGGACTTGCAAGGGAAAAGAGAGGCTGCTAATTACAGCCTAACTCAGCTCCTCACTGCCATAGAAGCATCAGAGCCCTGTCTCTGTAACACACATCAGCACTGGCTTCCTTCAGTCAGGGGATTTGGTTCTCATGGCAGCACCCCCAAAATCCATGTGGCCTGTCAAAGAGGGAAGGCTGTTGTTCTCCATGAGCAAACCAGCCGTGGTTACTCCCAATCAATTAATCTGCAGCTTAACCTCACCAGCAGCCTGATCAAACCATGCAATTTGGGCTGTGGGCAGTGTCAGAGAGGGACTATTTCTAGGGAACAGTGCCATGAGCTGCTTTGATGAGCTGGGGATGTTTTTTTTCCTGGCCTGAGCCTCTGCATTTGTGTTTCACCTTCCTGCTACTCCTGGCACTCACATTATGCAGCAGGTTTTGGGGCTGTTCACTGATTAAAGCTGGCATCTGGGTGCAGCCAGGAAGGGTTTGTAGAGCTGTAACAGGGGGGATGCTCTACAAGAGCCACACTCAAGCTGTAGGATGCCAGCAGACTGCATCTGGCCCTCAGAGAGCAAACAAAACCAGGGAAATGGGGATCCTGCATGTCCAGCACATCGCTGTGAGATCCACCCAGAGGAGCTTGTGATGCTGCAGGCACAATAATGAAGCTCTGGCTGGAGCTTCAGGGCTCTCGTGGGTATTGGAGAAATAAAACCCAGAAGACAGGCACATACACATGAAGACAAGGAAAGAAAGAATATATGGAAACAGTTCAGCAGTCCAGAGGGAGCCAGGACTCCATCCTGCTCCAAAGAAGCACATTTGGAGCCTGGACATCACCCCTGAGGCAGCTACAACCTGTTGATAACATACATTTTCTGAGTGGTCCTGAATCAAAAAAAGACTATAAACTGAGGTGCAGGGAACATCCTTACACCAACCCTGACTGCAGGAATGATGAGCAGCAATAAAAACAACCCAGCACAGCCAGAGTTTTGTTATTAACTCACCCAAGAGAGTTTTGGGTCATTCATCTACTGACAAAAATGACAGCATTCCTTCCTTAAATGCAGCTGAGACAGACACAGCAGCTCTTTCCCCTGTGGAAGGGAGGCTACAGGACTTTCTGTGATTAGTGATGTTACCAGATCAAGGAGATTTCAGCAGCAAAGACCTTCACAAAATGCTTACAGTATCAACAGATTCACCACAAGCCTCTCTCTCACTGCTCAGTGGCTCTTGCTGTTGTGAGTGTGCCATCAGGCACCTCCAAAATAAACCAGGAGAAAAGTCAGGTCCTCTTCAGCATCCCAAAATGGACCACAGGTTTCCAGGGCTTTCAGTGCTAAATGAAAGCTGGCTGTAGAAAATTCCCTTGTAAATGTTTATTATTCTAATTTTAACCTCTGGATGTTTTTAGGGCCAATGAAAAACAAGACCAAAACCCAAGAGACCAAATAATCTGCACATGGATTTTCTCCTGCCTGTGCTAGTTCAAAAGTCAGTCTGAGATCCAAGGATTTTTTCTATTTTTATTTTTTAAAATCACTGTTTAACCTCTCATACTGGAAGCATTAAATTACACCACAGCATCAAACCAGACTGTGCAAGAAAGCAAGCCCCTTGGAAAGGAAGGGACATGGATTCCCATGGGAAGCAACACTTTCCAATCTAAACACTTCACCAGTACCCACAGTGAGGAGCAGAAACCCCCTTCTGCTTTGCCTTTCCATGGTGAAAGCTGTGGGATTTAAGGAATATGGGAATGCCTCACACCAATACACCCCATATAAGCTCTTTCTGAGCCTCATACAGCTCCACCAGTGCCTTCCCAGAAAGGTAAGCCCTCAGATGCAACCAGACACCCCTGGGGTGTGTTTTGGACAGTTACCAGACCAAGAGAAAAAAAAACCCAACCAACCAAGCAAGAGAAGCCAAAATTGGCCGGTCCCTGGGGCGAGCAGCTGGCTGCAGGGATGAACCTCCCTTGCAGACAGCACCAAGCTGGTGCCAAAAAGGCTTTCCCCAGGAATTCTGACCTTGATTCCTTGGCCAGCTTGATTCCTGGGTGTCAGCTCTGGCACTCCTGGCTGCACTAGAGCCTAAAGGCTTCTTCCAGGTTATTGTCAGTCCAAGTAACACATCCATAATTGACCTTCCCTCTCCACACACTGATGGGGCTCCCACAACGCACTCTCTACACCTTCTGTGGTCAACAGGCTCTTCAATTTGAGCCACATATAAGGTGTGCTGCTTGTTTTGTTCTACCTGCCACATGACCCTGAATTCCCTATTTGCAAGTCTGCAGGGCACACACACACACCAAGGCAAAGCAGCATCTGGAGATGCCTCTGCCCTTGAGCTCCAGCTCAGAAAAGGGACTGTCCCCTGGGGATGTCATCCCTGCCTGCCTGCCCAAAGAAGTCCTCTCCTTATCCCACAACTCCAAGAGGTGCCCAGCAGCCCTGTGTCTTTCCAATCCATCAGCTCCTGCCTGGATGGCTCTGAGGCCCTGAACAGGGCACAGGACAATGTAAGAGGTGTGGGGACCCACCAATCTTTATGGGATTGTTTTGTAGCTCGACTCCACTACAGGGACAGAGATCCCCAGGAGCAGATGTCAGGATACAGCAGGATTAGGACACACCTCACAGCCCCAAGGCCCTGTGCACAATTCTCAGTTCCACAGCTGTTCCCAGCACCCATAGTGGCACTTCCACAGGAAGCCATCCAACAAGCTGACCTGCAGGACAAGTTACAGCTCTTGGTTGTAGGAGCATTTTGCATAAGGTAAGAGAAAGGGAATAGCTCAGTGTTAAGCATTTCAGGACTAAGAAGCAGCCTTGTAGCAGGTAAAAGCCACTGCAGGTGGCTTATGAAACACAGCTGATAATGGGAGCAGGAGGGAATGCTGGAGGTGAAAGGCACAGGCCAGTCAAGCTTTCCTTGGGAAAAAGAACAAACCTGACTTGCAAGGCAGCTCATTGTTTTTAAACCTTATCTAGACAAAGGTATAAACCCAATTAAATACTTATTCAATATTCCACACTTACTTACAATGACTACAGTGGCAAACATCTCCTTACAGGGTAACCATCCTCTGACATCGACCTCAGGGCCACCCAAACCCCAGAATCATGCAATGGCTTGGGTTGGAAAGGACCTTAAGGAACATCTTGTTCCAACGCCCCTGCTGTGGAAGCAACCAGTAACTAGAAAACAGACCAAGGCCTTTTTCGAAGCGATTTATGCTTAAATCATCATAAACTATGCAGAAAATAGGGAAAAAATTCAAGTATGACTTAATAGACTCGCTGATTCCCGCTGCAAACAGCCTTGTTTTTCCTCCCTGCAATTCCAGAGGAGGGATTTCTTTTCCACCACCACTTTCAGCTGCCACAAGCAGGCTATTGTTTGGATTTAGCCATGCAGCAGCACTCCTGGTGCCAACCCATGGCAGCACCAAAACGGAACAGCAGGGATTTCAGCCCCGGGAAACGAAGAGCAGAGATTTCTACTAAATACCTGCTTGGAGCACGGCGAGATCCGTCCCCTGCTTTGGCACCGAGCTCCTCAGAGAAGTCCTGGGGCTCTTCCCAAGCTCCAGGTGCCCGGAGGGCTGTGGGGGGCGAGGTGACAGCTCAGCAGGGAGCTCATGGTGCACATGCAGGAAGCCCAGAGCCACTCAGGGCCACATCTCCTCGCCTCCCCTGCACGCCGACACAGCCGCAGCATCCTCGCTCATTCAGAAAGGGACTCCACATCGGTGGGACACACCAAAATGAGTCATCTCTGGGCACCTTCACTCTGAAAACTCCTGCTCTGTGCCTGGGCGAAGGCAACTGAAATGCCACCACGAGCTCACTTGTAGCTGTGGCAACAGCAAATGCAAATCCTGTAAGACTTCAGTCTCCTCCAGTGCACGGGAGCTGTGTGTGAGCAAAAACACCTCTTGATTTTTTTGTCCCCCCCTTCCCCAAGGATAAACTGGGTTTCTGAAAGCTCTTCCCTAAAGCAGAAATGCAACCAGCAGGGCAAAGTTCAACCAGACACACATCATTTCAGCTGGGCTTTAATGAACGCACACAGAAAACAGGCCCAGAAGAGCTTGAGAACAGGATGCAAGAGGTTCTCCCGTGTGCAGCTGCAAGGGCTCTACTCGCTGTTTACACCTGGTGAGGAGCTACTTTAACTGCAGCCTCACCAGGTCATACCACGGCTGTTTTAACACAGTAACATTACAGTGGATATTCAGGCACAGAAGAGAAAATGGATTTAAATTAACTCTTTGAGGGGCTGAGGCTCTGGCACAGAGAGGCTGTGGATGCCTCAAGGCCAGCTGGGATGGGGCTTGGAGCAACCTGGGCTAGTGGAGGGTGTCCCTGCCCATGGCAGGGGGGTGGAACAAGAGGATCTTGAAGGTCCCTCCCAACTCAAGGCACTTTACCATTCTATGATTACCTGACCCATTTTCCAAAAAATACTCAGAATTCTAAAGAATATCAGCATAGCTGAATGCAAAGACACAAGCTTTTCATGGGAGACAAACTGGAGATTTCTGGTGAAGTTGCAGGCAGTAACTGCACTTAGCAAGAGGTTAAAAACAACTGGTGGGAGTGGTGAAGAAAAGGAGGGGGGTGGAAATCCTCACCTAACAAGTTTCCAGCAGCAAAGCCTGTGTGAACTGCAAGACCTGAATTGCAAAGCGAGCTTTGAGGAGAATTTTACCTCTGCTCTCGGGGTATCTTACTTGTGGTTTGCCAAAACTTCTCAGACAAGCTTCAACACCCTGACTGGCAAACAAAGAGTAAAAAAAACCCACCGATGCTTCCTGCAAGTTGAGAAGTTTGGGTGGGGAGCTTGAGAGATCTCTGGCTTGTGTTTTGTTGTGCTGTTTGTTTCCTTTTTTAAAGGGCGATTTGGGTTACCAAGTGCAAATCGTTTACAAGACCGAAAACAATGCAACCTAACCTTCACCTATTTATGAGCAAAGCAAATCTAGTCCCACAGGCAGGTTATTCTATCTGGGAGCAAAGCAGAGGAGCTAAAAACGAAGGAAAGGGAGAGTTACCATGGGATACCAAGATGCGTCACTTCTCTTGGCTCTCCTGGTGCCACGTGATAGCTCAGCCGTGAGTGAAGAACTCAGCAGATGGGATAGGAAAAAAATGGAAAAAGGTCTCTAGATTATAGCAAAGTTTAGGCTTTAAAATCTACTGCTTATGGCTACAGAAATAGAGGCACCAATATTTATCTCTAAACCAAACTGTCTATAAATCCCTTACCACGGTGCAGTAAATACTGGCTCTTCCTTCCAACAGTCAGCAGCAGCCACACTTCACAGTAAATTTGGCAGTAAATTTAGTCCAAGCACATCCAGACATCCTGCCCTTGCCATCTCCAGCGAGAACCAGCCCTTGCCTTTCACAGGGGGCACAGCAGGTCAGTAGTTTCCAACTTGCTCATAAATACAGGAGCAGCCACTTGACAGCAAAAGCCACAGGCAGCCAGAGCTCGAGAGAGATCAGAGGAGGGATAAATCACTTGGAATTTACTCCCAGCATTATCACACAGGTCACCAAAGCCACACCTTGGGATGGAGCCCACTGAACCAGGACTCTTTTCATCTCCAAGGCACTGCTGGTGAGCAGCTGTTGTGAGTGACCCTGCACAGATTCACCCACACTTGGATTTTCACCCCCCTCAGACCAATATAAATCCTTCAACATCCCTTAATCCTCTCCTGCCCCGAGTTACACAAAATCATAGAGTGGTTCAACACTTGAGGGGTTTTTCCCCGCCTTGTTTTATAGCTGCCAGTTTCTTTCTAGCATATCAAAACAGCTCTGATTCAAAGGACATTATTCCATCTCCACCCTCCTCCACCTCCCAAAGCCTCCTAACACCCACATGCTGCTGAACGTCAAATCTCCAGGGAAATTCTGCTCCTTTCATATGCCAGCCAAGCAAACCACCTCTCTGTAGTAAAAAGTGACGTAGAGCATAAGAACCCTCGGCCCTCCACGGGTGAAGGTGCACTCCCAGGGCTCCAGCTCCACCCAAACATGACATCCCACTGAAAACTGAGTTTCCAGGGGAATGCTGGAGCCCATCTGTCTCCAAGGCATACATAACCTGATCATTACCCCAGGCACCAGCTGGCCTCTCCAACCCACCTGGCTCCCAGCACGCTCCTGGGAGCTCCAGACTGCAAAACTTTGGTCAAGGAACAGAGGGAATCAGCCAAGACACCTCCTGCAGTCATCTAATCCCAAACACCAGCTTGGTAGCACCTGAATCATTCAGCGCTACTTGCCTGTTTCCCCTTCCCTCCCAGAAGTATGGAATAACATGGAAGCCAAGAAACCCTGCCTTTCATGTGCTACTCCAGGTTGCAGCCCCTGTGTTACACAACTATGTGACATTTGAAGACAGCAGTGTTATTTGTGACCTGCTTAGAGAAGGAAGTCTCGTGTTTATTCTATAGAGTTTAACACAGATGGCATCACCTTCAACAAAAGCCAGTGCAGGTCCTGAACATGGGGAGGGACAACCAGCTGTGCCTGCCCAGCTGTGAGCCCTGGGGGCAAGGAGGGCAGTGGGACCCCGGGGGGCACCAGGAGGGGCACTGTTGGCAGGACAGGAGGGGCTCCTGCCCCTGTGGGCAGCCCTGGCAGGCACCTCTGCAGGGCTGTGCCCAGCTCGGGCTCCTCAGCAC